>JAAALK010000290.1:18036303-18344828 GCA_019279435.1 Zizania palustris
AGCAAGCTGAAGTCCACAGAGATTGCCAAGGCATCTCTTGTAGTGCACAGAAATTCCTTGCCACAACCATTGGCATTGGTTTCTAGCACTAGCCATGGCACCACTGCAGAACCGAGCACATCTGGTACTTGTGTTCTTGCAGATGGTTTTGCTTTGTCCTCCCTGGTCTTCGTCACAAAGGAGCAGGTGGACACTCTGGATGATGATGAGCTTGCTCTCATTGCCAGAAGGTTCACCCGTTTTCATCATGAGAGATGGGATCAGAGGAGAAGTGGTTTTAGTGGTTGCTTTGAATGTGGCGACACTTCTCATATTAAGGCCAACTGCCCGAAACTCAAGAAGAGAGATGAGAGTGAGCGCCCTAAATACCATAAAAAGGAGAGGAAACCCTTTGTGAAGGGCAAGCGCGGCAAGGTGGCTAAGAGGGTAGCCAAAGCCGCTTCCAGAGCATTTGTTGCTGCTCTCAGCGACATCGACACTTCCTCAACTGAGGAGTCGAGCTCTGAGGAGGAGGAGTCCCCAAGGAAGGAGGACAAGAAGGACAAGAAGGGACGAGACTTCACCGGCCTTTGCTTCATGGCCGACAGCGATCACAGCGGCGATGAGCTTGACTCATCTGAGGTACCACTATCCTCTGACCAGCTTTTAATTAAACTAGATGAGCTGAATGAAGTAGTTCTTGGTCAGGATAGATTACTTGTGCAAGCCGCTAGAGAAAGAAAAGACCTTAGACTTAGGCTAGAATCTGTTTCTACTAAGTATGCCATGCTTAAGTCTAAAGTAAATGATGCTGGATGTGAATCTTGTACTGTTGTCATGGGTGAGCTTGCTCAGTTGCGTTCTGTTCATGCTCAAACTCTTTCTGAGCTTGAGACTGCACAGAAGCAGCTTTTGATGGTGGATTCTAGTCTTGATAAAACTAAATGTATGAACTGCCCTTTATTACGTGAGAGCATTGATTTACGTGATAAGCATGTTCATGATTTAGAGGCTAGATTGGAGAGGGCCGGTAGTTCTAAGGATGTGCAACCCGTGTGTGACACATGCATAACCCTTAAGGACCAGCTAGGCACTGTTAGAGAGCGAGCTGAGAACCTAATGACTGAAAATGAATACCTTCTTTCTGTGGTTAACAAATGCACTGAGGGAAAGGGTAGGATAGATTTGCTCTTGGCCAAGACCAAGATGTGTGCTGACAGAGCAGAGTTAGCTCTAGGTTTGGGTTTTGAGAGGACTCCTTCAAATAGTGAGACCAAAACTGTTTTTACCTCACCCACTACCCTAGAGAAAGAGAGAGCTCTGTTAGACACTCCATCAGCCAAAAAGCCTACCCGAACACCAAAGAAAACCACTCCTCCTGCCAAGAAAATCCCTCCTAAGAAAACCACTCAGCAGAAGCCCAAGGAACCTGTGAGAGTTGCTCCTAAGACCCATGAGAGTGCCCCTAGGAGAGTTTTTCATTGTTCCTACTGTCAGCGGGCGGGTCATTTGGTTGGGTTCTGTTTTCGTCGCATCAAGGATGAGCGACGCTCTCAGGCGATGAGTTACCAGGACATGCATTACCCATCTTTAGGTATGCATGAGTCTGAGTTGTACTATCGTCCTGTTTTTGAGGCTCCTCATGCTTCTCGGAGAGGTTTTGCTCCTCGAGGTGTTCACCATGTTCCATATGGTGGTAGACCCCGGGCGAGTAGCTTTGTACCTCGTCAGAGTAGGAGACCTCGTCATGTTGTTCGATCACAGCATGTAGGTAGACCTCGCACTTTGCATCATTCCGATTATCATGTGCGTAGACAGTCTGCTTTTACTGTGCCTACTACTCGTGTCACTCAGTGCTGGATGCCTCGTCATTTTTTCACTCACCCCAGCACTGAGCGATCGAGATACTCTTATCATGTGTAGGCGACAGACCGAGGCTTGGAGGGCACGTGGATCATGGACTCCGGTTGTTCGCGCCATATGACTTGGGATGCAGCATGGTTCTCCAGCCTCACCACAACCAAGCATAGGGAACATATCACCTTCGGGAACAATCGAAGGAGTAGAGTGAAAGGTAAAGGTGTGGTAAGAATTAACTCGAATTTCACTCTCAAAGATGTTGCTTTGGTTGAAAACCTGGGATACAATTTGCTTTCTGTATCTCAGTTGCTTGATGAGGGCTTCGAAGTGCGATTCCATCGCGATACTTCGCAAGTACTCAATTCTGATGGCGTTGTGGTCTGTAAGATCTTTAGAGTTGGGAGAGTTTTTGGAGCTGATTTTTCTGAGTCATCTGGTTCTTCTCATTGTCTTGTTGCACATTCTACTTCTGAGCTTTGGAAGTGGCATAGGAGACTAGGGCATATGAGCTTTGAGTTACTCGCTCATCTGAGTGCCCTAGGTCTGATCCGAGGATTGCCCAAGCTCAAGTTTGAGAAGAATTTAGTTTGCGCTCCTTGTCGACATGGAAAAATGATTGCTGCTTCGCATTCGCCAGTCACCACAGTGATGACTGAACAACCCGGAGAACTTCTCCACATGGACACTATAGGTCCTTCTCGGGTTAGTTCTTTAGGTGGCAAGTGGTATGTATTAGTCATTGTCGACGATTTCTCTCGCTACTCTTGGGTCTTCTTTCTTGCCAGCAAGGATGAAGTGTTCTCACACTTTCGGAGCTTGGCTTTGAGACTTTTCACTGAACTCCCTGGTGCACTGAAATTCATTCGAAGTGATAATGGCACTGAGTCCAAGAACAGTCTCTTTGTTGACTTTGTATGGAGCATGGCATAGAACATCAATTCTCTGCTCCGCGGGTTCCTCAATAGAACGGTGTCATTGAGAGGAAGAACCACACTTTGGTTGAGATGGCTAGGACGATGCTCGATGAGCATAGGACTCCTAGAAAATTATGGGCTGAGGCCATGAACACTGCATGTTACATCTCAAACCGAATATTCTTGCGCTCAATTTTGAACTTGACATCTTATGAGCTATGTTTTGGGATACAGCCCAAGGTTACTCATCTTCGAGTTTTTGGCTGTCGTTGCTTTATCCTAAAACGTGGTAATTTGGATAAATTTAAGTCGTGATCTTCTGACGGGATCTTTTTGGGTTATACTACTCAACTGTTGGCGTAAAAGATTACGCTAACAGGTTTCTGTAGAATAGAAACTAACAAACGAAGTGTTTGCGAAGAGAACTGTTCTAAGCCTCCGAAAGGATAACAACTTAGAATAGTTCGAATGTGTGTATTGAATAACTTGTATTCGGTCCCTATTACAGGGTGAAATGGGGGGTATTTATAGGCCCAAATATTAAGGAAAAGACCTATTTACCTCTCTATTACAACCGACATAGTGGAAACTATTCGGTACCCTTGAAAAGGCTAAAACGGTAAAAGACTAATATAATAATATAAAAGATAAATCTTCCATCTTAGCTGGCAATAAAGATCTTGAATAGCCTTAGTTCGAAGATGTATTCCGAACCAATGCCTATCTTCGTACTTCGAGCTTGACTCAGGGTATCTTCGAAGATGGACGTCTGGAAACCTTCGAATCCACTATCTGCTTTCATGCTGTTGCGGCAATAACCCCGAAGATGAGATATTTTCCCCCAACAATGGTCATTCTTATCGTGTTTATAATTTGGATACTAACACTATCATCGAGTCATGTGATGTGACTTTTGATGAATCAACCCCCTCTGTTAGTTCTGCTCTTGAACAGGCAAATGAACACGACATGGAACATACCATCTTCAAAGAAGAAGATCCCGGAGATTTCGAGGATGAACCCCTACTGCCCTCGACATCAACCCCCGAAGCTGACCCCGCTTCGATTACTTCGGCACAAGGTCCCGAAGCAACTACCTCGACATCGGTCATCTTGGACCACTCCAACGCACAAGTTGAGGGGGAGACTGCATCCCGCCGTGAGGCTCCACACCATGTTCAAAGGATGCATCCTCCTGAGTAGATCATTGGTGAGCTTGATCAAAGGGTAACACGTTCTCATGCTCATTTCATTGATTCCGCTTTTGTTGCTTCTTTCGAGCCCTTAGATGTTAGTCATGCACTTTCTGATTCTAGTTGGATCAATGCCATGCATGAAGAACTTGAAAATTTTGAGAGAAACCAAGTCTGGTCATTAGTTGATCCTCCACCAAATGTTCATTTCATTGGAACAAAATGGATTTTCAAAAATAAACAAGGGGAGGATGGGACTATAATTAGAAACAAGGCTAGACTTGTAGCTCAGGGTTATTCTCAACTAGAAGGGATTGATTTTACTGAAACTTTTGCATCTGTTGCTCGTCTTGAGGCCATTAGGATTTTGCTTGCATTTGCGACATCCCGGGGATTCAAACTCTATCAAATGGACGTCAAAAGTGCTTTTCTTAATGGCTTCATAGGCGAAGATGTTTATGTAAAACAACCCCCTAGTTTTGAAAACCCCAAGTACCCACATAAAGTCCTTAAACATCATAAGGCTCTTTATGGACTCAAGCAGGCCCCTCGGGCTTAGTATGACAGACTTAAGTCTTTTCTGCTTGAGCGGGGGTATATGATGGGATCTGTTGATAAAACCCTATTCACTCTCAAGCATGGCAAAGATTTCATTCTAGTGCAGATTTATGTGGATGATATCATCTTTGGTGGCTCTTCTCATGCTTTGGTTGCCGAGTTTGCAGATGCCATGAGCAGGGAGTTTGAAATGTCCATGATGGGCGAGCTTACATTTTTCCTTGGTTTGCAAATCAAGCAAGGCAAACAAGGTACTTTCGTCCACCAGACGAAGTACACCAAGGACCTGCTCAAGAAATTCGACATGACCGATGCGAAGCCTCTCGCCACTCCAATGGCTACATCTGTAGCATTGGATCCTGACGAAGATGGAGAAGCCGTAGATCAGAAGGAGTTCCGAAGCATGATCGACTCCCTCCTCTACTTGACTGCTACGAGGCCGGACATACACTTCGCTGTGTGTCTGTGCGCTCGTTTTCAGGCTTCACCACGAGCTTCGCACCGCCAAGCAGTAAAGCGCATTCTAAGGTATCTCAAACATACCCTTGAGTTCGGCATATGGTATTCAGCGTCTTCCTCTTTATGTCTTCGAGGTTATTCCGATGCTGATTTTGCTGGGTGTAGGATTGATAGGAAGAGTACCTCTGGTACTTGTCATTTTCTGGGTACATCGTTGGTTTGCTGGTCTTCCCGCAAATAGTCTAGTGTTGCACAATCGACGACTGAGGCCGAATATGTTGCTGCAGCTAGCTGTTGCTCTCACATTTTGTGGATGGTTTCCACTTTGCGGGATTTCGAGTTAGATTATAAGAGTGTTCCACTTTTCTGTGATAACACTAGTGCTATTTGTATTGCAAACAACCCAGTTCAGCACTCTAGAACCAAACACATTGATGTACGGTATCATTTTCTCAGAGATCATAATGAGAAGGGTGATATTGAACTTCAATATGTTGATACCCAACACCAGCTAGCCGATATTTTCACAAACCCCTCGATGCTTCTCGATTTGCCTACTTGCGTAGGGAACTTGGTATTTGTCACCCTTATGGCATTTTATGAGGGGGAGCTGACTTTAATTGTCTTGCATGTGCTCATCATGTGTGAAATTGCATTTACATCTTTTGCACTTATATGCCTGTTATTAATTCATGAATCATGTCAGCTCAGCTCTATTTCATATATCTAAAACACAATGTGCATGATGTTTCTTTCCAAAATCAAATCATGCTCACTGCTTAGTCTTGGATCTAGCATGTTGAGGCAGGACTACTTTAGCTATCCTTTATCTGCTTGATAGCAAGATTTCTTTTCTCTGGATGCTAAACATTGCAACTTGAAAAATTATTTTACATACTCATGGATATGCATAAAGTGCTAAACAATTTGTTCACTTAATCAAATTTCCAAAAATCCATGATTTGTATGCTTTAAAGCAAAAAAAAGAAAGATCTAGGTGGGTTTGTTTGTCGCACTACTCTATTCTAGACTGCTTACCATTGCACATTGGTCTGAACTGGGATAGTGTAGTGTATGCCAAAATCACTGCCTTAAGTTTCCGATGGCTTTCATGCCTAGGATTGGCTTGATTGGTCAGTATAAGGTAGACAAACAAATAACCCCTGACATTATGAAAAAAAATCATTGATCATCAAGTTTGCTTTTAAATGTTCCATTTGAACTAGACTTGTCTGTCTTAAGTAGAAATTTGACTAGCTTTGTGCAGTCCCGGCTTTTACTTATCTAGTTACCTTGACTGAGTGGTGATGCTTTTATTTCAAAAATGATAAAATCACATGTTGTCATCATGTTTTTAGAGAATGTTAAATTGAGCTGAGCACATGATCATTGGTATTACTGTTGGCATATTTTTGCTTTATATGTCTTTGCAATTCTGCTCATTTCCAAGCAATGCATCTTTTTACATGCTCCTTGATGCTTGCATTGCCAAAGGGGGAGAAATTGTTTGAGTTCTCTGTAGCAAGGGGGTAAAATTTACTCAGGGGGAATTTTTATGAGTTTTTACCTTGCAAAGGGGAGATTTGCCGAAGGGGCTTTTACTCTTTTGAAAAGGGGGAGGAAAATTCTTCTGTCAAGTGACATGATTTGGCTCGTTTTTGAGTTTTTAATGGTCACTTGTGTGCTGAAATTTTTCAAATTTTCTTGAACTTGAATTTGGTTGTCAATGCACTCATCAAGGGGGAGATTGAGAAACCAAGGGTGGGTTTCGGAGTCTGTGATGAGTGATTGACAGAATTTGACCTCGGGTTCGAAGGGGTCCCTCCGGAGGGGTCCGACAGTACACGATGACTGGGTTTGTACCGAAGGGTTCGGTGCTTTGGGCGGTACATCGGAGTGTGTGCCGAAGGTTGCTAACCCGTAGAGGTCTCCGGAGTACTAGATACACTTGTCTGTTTGTCTGTGGTGCGCAGGGGACTTCGGAGGTGACGGACAGTTCGTAGCAGGTGAACCTGGGTCAAGCGGGAGGCTTGATGCCAGGGGAGCAGGGAGCTCCGTCATGGTGGCTGCGAAGGTGTCAAGGTCGGACCTTGGGTCGAGGTGCACCAGGCGAAGGCAGTAAGTGCGGAGCGTGGCTCCGGGTGAAGGTACTCCGAGATAAAGTCCTCAGAGGCGAGGCACTTCGAAGGGTACTCCGAATGGAGTGACTTCGGAGTATGGTGGATCAAGTCCTCAGCAGAGGCAAAGTGTTCGAGGTGTGCTCCGGAGGGAGACACTCGAAGGTACCCGACGAAGGTCTCAGAAGTCGAGGTGCATCGAAGGCATGGTCCGGGTGAGGCTCGTCGAGGAGTGTGCTCGGGGAGAGACACTGCGATGAAGTGCTCATGGAATGCTTCATGCGGAGGCCTTGGACAAAGGAGGGACTTCGAAGGGTGGTACTCCGAAGGTGGGGCTTCGGAGTGAAGCAGGCTTCGGAGCGAGGCTAGCTCCGGAGTGAGGATGACTTGAGGTACTTCGGCCATGCATGGCTTCGGTACACGGACTGACGGAGTTCGAGCTGGGAGAAGCTGCGAAGCCGTGGTGGTCCACTCTGAAGGTGGTGGTGCGAAGGCCCAAGGGCTTTGACGACTTTGGCTCAAAACCGTCACTGTATCGGAGGCTAACTTCGGTGAAGCGAAGGCCGTCAGGCTCAAGGCTTCTCACCGAAGCTACCGCACCCCTCGCGTGCGAAGGAAGGCTTCAGAAAAGTCAAAGATTGTAAAGGCTGACAATATCTGCTCTGCAAAAAGCTGACGCTGTCCCCTCTGCAAAGCTGACAGAGAAGCCTCCAGAATAAAGTTGACTACCTTTTGTACCCCTCTGTTCTGTAGAGACAAAACCAATGTAAACCCTAGGGGTAAAGTAGTCAATTCACTTGGGTGAATAGTGGCTATAAATATGGGGGCTGGGTAGGTAACATTTAACACTTTGAGCATTCGCTGTTGAGCTCCTGTACTAGCCACCACACTTTGTATTCATCTAGTGAGTTCATTTTTAGTGTTCCCTGTTCAAGCAGCGAAGCCCTGCTTCTGTGTGCATTTTATGCTTGAGCTTGTTTTGCATACCTCGTGCATACTTCGATCCTTAGTGTGTCACCTCGAGTGACTTGCGGTAGTTCACCGAAGCCTGTTTGGGCGAAGTGTGTTTGTGCGAAGTGTGTTTTTCAGTGCGTTCGCTCTGTGTAACTGGAGGCTAGACCTCGCTACTTACTAGCGAAGCACTGATCGAAGGCTGTTTTTCTTCCCGTGTCATAGCCCTTAGCAGAGTCCGCAAAGTGTGCGTTTCGACCTTCGAAGTACGAAGCCCAGCACCAGTTGCTGTCGCTAAGTATTTGGTTGAAGTCCTCAGAGGGCAGTCCACTCTTGCGAAGGGTGAAGTGCGAAGCCTGCTCGAAGCACCCTGTGTGCGGAGCCTGCACTGACTTAGCAGAGTTGATTTCTCGGGGTTGCGTGTTGAGTGAAGTCTTCTTGGATTCGGACTTTTACTCCTTGCAAAGCCTGTGTTCGGAGCTATCAACTACCTCCGAACCAGAACTTCGAAGGTTGTGTTCGAAGCCTGTTCCGCAGAAGACAGAATTAAAAACAGAAGGCTGTTTTTAGCCCAAAATTTTAAAAGCTCCCATTCACCCCCCACTGGTCACCGTTTCCGGTCCAACAGAACTCTTTTATTTGGTCGATCTAATATATCTCTATTGTATGACATATGTACCATTTAATTATGACCTTGTTATCTATTTATGTATGTGTATATTATACGGATGTTATGATAAGGTTGTGGAATGTGCGTACTAGCCAATGATTATGGGACTACTACGATGTATGTTTTAGGTATTTAAGAATTCCATATCTAGGTGCTGACATAGATATTGCCTCCACATACACCGCCTACCGTATTGCACCAAATCTCATCAAAACCCCATGAAAACCCTAAAATTTAGATCTAGTTTGAGTGGGGGAGCTGGCGGCACGGGGCCTAGCAGCATGGGCAGTCGATGATGCGGGCGGCGGGGGCCATGGCATGGCTGGGAGGGGTGGAGGTGGTGTCTAGCGTGCATAGGGTTTTTGCATGTATAAGTCACATACAGGCGAACATGCTATAATTTTTCTTATGCGTGTATTTGGTGAATTTTTCACCCACACGTAACAATATTTTCTACACAGTACACAGTGGCAGACCTAGGAATTTTATAATGGCGGTATGAAATTAAACGTAATACAAAACACATATGTAATATAGCGGAAATTAGACAATCACAATTACAAAAGTAATATAGCAGAAACATACTCAATCAATCTAGATAGTCAAACACAATTACAATAGTCAAACACAATTGCTAAGTACTATCAAGTTAGTACAACCTTGTCGTGTTGTTTTTGTCCCTTAATTTCCGTATGTTGTTCTCGTTCTACCGGCAATACAAGATTGATCTTATCTTCCATCTACTACAAATATTTCACAATTTCTGAATTTTAGCATACACTGTACAAAATACATCATCAATTATTTACATAATAAATCAATTAATCAAACATAAACAATATGTCAATCTCAAGTTCTCAACATGTTATACCTATACGGTTGGACTACTGCCGTGCTGTGGTGTGTGGTGTTGTCTCAGTGCCTCACTGCCTTGGCTTGGCTGTTGTAGAGGGGGCCGGGGGGAACCAGCCATGCGACCACTAGGAAGCGCCGAAGCCCAAATCACTGAAGCAGAACTGTAGAAGGCAAGGAGCGCTAGGGGCTAGGGCGACGGTCGGCGACTCAGCAGGTGGAGGGACAACGGCCAGCGGGCGCTGGGCAGCACCGTGGCAGCTGGCAAGTTGCCGTGCGGCCGGCAGGGCGAGGGCATGGCGTGCGCGGCGGCTAGACTCACAACGAGGAGGGGTTAGGGGAACTAAGAAGATCTAGCTAGGTTAAAAAAATCTGATATGGGCTAGTGAATTGGACTGGTGAATGAATTAGGCCCAATAAAATATTTAAAGCATATATATAACTATTTTTTCTGAAAATTTTTTGGGGATACGTCTGTACCCCATGCTCCACTGTAGAGCCTCTGACAGTACATATAAATATTTCGCCACATATAAACTGCAGATTATTGATATAGTTATCGACAAAGAATGTGTGACTATTATTAATTAATGACAGACAATTGTAACGACATACATATTACTGGTAGATTTAGTGATTTTAAATATCAATTTTTCTCCCCAAACATCTGACATAAAACGAACATGTAGTCTACGAATAATGCAAGCATTCAAGTCGGGTGAGTAACATTCGGCTTATATGATATCCTGCATAACGTGGGATGTTATGCGGTCTATTTAAGCTGGTATTCTGAAGTTGATTAGTTGTGTTGAAGCGAAGGAAAACTGCATTGTACAATATCAGAGAAGAATGCGATTGGGCGGCACCAAAATACTTCCATCCCCAGTGTTTTCTTTATGTTCTCACTAAGGATTTGTTTGGTAGCAAGGGAAGAAAAACTACAGAGAAGATACCAATAATAGGAATTTTTTACATGACATGACACCCCTTCCGTTTAGAGTTAACCGAAGAGTACTGTTTGAGAGCCAGAGAACATGAATCCTGTCCATTCAAAAAGACAAAAAAATCAGAATAAAAATTCAAGATTATATATAAAACCCCTAAGTATATGTAGGGACCTCTGATTTCCAACAATATCAACAGTTTCGCGCGTCCTTTTACGGGGAATACCCTAATTACTAATTAAGATGCATGAAAACGACAATCCTAACCAATTTGATCACGTATTCACGTAGATCGTGCTAATATAAGGTGCATGCTGTCCGGCGCCTCATCCCTGACAATCCACTCAAGTCGTCTTTTATACATCTCATTTATACGTGGATGGATGGATATGCATGATATAAAATATCTTTAATTATTAAAATATTATTTGTGATGTGTAATTATAACTTATATATCACAAGTCTATGATAGACCATAACTCTAAACCAGCGGACAAAGATTACATCATACGACAAACCATAACTCTAAACCAAGGGACAAAGATTATATCATCACACTACTAGTTGTTCATCTAATATAGATGACTACACAATCACTGTCAAATAGAAAATGATTATAACTGATCTATCACAATAAGAAAATATATTCTAGTGGCATAACTAACACCGGCTAAGCTAGCTGCTAGTTAATTAGTTTATTTGACTTTCGCCCTATTTGGATCCCATAAATTAATAGTTAGCAAATAAAAATTAGTTTTAATTAGTTCATTCAAACAGTGCAACTAATTGATGAACTAACTATTAGCTACATGGCTAACTAATGATCAACTCGTTAGTCCACAAAAATAAATTAATTTGAGCTAATAAGGATCATTGAACTGTTTTGCCTCCTTCACTATTATAGCACAATTATTATAGTAAAGGTAAAGTTGATTTTAGCCATCTATTGGTCCAAAATATCCAAACATACATATACTAATTTTTAGCCAACTAATTATTATTAGTTAGTTAATAATTAATCCAATCTATTAATACGCTAACTATTAGTTTTGATCTATCTAATCTAGACCTTCCGTATTCTTAAGCCGTTTAGTTGGGTTGAAGTGAAGGAAAACTATGGTGCTCAATATCATATCAGACAAGACTGCAGCACCAAAATATTTCGACCTTCCGTGTCTTCTGTTTTCAGCAAGTGAGTGTACACGGGCCCCTGTTTTCCCACCGTACGGACACTTGCCCGGGGATTGCCCTAACTAAGATGACGACAGTCCAAGCAACTGTCACGTAGCTAGATCCGTCCTTTCCCTCGAGGTAGATGAGTAGCTAGCTAAAGTCGGTCAAGGTGTCCAGCTGCGTGTGCTGCTACCTGCTAGCTAGTCAAGTCGTCTATTATAAACCGGATGGTTACGCATGCGCATGCATGTGTCAGCGACATGCACTAGCTCGACAGCAACAACCGCGGCTAGCTAGATGGCTAATTTCGGTGAAGTTGCAAACTAATGCAATACGTATTACCGGTACTTTAGGGCTACCGGCTACGTGTTAATCAGGGGGCTTCAGGCTAGCTAGCTGGCCGGCCGCTGGCAGATCGAGAGCAGATTAGCTTAAACAACTTCAAGTGGCCGCATGCACTGTTTGTCATCGAGAACTTGCTTGCCGGTTTCTGGATTATTACTCGTCACTTATGTACTCGTAAGTTCTAATATTAAACGATCCGCTCTGCCTTCCCGTCGAAGGAATGGCGACATAGACGTCTTGACCAGTCGACCGACCGACCTGAAACCCTTCACCTGCATGCATGGCTTGCTCTCCTCGAGCGTGTGACCGTGTATAATTAGAGACTAGCTAGCTACGAGCTTTTGTATTCTAGCTACAAACTTCTTCCTCCCAGCTTCTGGTCCATCGCAAGCTACTAGTTAACTGGTAACTGTCATCTCTTTCAATTCGTACAATCACCAAAAGCTTCAATTCTACCGAAAGTGCGATAACTATAGATTCACCAGCAGGTAAGCTTCAATTCTTCTCTTCTCTTTCATTGCACTGCTATATACCAGCTGCTTGCTTTGTATGATGGGACATTTTCTTCGCCTGCTGGGTGTGTATGCATGGCCAGACAAAAATGCACTTTGCATGTTTCATTTATATATGTAACGACATACTGTATGTACCTTTTCCAATTTGTGAGATATAGAAACATCTTTTTTTGCTTGGAATCATTTTATGTACGCGTTATTAACGTGATCGGTTCACTATCAATCGCAGCTTCATATCGAGATTCGAGAATAGAGAAGAATTTAAGCCAGTAACCATGACAAAACTCTTCGAGGATCCTCCGCCGAAGATCTCCCACCCCGCTCACCCGGCGCACGACCTCATTCAGGTGACCACTGGCGGCACACCGTTCCGGTGCGACGGCTGCATGCAGCCCGGCGCTGGCGCCGGCTACCGGTGCGACCTCTGTCACTTCGACCTGCACACGTGCTGCGCGCTCCCGCCGGCAACCATAGAGCACGAACTATTCAAGGGCCGCACGTTCGAGTTCCTCGCCAAGCCACCGGCCCCTGCCGAGGACACGATCTGCGACGCCTGCGGCGACGGCGTGCACGGCTTCGTCTACCATTCCGATGACCCTGACCTCGACCTCCACCCGTGCTGCGCGTTCCTGAGGAAACACTTCGTGGAGGACAGCCGCCTCTTCGAGCTCCGCAAGGGGGCGACGCGCCGGTGCGGCATGTGCGGCAAGAGCGGGCGCCGGCGCAAGTTCTGGGTATACCGGACCTACTACGACGACGATGAACCCGTGGACCTGCATGTCGCGTGCATCAAGAACGGACACAACAGCATGAGCGGCGCCGCCGCACCCGACGGCGGCTGCCAGATCTTGCTGGCGAGCTCACCGCCAATGGAGGGCGTGCTGCAGAGCGTGCCCCGGCGGACGCGGCAGAGCAGCGGGTTCGAGCGGTTCTGCAAGATCGTGGGCGTCGTGATGAACGTCATCATCGCCGTCATCTCTGGGAACCCGATGGCGATGATCGCCGCTGTTGCAGGGCCCGATGGTCTCCTCCGTGGGTAATACGATATTCTTGAGAGACTAGTATTTTTCACTCTTTCGGATATCCATGTGTATGAATGTATCTGGTAATGCTAGCTAGTAGATTTTCTAGCGCAATATATTTTGTGTGAAGCTAGATTTCAAATATATATATTTTGTAGGAATATAATTTGATACACAACAGACAATTTTTTTTATTTTGGATATAACTGTATGTATCTTTCAATACCCACTATTATAATCTAGATCTACCATGATTAAATAGTGCAGATTTATCTGTACTTCTCCAATCGACATGAATGATGATTCCTGTTTCAACGTCCTCTCACTACCGAAAAATAATTATTCACATAGTGGCAAAGTCTTTGCCGAGTGTTTTTTAAAAAACACTCGGCAAAGCCTTGATACTAACGGACGTCACGACGTCGTGTTTGTGCGGCCAATTTTTTTTTGTTTGCTGAGTGTTTTTTGAAAAACACTCAGCAAATACACTTGGTTTGCCGAGTGTCAAATGGAAGACACTCGGCAAACACAATATTTGCCGAGTATTTGCACTCAGCAAACAAACTTTCTGCGTCCCGCCGAATTTTACTACTAGTTTTTCGTGCATCCCACCGAAATTTCAACTTTTTTTTAAAAAAAAAATCGGTCTTTAAAACTACCCCTACTACTGTGCCTAACCACTGCTCCCTCCCCAGCAAAAACATAGTCGATGTCATTCACTTTGCCATGCGCCTACTCTGTCGTCGCAGGCTCCTCCTCCGTCGTCATCGTTCACTCCTCCCCGTGCCCCTCCTCTGTTGTCACTGGTGCCCTTCCTCCATCATCGTCGGCGCCTCTCCTCTGTCGTCGCCACAAATGGCCCCTCGGCCACACGCGCCGCACGTCGGGCCTCACCGCGCCTCGGCCTCGCGTCGCGCATTGGACCTCGCCGTTCCTCGGCCATGCGTCGGGCCTCGGTGTGTGTCGTCCGCGCGCTGCGCGTCGGGCCTCACCACGCCGCAGCCGCGCGAAATGTCTCGCCACACCATGCCCACCAGGTGCTCGACGTAATGTGCAGTTGACACAAAACGTCACGTGCCCCCCATTTTTTAATTTTTTGGTTTCCTTCTTTGCCGAGTGTTTACAATTACACTCGTCAAACACTTCCGTTTGTATTGTTAGCGTCGTTTCCCTTGTTTTTTTCACCGAGTGTGACATTTGGCACTCGGCAAACAAGTATTCGCCGATGTAATATTTACCATGTGTTGTTCACCGAGTGTTACACTCGGCGAACACTTCGCCGAGTGCGTTTAGGTCTTTGCTGAGTGTTATTGGCACTCGTTAACTGCAGTTCTCCCATAGTGTCTACTTATATCACTACCGGAATACTCAAATTCACCGAATGTTCAAATCTTTGCCGAGTGTATTATTTCGGTCACTCGGCAAAATATAAACACTCGGCGAATCAAATTTTTGCCAGAGTGTTTTTTAAATACACTCGGCAAAAATGGTATTAACGGACGTTTTGACGGTGTGCTTGTGCGCGCAAAAATTTTTTTGGGGGGTTTGCCGAGTGTTTTTAGAAAAGCACTCCGCAAAGACAGTGTGTTTGCCTAGTGCTTTTCAAAAAACACTCGACAAACCCAATATTTTTTGTGTGTGAACCTTGTTTTGATCCTATGCGATATTTCCTATTTGGTTTTATTTTGAAATTTTCTCTACACTCAAAATACAACATATATTATATCATCTAAAAATTTCATATATTTTTAGTTCAGTTTGTTATTTTTAATTCATTAAGTATGTTTCTAGGATTTAAATTGAAATATGTGAAATTTGAACTACAAGTTCCTAAAATAATGAACTAAAAATTATATAAAAATCATATTCATATTTCTTAGTATATTTTGAGTTCTTATGCACTAAATTTAAATAAAGTTTGAAAAAAACTAGGTTGCGACACTCGATCGATAATATAGAGCTTAATAGTTTTTTAATTATAAAAAAGTCAAATGAAGTCTGAAAAATATGAGACTTGCATGATGATATAATATGATATGTAGATATTGTGATAAAAATTAAAAACGTTTTGAGAAAGTTGTCACGTAAGATGTTAAGAAATCGGAGATTCTCTCATGAGTAATTAGGTATTAGAGAAGAGATGTGATAGATTTAAAAGAAAATAAATGGTTAAATTTTTGTTTGAACTTTAAAGTTTTTTTACAATCAAAATACAATATACCCTATCTAATATAAAAATTTAGTATTTTTTGGGTGTTTTTAATTCATTAAGGGTATTTCTAAGATTAAAATAAAAATAGGTCAATTTTGAACTGTAAGTGCATGAAATAATAAAAAAAATATAAAAAACTATATTCATGTTTTAAAGTCTATTTTTTGTTCTTATCCACTAAATTGAAAGAAATTTTGAACAATATTGGTTGTGACAGTATCGACAACATTGAGCTTAATTGTTTTTTAATTCTAAACAAATCAAATAAAGTCTGAAAAATATTATACTTGCTATGGTGTTATGATATGATATGAAGATACCGTGATAAAAATTTAAAAATGTTTTGATAAAGTTATTACGTAGATTTTTTAGAAATCGGAGATTTCGATAGAGTGAATTAGGGTTTAGAGAAGAAATGAGATATACTTGAAAACAAATTGATAGTTAAATATTTATTTGAACTTGAAACTTTTTATATAATAAAAATACAACATATATTATCCTATGATTTTTTTGGGTATATTGTTAGGTCAATTAGCTATTTTTAATTCATCAATTGTATTTCTAGAATTTAAATTGAAACACGTCAAATTTAAACCGCAAAGAGCATGAAATAATAAAGTAAATTATCGAAAAAAGCATATTCATGTTTTAGTATATTTTTTATGTATTACCCACTACTGTTTCATAAATTTTGTTAAAGAAAAGATTAAAAAACAAAATTAACAAAATTTTAAAAAATGTTTGCTTAGTGCCAAATTTAAGGTACTCGGCAAACAAAACTTTTGCATCCTGCCAACTTTCCCAACAAATTTTCCACCAAAATTTTGCACATCCCGAGCCAAAATTTCAACTTTTGCCAATAAAACTCCCTGCTACTCTCTCTTCTACAGCACACTATCTCCCCCAACAGCAAGGTCGTCGTCGCCCCCTCTCTCGCCGGTGTCGCCCTCTGTCGGTCGAGGACACTCCGTCACGGAGTCCCCTCTCTTTCCAGCGTCGCCCTTCGTCAGTCGAGGTCCCTCCGCCGCACCATCCCCACTGTCGCCGCCATACCCACCATCGCCGCCGTCATCTCTGTCGCGGTCTCCTTCACCGCTCCACCCCTTTCTCCACGCCTGCTCGCCACGTCGTGCGACGGTGCCCCACGGCGACCCGTCTGCTGGCCGCACCACCCCGAGCCGTGGCGCCCCATCCGCCGGCCGCGTCGCCCCGAGCCGTGGGGTGCTGTTCCTGGTCATGTTCGGCCGCGTCATGGCGCGTTGTGCCTGGCCGCGCTTAGCAGCACCGTCCCGCACCGTGGCACGCTACGCCTGGCCGCACCACCTCCTTGCATTGTGTTACGCCCACTAGGTGTTTGATCAAATGGGCCATTGGGAGCAGTTCCACGTCGGGCTGCATTTTTTTTAATTTTTTTGTTTGTCGAGTGCCAAATTTTAACACTCGGCAAACATTTTGTCACATTTGTTTGCACACCGTGAAGTTACTTTTGTTCGCGGAGTGTTTGTGTGGCGCTCGGTAAAGGGTTCGCTGAGTGCCCGACAAAAAACAATCAGTGAACCCTTGCTAGCCGAGGATGACTTCACTGAGTGTTGTTTGCCGAGTGCAACACTCGGCGAAGCTTTCACCGAGTGTAAACAAGGTTTCGCCAAGTGCTTGAGGCATACGACAAAAACATGTTCTCCCGTAGTGTATACTCTATTTAATTAGAGGGACATATAATTTGTATGTGATCATGGAAACATAGAGTTGTTGAATATGTTTTAAGTCAAACTTTAAAAACATTTAATGCATGCCAATAACTTAATTTCTAGATGTTTTGGTTAGTTGGTACTTATGTCAAAAAGTACATCTTTATAATACTATGATTTTGTGCAACAAAGTTATATTAGGGGCAAAAAATGATTAATTTGCAGAAGCTCTGGCGGACATCTAGAACGGCATATTTTGTTTCATTCGTCCAAATAAAAGATCCGTTTCTTGGAGCCCCTGAGAGATTGGCTAGCTTGTCCATGTGCATACAATCAAAGGCATCTAGAGAAGAATTCCCAGACGAACAAATAGGATTGTAGGGAGAGATGCATGACAGACCAGACCATAGTAAAGTTACTGAAGAGAGAAACCTTCATCTACTGCTAATAGGGTCGATCCAAAGATTTTGGGATTGGAGTGAAACAAAAAAACAAGAGACTCTATCAACCAGCTATAACTTTGTTTCTTTTGTTAGGTGTACGTGTTATGTTGTCGTATTCGTGAAATCGTCTGGCCAGTATCTATCTAAACATGAGATCAATTTACATCAAAAAGAGAGAATAGTTTTGAGACGAGATTTGTGATCTGAGACGATCATGATTGCAATTGATAAGTCTTCCACGGATATCACGTGGTTCTATTTACGGTACTTTCGTTACCTGCTTAGGAGACAATAGTTTAAGATAAATAATTAAAAAATTGGCTAATCAGCTTCTTGATTATGGAAGACAATTTGTATACATATCGTCCACATGAAAAATTTATTGATTATTTATTTTTTTATAGTACATGCAATAATTAATATGATAGCATACAAATAAATAAATTAATTGTTGCATATACATATTAAAGGAAGGTTATATGATATATTACCTCTAAGAGGTAATAGGTCACCAATATCAAATTTAAGTCGTTGGATTGTATAGATTAGACAATGCGCAAAATTGAATGGAAACTTAAAATTCTCATATTACATACTTATATAAGGTCTTGGACCCCGGTGTCTATGATTCACAACGTTTTGATCTATTTATTCCGTACTTAAACAAGAACATCTATATCCACATACTGTAAGATCTTATGTTAAGCAAAATAATTATTTTTTACCTTATAGACATGCAACTAACTATTCTATACTATTTTAAAAGAAGTTAGTGGGTGATGAGTCTGTCACCACCACTCCTCACAGCAAACCAAAACTCTTTAGTTTGAGCTTCACTCATCCCTATTTATATGGTGTTCTTTTAATATTGTAAATTTTTTTATATTGCAATGCACGAGCACTCAACTAGTTATTATTTAAAGACATTAATTAATTATTTGTCATCAAATAATTGAGTGCACCAAATAAAATACCACTTTGACTATTTTATCTGCATTTTCCCTCTAATTCGGTTGATTCCCTGACCCCTGTTGCAGAAAAAATCTATATGTCGAATATTTGTTAATAAAATAATGATTAATATGGAAAGAGAAAAAACTAGTATGAATTAAGATAGACCCAATAATTATTGGTAAAATATAAAGAAAATGTTTGAAGTGATACTATTAGCTATAGACAATTATTCGATTAAAAGTAGTTAACCGCACATATAAATGGTACTAAATGGTTAGTTTCTATATTATATTAAATAGAAAAAAGTCTAAATTACACTCTGAAAGTATTGCTGAAGTCTGAATAACCCTCTAAATAATATTACCGTCTGAAAAACACTTATGATATTGCAAAATAGTTCAATTTACACCTTTGAAGGGTGTTTTGATTAAGTGGTCAAATCGTGGGTGGTTTTATCATAGTGAAAAAAATCGAACCGGACCGAGGGTTAAACTGGAAAAAACCAGAACTGGGCAGTTAGCTAGTTCGGTTTTGTTAAAAGACCGTTTAAGCAATCGAACTGGTAAAAATCTAGAAAAAACCAGATGAACCGTTAAAACTGGAAAAATATTTATTTGAGAGGGATTAAATTTCTAGAATTTTTATTATATTTTATTATTTTTATATTAAAATAATACAAAATAAATATCATATTAATAAATAAAAAACCGACAGTCCGACCGGTGAATCGACCGTCCGACTGGTGAACCAACAGTCCGACCGGTGAACCGACAAATCGACAATTTGACCGGTTTGATCGCTAGTCCGGTTTTTTCCACTATGGTCTTATTAATGTGGCAACTGATATGGTGCTGATGACGTGAAAAATAAATGAAAAAGTCTAAATTACACTCTCCAACTTTTCCTAAAGTTTGAATAACCCCAAACAAATAAAAAATATTTAAAAATTAATTTCTATTTTTTAATAATTGTGTTTTATTTTTTAAAAATGCAAAATAGTGTAGAAACTTTTAAAAATTCATAACTAATTCATTTTAATTCTAAATTTGACCATTCAAATTACATAATTTTTAGAAAACATGATCTACACAATAAAAATACTTTCACACAATAGAGTGATCTTATAAACTATTTGCAATTAATTGCTTTTGACATTTAGTTTTCGAAGTCTACAACGAGCTTATTTTTATCAAGAAAGCTTCTGTTTTTTCCTTTGCGGCAAGCCTCTAAGTCCATTCTATGATAGGGAAATAATAAGCATTTATTTTAAAGTGTCACCGGAAAGGGCAATAACAAGCCCCCTTGTTATTAAAAAACTATGTGAATACTATTAATTTTAGTGTAAATTATCCTATCTTTTAAATTATTTTAAGCATGACTTATACTTTTGAATATTTGTAAAAAAAAATATGGATAAAACAAATAGTCAAACATGTGTATAAAAGTTAGAAGTCTCATGTATTAGAAAAAGGAGGGAGTCAGCTTGACGCTCATGATTCTGCTTGCTTGCGCCACAGGCTAAAAATTCATTTTTTTGAATTTAGCGAAAAACTATTCAAATTCAGAAAACATCTTTTTTCAAATTTTCCATCTGAATCTTATTTATTCTCTTGCATTAATTCAATATTGTGAACCTTGTATTGTACAGATAAGTGTATCTCATTGATTAATTAACTTTCTTTAGTTTGGTTAAAACTTATACCATAGTTTTTATTGTTTATTCCTAGTGACATTTCAAAATAAATATTTATTATTGCTACTTTCAAAAAATAAACTTAGATGACTTGACTTGCTATAAACGAAAAAACAGGAGCTTCCTTAATGAAAATGGGCTTCTAGGGACTTTGGAAACTACATATCAAAGCAATTAATTATAAATAGTATATAAGATCAGTTATATTATATGTGAAAGTATTTTTATTATATAGATCTATTTTTCTAAAAAATATACAATTTGAATGGTCAAATTTAGAGTTAAAATGAATTAGTTATAAAATTTTAAAGATTTCAACACTATGTTACATTTTTAGAAAATAAAAAGAATTATTAAAAAAAATTAGAACTTAATTTTTAAAATTTTTATATTTGTTTGAGTATTATTCAGACTTTAAAATTGGAAGGTATAATTAAGATTTTTTCATTAATCTACCATGTCACTAGCATCATATCAATTGTCACCTCAGCAAAACCGCCCACGGTTTCACACGTATGGGCAAAATCAGCCTTCAAAGGTGTAAATTGAACTGTTTTGCAATACCGTGAGTATTTTTTAAACGGTAAAATTTTTAGGGGATATTCAGATTTCAGCGATACTTTAAGAGTGTGATTTAGATTTTTTTCATATTAAATATGATATTAATACACTATTAAGATTTAGCGGCCTTCGCATCTCTCGCCCGGCCTGATTTGTAGCTTTTTTTTATTCTTTGACGTAACAAAAGACATAGGACTTCTTTCTTTGACCTAACAAAAGGACATAAGACCGGGCATCGATTCCTACGCTGCGATGTGTACGTGTTTCACAAATGTCCCAACAAGCACGGCTATATATTATCTAGCTAAAAGGGGGTGTTTGAATCAGGGGCTAAAATTTTAGCCCATGTCACATCTAATGTTTAAATATTATTTTGGAGTATTAAATGTAGACTATTTACAAAACCCATTAATAATCGGAGGATTATTCACGAGACGAATCTAATGAGCCTAATTACACCATGATTTGACAATGTGATGCTACAATAAACATTTGCTAATTATGGATTAATTAGGCTTAAAAAATTCATCTCATGATTTAGTCTCTGGTTCTGCAATTATTTTTATAATTAATTTACGTTTAGTACTTCAAATTAATGTCGAAACATCTAATGTGACACGAGCTAAAATTTAGCCCCTAAATCCAAACACCCTCTAAGGGGGTGTTTGGTTTGGGGTTGCTAAAGTTTAGGGACTAAACTTTAGTCCTTTTTAGTCCCAAAAACCTTGCTAAAAGGGACTAAAAGTACTACTTACCTCTCATCCCTCACTCTCTTTTAGTCCTTTAGTCCTTAGAACCAAACACCAAGGAACTAAAGTTTAGTCCTATAATAAAGTTTAGTTTAATCACTAAAAAAACCAAACATGCCCTAAATCAGATCGCACACATTCGCACAGCCCATCGAACTATATATCGGACCATATCCGTCGACCTCCGTTTTTACCCGGCAAAGAAAACTCGCTTTTTAACGCGTGGTTTATTGACGTGACGCGTACATCTCAATATGTAAATAGACGTACGGTGTTCTCGGATTGAAGAGTGTAGAACAATTAAATAATATTTCGGATCGTGTCATCGATCGACGATCGATATCGGCTTTGCTATGCATGCGCAGCGGACGAACAACTTAATTAATTATTGGCACTGTCCACACCAGCAGCTGATTGCTAGCTGACGCGCTGGTACGTACGATCGAGCGTCGTCACGTTGCATAATATATGCATTCATATATAATACTTTTTTTAGAAGTAGTACTGTCGAGTTTATCTTACCAAAATACTTTATTTTCTACTCCATCTATGATCTATCCTCGAAAGAACTCACTTCTAGCTAGCCATTCAATTTCGTACTAAAATACTTTATTTTCTACTCTCCGTACATATCGTCGTTGATTAGCAAATGAAAAGGTTTATTTCTTTCTTTCCTTTCCTGTTATCCACTCATTCACAACATTACTTTACAGTTAATAAAAAATATTTTAGTTTATACTCTTATCATTAATTTATTAATTTCATTTTCGAAAGTAGAGTTTTTTACACCTGTGGATTACCATTTACACTCAATTTTTAAATCTGCTGGAAATGTGTGCTTCATATATATACATATGTACATGCCCGTGGCCAGCTGGCTAGAGACATTTGTGGAAAAGAAGGGGTTAATTGTTTTGGTGTCATCGTTATTGTCCAATTCGTCAGAAATACTATTAAAATTTTGATATTTATTCATATATCATTATTATTTTAAATCCATTCTTTTATGTCATTTGAGTCTATCTATAGACTCTGAATATTTGCTCATATATCATTACTATTTCCAATTCGCTATTTTATGTCATTATTTTTTATGAATATTTGTTCATAATTAGTTTGGTGTACGTCGTTGTGTAACTGTGTTCAAGTAGTTTTTCAGTCGTCCCTTTGTGTGATTACTTGTAAAATACACCATGGAGTAACACCTATGGATCGAGTACGTTCGTCCGATCGACGAGCGAGATAGCTCGTCGATCGTTGGTGCAGCTAGCGCCATATATCTGGATCAATTATATATTGTTCAAACAGCAAGTCACTAAAGTTTAGTCCTATAAAAAGGAACCTTATCGTGGGTAATCATCCGTAGGAAACTGCGTGGTTCTTTTTTATAGGACTAAACTTTAGAGCTTTATCGTGGGTAATCATTCGTAGGAAACTGCGTGGTTCCTTTTTATATGACTAAACTTTAGTAACTTGCTGTTTGGTTCTAAGGACTAAAGAACTAAAAGAGAGTGAGGGCTGATGGATAAATAGTCTGGACTAAAAGGAACTAAAGTTTAGTCCCTAAACTTTAGCAACCAAACCAAACACCCCTAAACCGCGTGTCGATCTCATGCGCGCATGCAGTTTCCAGGAAAATTAACAGACGGAGATTAACGAATGATGAATAATGCTAAGCCAAGTACGCCTCCGTGTGGAAAACGTACGGCGCGCGGACGGCCTGCTGGTACGTAGCCAACGTCGTATGTATATATACGTAGCTTCTACATACGGAAATATACGGATTACTGCTTGGTCTTCTCGTCGTAGCTAAGGTACCGCACATCGGCGTGTTATTTTTTTGGGTCAAATTTTTCAATGCCATTACAATTTTTACAATTTTAAAAAATGTCATCATTGTGTCACTGATATATTAAAAAATGTCATCAGTGTGTAACTGACATATAGGACCTACCATAGTCACTGACAGTATCATTTTTTAAATTACAAGAAATTATATTGGCATTTTTCAAAATTACCCTTTTTTTTCTTTGCCAAACACCGCGAATCTGCGTTGTGTCTCTCCGCTAGTACTATATATGTAGATATCCATACAGACTGCATCACATAGAACATAGAATGAGCAAGGCGTATTGTTTTTTTTTGTTTTGCCAAACTTGCTAACAGTTAGAAACACTCATACAACTCATAAAACAAATTGTGAAAGAAATGTGAGTTAGACACTAAATCTCATTAGAACTTCAATGTTAAATATGTTTACGTGAAAGTAGATTTAATGTTAAGTATGTTTACGTGAAAGTAGATTTCTTAGAAAGTTCTCGTATCATATCTCGACACACTCCATAGACTTTAACTAAGTCAGCTTTGTGTGACCTATTTCAAAAAAACTCATAAAACGAATTCAAGAGGAAATGGGGCACGAACATAATAATATTGTAGGTAGCGTGATGCGTCCATGCACTGTGGTTAGATAAAATGCATACATATGAAATTAATGTTATTTAATTTGCTGGTGCGATGGTTAAGTAACAATAATATAGAAATTAAGGAAGATTTCGCTATTTGCGCGTGTGCAACCCCTCCTGCGAAATAACATTATTCTTTACGAAAATTCAACGCTAGTTATAGTACGTCGGGGGGGCTTCAGGCCGGCGGCCGGCCGGCCGGCCGGCAGAGCAAAGCACATTATAAAAACCTTCAAGCTAGTGGAAGTGTTTATTTGTCAACGAGCTGAGACAGCGCAGTGTTGCATTATTGCCACTCTTGCTTGAACTTGCTTTCATCACTATGTGATAATAATAATGTTTGACCGACAAAAACTTGAACGATTCGCTCTGCCATCCTGTCGAAGAAACGGCGACATATATACACGTACGTACGTCTTGACCAATACTCGATCGACCTGAAACCCTGCACGTACGTACCTGCATTATATTGCTTGCTCTCACTACGGGAGAACAAAAGTTCGCTGAGTGCCTATAACACTCGGTAAAGCCTAAAATACACTCGGTGAAGGGTTCATCGAGTATTGCACTCGACAAAGAATACTCAGCAAACTCACGGTCGGTAAACAGGTGTTCGCCGAGTGTATTTTATCTAGCACTCAGCAAACCATATTTACCGAGTGCAAAAAAACGATGCACGGCAAACAAAAGTGTGTAACGACGTTAACAGCATTACGGCAAGTTTGCCGAGTGCCACAAAAAATACTCGGCAAACATTTGCATGTGTTTTACTACCAGTACAATTTTACGTTCATGCATTCACAATATTTACGTATTATTAGCATTTACATGTTTTACTGTACTACTGCTGCAATTTTGTTATGTTTATAAAAAGTGGGATCATATCATCAAAACCAAAGTACAAGCTCAATGATAAAAAGTATGTCATTATTAACACATTATTTCTTCCTTACAACCGCATATCACCATAATACAACTCCACCAATAAGGAGGAACAAAAGACATAGCATCAACATAGTTCATGAAAGGATAGTTAAATCTCATGAAACTATAAACAAATCCAAAATCGCATGCAAACAAATGGAGGGTAAAGTGTGGTCTGGATTCTTGAGGAAATGAAGCTAAGTGGTACTCTGGTTGAGGACTGAGCTTCCACTTCTACCTACAAATAATACATGCCAATGAACATAAATATTTCCATACCCAAAGCACAGAGACATTTCATAATATTACTGGCTTTGATCTTTTGGCCTGGTTGTACTGGACATACTCCCTCCGGTATTCCTTCAGGGGATTAACCAAAGGATGGGCAGACAGAGAAGGGGTGTTGAAGGGAGAGGGACGCCGACAGATCCTGCAAGTTGGGCAGCATCTGCGTGACGCGGTGGCGGCCGCCACGTGCGACGACGATGGCGGCCGCCTGCGACGGCAGCGGTGGTAGCACCCACGTCGGGTGGAGACTTAAGCTACAGTGATGTGCTGGGGGAGATGGAATTGGGGATTTTTGGAGTGAGAGTGCGGGAGGACAAACGAAATAGGAGAGGAAATTGACGGGAGGTGTTGTGGATGCCGCGGATTGATGATGTGGAAGTTTTGCCGAGTGCTATATCTAGCAGCACTCAGTAAACATAATTTTGGTCAAGCGCGCGCAGGAAAAAATTTGGTCTAAAAATATTTTCATTATTTTCTTGATAGTTTTTGTTAAATATTATCAAATTTAATGGGTAATGACTAAAAATAGATTCAGTAAATATGATTTTTCTATAATTTTTTTGATAATTATTTCAGGCACTTGTAGTTCAAATTTCACTTATTTCAATTTAAATCCTAAAAACACACTTAATGAATTAAAAATAGTAAACTGACCTAGAAAAATACCAAAATTTTAAATTAGATAAGTTATATTGTATTTTCATTGTATAAAAAGTTTCGACTTCAAACAAGAATTTAACTACAATTTGCTTACAAACCTTTCTCATTCCTTCACTAAAACCTAATTCATATTGAGAGAATCTCCGCTTTCTTAATATCCTACATGAAAAAATTCTATAAAATTTTTAAAATTTTTATCACAGTATATATGTATCATAACATAACACCGTGATAAGTTTTGTCTTTTTTAGACTTCACTTGATTTTTTTAATTAAAAAACTATAACATACCATGTTGCCGATCGAGTGTCGTAACCTATATTTTAGTAATATCTTTAAATTTATTATATAATAAGTCCAAATAGACTCAAAAACATGAATATAATTTTTCTATATTTTTTTGATAATTATTTCAGGCACTTGTAGTTCAAATTTCACCCATTTCAATTTAAATCCTAGAAATACACTTAATGAATTAAAAATAGTAAACTAACCCAGAAAAATACCAACATTTTAAATTATATAATTTATGTTGTATTTTCATTGTATAAAAAGTTTCGAGTTCAAACGAGAATTTAACTATGATTTGCTTACAAACCTTCCTCATTCCTTCTCTAAAACTTAATTTGACCTCGGAGAATCTACACTTTCTTAACATCCTGCATGAAAAAATTCTCTAAACATTTTTAAATCTTTATCACAGTATATATGTATCATACTATAATACCGTGACAAGTTTCGTCTTTTTTAGACTTCACTTGATTTTTTTAGAATTAAAAAACTATAAAACACCATGTTGCCGATCGAGTGTCGTAATATATATTTTTAGTAATATATTTAAATTTATTATATAATAATTAAAAATAGACTCAAAAACATTAATATGATTTTTCTATATTTTTTGATAATTTTTTTCAGGCACTTGCAGTTCAAATTTTCCTTATTTCAATTTCAATCCTAGAAACACACTTAATAAATTAAAAATAGTAAACTGATTCAGAAAAATACCAAAATTTTAAATTAGATAAGATATGTTGTATTATGATTGTATAAAAAATTTCAATCTAAAAGAAAATCACAAACATCAAATAGGCTCGAAACAACGTTTTACACAAAATAAATACTATTTTGGGTTTGCCGAGTGTTTTTTCAGAAAACACTCGGCAAAACCAATGTCTTTACCGAGTGTTTTTTGAAAAACACTCGGCAAAGGCGAATTTTTTTTATCCGCTCAAACACGCCGTCGGGGCGCCCGCACTACAACAAAACTGGGAACTTCCGTCGGCCAAAGCCGACGGAAGTTAGCCCTTTCCCGACGGAAGAAGCTAACTTCCGTCGGCAAAAGGCTAACTTCCGTCGGCCTTTGGCCGACGGAAGCGAGTGGACGGAAGTTAGCTAACTTCCGTCGGCCAAACTTAGCCGACGGAAGTTACCAGGAAATTGGTAACTTCCGTCGGCCAAATCCATAGCTGACGAAAATTAGTTTTTTGCTGTCTACGGGCCAATAACTTCCGTCGGCTAATGTTGGCCGACGGAAGTTAACTAAAAAATCCGAAAAAAAAAATAAAAAATAAAAAAGTAATTCACAGTAAAGAAAAAAGATTAGACAAAGCCCTTGGTTACTCAATAGTACATTCAACAGTCATACTGAAGAATTACCAAAGCCAATGAGCCAAGACTCTTTTATGTAAATGTAAGTGTCTGCAAAAGGTTGAAATATAACATGTCCAGGTAATGTGAAGCCTTCTCTAAATCTTGTTCTTGCTGGTATATCTCACCAATGTCCTAAATATGCATACATTAACATTACCATCAGAATGACAGTTTCCCAATTAAGAAAATAACATGCTTCCTTTTGAAACAAGCCATCATCCAAGCATGCCAATCAGTTGAGATAACAATTCTGTTTCATCAAGAAATGAATTGATACTTCACCTTGCTGTATCTTGCAGCCATGTTCAATCTACCAATTTCCAAGAAAAGATTAACAGCCTGGTCTAGAGCTTGTGCAGCCTCTGCATAAAATGGGGCCAATATTTTAAAAAGGCAGTTAGTTAATATTCTGACAAACATATTTTTATGGGAAGAAAAACTAAGAACTGTAAGTGGTCAAGGATATGCAGCTTAA
This sequence comes from Zizania palustris, assembly GCA_019279435.1. NCBI lineage: Eukaryota > Viridiplantae > Streptophyta > Magnoliopsida > Poales > Poaceae > Zizania > Zizania palustris. The sequence goes on from JAAALK010000290.1 coordinate 18,064,623, forward strand.
ATGGAATTGGCCTTTTAAATCCCACTATCTTTAAATGTTTAAAATACTTAAATGTTAGAGAAGCAATATATGTTAATGTTCATCAGAACAATCAATGTGGATATCCCATATTGCAGTCCTTTCAAACAAATGCATTGTCACTAAGTTAAAACCAACTCAAATAAGAAAGGTTGATACTAATACTATGCTTAAAATCAGCTTCTTCCATACTTAAGATCCTAGTTTTATTGGGCATAGCAAGGTTACAATAGACCACAATAGTCAATATAAAATATTATAGCTGAAAATTCCAGTTTGCTACATCATCACAATTAAGCATCCAAGTAAATTTTAGAACCATGAAAAGTTGGCTACATTTTTCGAGTTAAGTCAGATTAGTATAATTGTATACAAAATACAATTGTATATGAAATAGAAGCAAGAATCATATATCAAATGCAACTCTACTCCAACAAATTTTATTTAGCTATGCACAATTGCAGGGAATATTTCACTAGTTTATTACAGTGAGAAAGGGATTAAAAAATCACAGAAAATCAATAGAAGTGCCCAAGCTTAGAAACTGTAAAAATACCCTGAGGTGAAAACTTTTTGTAGCAATTTGCAGCCTCCACATAAGCCGAGGCAGCTTCATGCTTACTGTCACCCTGTTTGGAGAAGTAACAAGCAGCGTAAGTAATATTGTGAATGAATGATTAATCAAGATGGCAAACTGATCCGCCATCTGATCCGGGAAAGCCGGCGGCGCTGGGGCAACTAACCAGCTAGCTACTGTCTGCGCTGCGCGGGGGCGGCGACCGGCGAGTGAGTCGGCGACGCGACGAGAGGAGATCGGGAGGAGAGAGCTCGCCGCCGCGGGTGGATGGGCCGAGGCGGAGGACGCGAGGAGTATTCCTACGGTTCGCCGCATCCGTCTCCGCCTCCGCCTCGCCGCCTCCGCCTCGCCGCATCCGCCTTCGCCTCGCCGCCTCGCCGCCTCCGCCTCTCCGCATCCGCCTCCGCCTCCGCCTCGCCGCCTCCGCCTCGCCGCATCCGCCTTCGCCTCGCCGCCTCGCCGCCTCCGCCTCTCCGCATCCGCATCCGCCTCCGCCTCCGCCTCGCCGCCTCGCCGCCTCCGCCTCCGCTCGCCGCGCGCTGGAGCCCTAGGATCAGCGCGGATACGCGCAGGAGAGATGGCGGTCGGCGGCGTAGGAGAGAGGGGGAGAAACGGAGGGCTGACGGTGAGAGGAGGGGAGGAGGCGTGGGTTAGGGTTTTCAGATGGGTGAGTGTGTGCGGGAGTGCGGTAGGTGGAGAAAATGGGGGCCCAAAAGTGGTGAGGATCGAGGGCACGGTGGGTGTGCACGTAACTTCCGTCGGTTTTATAGAAATGCCGACGGAAGTTACGTAACTTCCGTCGGCTCTAGAGAAAGCCGACGGAAGTTAATTTAACTTTCGTCGGCTCCTAAAGGCCGACGGAAGTTATTTAATTTCTGTCGGCTTGCCCAAAAGCCGACGGAAGTTAAATAGGCCGACGAAAATATTCTGTTTTGTTGTAGTGTCGTTACTCTACAACTTTGCCGAGTGTATTTTTATTGGGGCACTCGGCGAAGAATTGATTCGCCGAGAGTTTAAAGTTCGCCGAGTGTTTTTAAAAAAACACTCGGTAAATTATGCTTTACCGAGTGCCCGAGATATTGCACTCAGCAAATCGTGGGATACTCGGCGAACTTTAAGTTTCCGGTAGTGTCTCGATGAGCGCACTTGTGATCATGCAGGAATTAATAGGAATGTAGTTTTGATTAGGCTTCATCGAGTGTCCAATATAATATACTTAGTGAATCGCATGTACACCGAGAGTTTGGTTGTCATGTACGATTTGCCGAGTGTAACACTCGGCGAAGTCTTTACCAAATGAAAAAGAGGTTTCGCCGAGTACTATAGACACTTGACGAATAACTGCATTTCCGTAGCGATTGTTAACCCGCAGGTAGAAACTCTACGCTTGCCGACCGCATCTAAAACCATGAACATAATACAGAATAGGAAAAATATTATATTGGTAAGATATTAGCTAGGTGACTAAGGTAGCATCTAAAATAAGGCCTTTTTAGGACAGATCGAGAAGATTTTTTTTTTAAAAAGCCGTTTGAAAAATTTACAAAACTAGCATGCAAAAGAGATAATAAGAAGATCAAATTAAAGTATTTTTTTGACACAGTAGAAAATATGTAAAACATTTTTGGGATGAAGTACAAATCAGTGTGCTGCTACAAAAGTCAATGGAGTGGGTCATGTAGAGTGCATATTTATGAAAATTTCTCCCATAAAAAACTGAATGAGCTTACCAAATCGACGTGTTGGCTGGCAGCTGACTGCTTGCCCCGCAAGTAAAAGCTGATGATATTAGGTATAACAAGCTAATATAAATAGGCTAGAAGAGTTGTTACATTAGATATTAGTGTTGATATTTAGGAGAGAGAAAATAAGCATGCTTTATGTTAGTTTACAACAATCTATTGATGCATAGGTTACGTTCTTAGAAATTCTATGAGATGATGGGGTGACTCACACATTAATTAAATATATAATATGTATTGATAGCTAATTATTCTATAAGTATGTTGTTAGATCAACTATATATAATATGCTATAAGTATAAATCAATCACTAGCAAAATCATTAACTTGTTGCACATTTCTGTGCAAACCGATCCGATGTACATTGCACCGCGCCCCATAGGGTATAGACAATATATACATGTGTGAAAGGCTAATTACGACAATCTCAACCTATGGTGTTTATTAGTAGTGTCTTGAATAAAAAAGAGTAAGACATCATCCATAGTCACCATCTTCTCAATAGATAGTTTTTTCAAAAAAAATATTTTTATCCTATCATCTTTCTTCTCTCTTTCCTCTTCTAATCCACTCCTTTACTTTTATATTCTCGTGAATAGCTAATTTCTTGTTTGAGACCGATTTACATGATTTTTCATCCCTCTTTCTCATTAATTTACTTACCACATCATTTTCTTTACATAACTTTACATGATTTCCCCTCTCTTTCTCATTTACTTGCTTATACCACAGCATCAGTTTTTTGCTTATTTAATAAGCTGTAAACACTAGTAGACATGGAGAACGTGGTAGAAATACTCTTAGGATAGGTTTCGTGTAGGCTCAAACAATAAATGTCCGCATGCATGCATGTTTTCCTACATCCAATCCAGGGAAGTGGTCGGGAACAAGGGGGGAAAGTCTCGATGTGTAACGTCTTAGTGAAAAACGTTACTAATTAAGGAATATAATGACTATCCGACAGGGACTCGCTCGTAATGTCTGCACAAATTAACAGTTTAGATTTCTAGTAATGTCAAAAACGGTATATATAGAATCAGCCGCAATTAGTAGTGGAAACGATTTAATTTTCACTATTTACAGGAAGTTTTAATTTGCTCAATTTACTATAATTTCTGTATCCAAAATATATGGCTGCACAAACCCATCAATGCAAGCCGGCCTACATTTTAGGCTAACCGTCACTATCGGAAAACGAATATTCGCCGAGTGCAACAATCTTTGCCGTATACCGCATGTTGCATTGACTCTGCTTAATTACCTTTAAACCAAATAGGTAAATATAGTAACCGGGTTGGTGACTGCTATCATATCATCGCTGATAATTGGTCAGAGGTCAGTTTGGTTAGACTTTAACTAGGGATAGCAACGATGAAAATCCCCATGCATGGATCTATCCCTGTCCGGCCTGGATTTGGAGAAAGTTTTTGCCTCTATTTGTTGGTCAGAATTTCTCCTATCTCTATCCCCCCCATAAGGAATGACTATCTGACAGGGCTCATATATCCTCATATCAGAAGGAAAAATATTAGAGATATTACCATGGTTGGGTTAGACAGTATAGTCACTACTACAAACCGTCACTGTAGTTCGCAGCTATAAATGCGCAGCTTCTTCCTCCCCGAGCTCTACCGGAGTTCGCATTTAAGTTTGTCCGTACAATGACGACAAAAATCTAGATAAAGAGGGGGAGACTTTGTTTTCGTTTCTTTTGAAGGATTTCATTCTAGGAGGTAAATCCATTCCGAATCTCACATTTATTTTGTATTTAATCATGTATACAATGAGTTATTAGCGTTTTACTAATTTAGGGTTTGTGAATAGAAATTTTCAAATAATCTTCCATTTACAGTGTTTCCTTCTCCCAAATGAACAAATATGACCCTCCTCACAATTATTCATCACTTGTATATTGATTTACGTCATTTTAATCTCTTTTTTAATTTGATTTATGATTATAGATCTAGGGTTATGTTGTTTGGAGAGAGAGAAACCAATATAGTTAATTTATTTAATAATTTTTTCTGCTTAATAAATAGTTTGAATTAATGCATTTTTAATTAATGTTGTTATGAGCCATAATAAATCAATATATTCCCAATTTGTAAATTACTAAAATTAACAATAATGAATTTATTAATATTTTTTCAAATAATATATGTTTAGATGGAGCATAGGTCCTGGATGTACTCGTCCAACGACGGAGATGTGGTGGCATATTTTAACAGAGTAACTGAATTTACTGAAGCTGCCGCACAATATGCTTCCCATCAGAGTGAAGAGGCAATATATTGTCCTTGTAAAGTTTGTAAAAACGAAGCGATGTATCCGTGTTCAGATCGTGAAACCATACTATTTCACTTGTTGAAAAATGGTTTCGTGAAGAACTATTATATATGGACAAAACACGGTGAGATGGGCCAAAATCCTCCTGAAGATTCTGATGTGCCGCAAGATGCTCATCAACATAGAAGAGGTGGTGATCATACATCCGACATAACACATGATGATGTTGATCAACATGATGATGATGACGCCTTTGATGTGGAGGAACTGATGCGAAATGTTGCGCTTGAGGTGTTGTTGCAGAGAACTACAACCAAAGGATACAATAACTTTGAAGCACTTGACAAAGCATCAAAAAACCTTCTTTACGAGGAACGCCACGGATGCGATAAGCAGTATACTGTGTTGTACACAATTCTTGAGCTTATGAAACTGAAGGCCAGCAATGGATGGTCTGACATTAGTTTTTCAGATCTTTTACAACTCCTAAAAAAGGTTTTGCCAAAACCCAATGGTTTACCATCTGATACGTACCAAGCAAAGAAGATGATTTGTCCGTTGACTTTGGGCGTTCAGAAGATTCATGCATGCCCGAACCACTGTATCCTATATCGAAAAGAGTATGGATTGTTAGAGAGATGTCCGCAGTGCAACGCGAGTCGATACAAACGTCCAAATGACTGTGTGGAGGACTACAATGACCACCAGAAGAAGAATAATAAGAGGATGCAGAAGAGGAATAAAAATGTTATTGAAGACCATCCTGGAAAAAAGATGGAGAGGAAAGTTCCAGCCTTAGTAATGTGGTACCTACCGGTGATTGATCGCTTGAAACGTATGTTCTCTAATCCTAGAGACGCTGAACTATTAATCTGGCATTTCGCTGGGCGAAAGAAGGACAGAAAACTTCGGCACCCTGCGGATGCTAGGCAGTGGAAATCATTTGACCTGGCCCATCCAGATTTCTCGGACGATCCTAGAAATATCAGGATGGGACTTAGCACGGATGGAATGAATCCCTTCGGTGAGATGAGGAACCCACATAGTACGTGGCCAGTCTTTCTATGCTTGTTCAACATTCCATCATGGTTGTGCCATAAAAGAAAATACCTTATGCTCACTACTCTAATTTCTGGTCCAAAACAACCTGGCAATGACATTGATATCTTTCTAGAACATTTGATGGAGGATATGAAACGTCTATGGGAACATGGTGTCTGTGTGTGGGATGAGCACAAGAAAGAGCACTTCAATCTAAGAGCCATAATCTTTTGCACCATAGCTGACAACCTAGGACGCATGTCCCTAACAGGACAGGTTAAAGGAAAGACAGCATGTGTAGTGTGTGTGGACCAGACAGAATCTATGCATCTTCCATCATTCGTTAAGACGATATATATGCGACACCACAGATTTTTACCAAAAAACCACAAATATCGAAGAAATAGAAACCATTTCGACGGTACAATCGAGCTTGGACAGCCTCCACAAAATCGAGATGGCAAATTTCTATTCGAAATGATAAAGAATATCAAAGTTGTTTTCGGAAAGAAGTGGAAGAAATCTGAAAAAATTTCAAAGGACGCTCCATTTAAAAAGCAGTCGATCTTCTTTAGATATTTGCCCTATTGGAAGGAGTTGGAGATTGGTCATGCTATCGATACAATGCACGTTGAGAAGAATGTCTTCGAAAGCACTATCGGTATTTTGTTAGACATACCGGGTGTTGGCGTAAAAGTTACACCAACAGGTTCTCTGAAATCAAGAACGAACAAAAAAGGAGTTTGTGCTTTAAGGGCTACCTCGAACCTCCAAATTGGATAATAGCTCGAGTAGTCCGAATGAGTGTAGTGAACAACTTGTTCTGGATCCCTTTTACAAGGTACAAAGGGGGGTATTTATAGGTGAAAAAGCATAAGGAAAAGACCTATTTACCCCTAGATTACAACCGACATAGTGGAAACTATTCGGTACCAGGACCAAGGTTATATAAGGTAAAATATTACAAGGTAGATGGATAAGGCGGACATCCCATCAATCTTGTCCTTCGGCTTCGGAGCCTTCATCTTCCATTCGGAGGGTTCTCCAGGGCTTCGCACTGCTGTACCCTTCGGTGCGGCGACTTATACTTCGAACCACCGCTCGCTAGCTTCGGAGTCCTCCTCAGCCTTTGAAGGATTAATCTTTAAGCCCTGGAAATGGAGTAATTTCCCCCAACAGTAGACCCTCGAATACGCCTTTCTGCAGTTAACTTGTTTAGAAAGAAGGCAGTATACGGAAGGAACTTTTCTATTTTTAAGGCTTAAAGAGGATTTGAGCATATTGCAACTTAGCCGAGAACTTCGAGCTTAATGCATTCGAACCCCCCCTTCGGGTTCCCGACGCAATGGGAACGCTCGCTGGGAAGGGAACGGTCTCGAAGTGTAAGCGCCGTGGAGCTCCGTTAAGTTGTAGCCGTTACAGCGCAAGTAGCCGTTACACTCTGCAAAAAAGGTAACGGTCGATTTCTACAGCAGTTGCTTGCCGTTCCAATTACCGGACCCACTTGTCGGTGACAGAAGCCGATCCTGCAGTGTGAAACCAATCGAAGAGTAGCACGGGCCATGCGGTTATAAAAGGGGAAGACAGGGATTAACTGGGATTTTTTACCGCTTCCATCATTCACGATTCACCTTCCCCCAATCTTCCAATCTCTTGAGCACTCAAGCGCAATGGCGAGAACTAGCCACACCACTCCGGCAGCAGGCAACACTTTAGCGCAGAGGCAGGCGTGGGCTGCCTCGGCAGCAGCGGCCATGGCGGGGACTTCGAGCGGAGCTTGGCCCAAGAATCCTCGAGCGCTCCGTCCGCCCTCCAAGAAGAAGATTGCCCAGAGCTTCATCATTGGCCAGTCCGTGAGCACCGCCGAATCCATTGAAGAAGCAGTGGATGGAAAGCTGGGCGCTGGACTGAGGACTCGGGTCCCCGGAACAGAATCAACTCCGAGGCCGCGAAGCGGGGAGGTGGTGGTCTTTGAAGCTTTCTTCGAAGCAGTTCTGGGACTGCCAGCGGTGGACTTCTTGGCAGAGGTATTGGACTTGTTCCACATAACTCTGCCTTAACTATCCCCCAATGCCATCGCGTGCTTAGCCATCTTCGAGTGGGCGCTCCGGGCCGAGGGATGCGAAGGATGCTCCGAGATCTTCGCCGCAACCCACGAAGCCATATGCCAGCCGAAGCCCCAAGACGGACCTGGGGACTCCAAGGTGACTATAGCCTTCGGCAGCGTCAACTTCCAGCTTCGGAGGGAGCATGCCCTACACTTCCCTGCCAAAGCAATAAATAACAGGTGGTATACAAACTGGATACTTCAGTGGTTTTACGCCAAAGTCAGAGAGGAATCCCCCCTCGCTGGTCCTCTCCAGGAGATCTGGTTTCGGAAGGAGGCGGACATCTCTCCGAACCCTAGCCTGCTCTCGACAAGGCTAGGGTTGCTCACTTCGGTGGCTCATCGCATGAGCATGCGCGATCTGGCTGAGGAATTCATCGCCCTTCGGATCCCTCCCCTTGGAGCCAACTGGCCGATCGTGCTCCCGCAGGCCTCGGAGGGGGACCTCCGAAGCTTAGGTAAGACTTATTCCCTGCAGCACCATATTATATGAAGGAACCAATTGTGTTCATAATTTTGCACCTTTTCTTTTCAGCGGTGCCTCTGGCATTGGCTCCGGAGGACATTGTTCGGGCCACCGAACGAGTTCTCGGAGCCCCTTCGGTGGCCGAGAGGCAAAGAAGGCTAGAGCTGGTGGGAAGCTGGGAGCGATCCAACAGAGTATGGGGAGCTCTCGGGATGGAGCCCCCAAATCTTCCCGACTTCGCCCCAACCGGAGTGGATGCTCGCAAAAGGAAAGCCCCTACCGAACCATCCAAGAAGACTGGCAAGCAGTCGCCCAGGAAGAAGAAGGTGGTGAAGCCCCCTTCACAGCTGACGCCTGCTTCATCTGCTTCGTCACCAGGTGGCCAGAGCACAGCCTCCGAAGAGGTAGAGGACTTCGACACCCAGACAGCGGCGGCCTTCGAAGCCTTCCTCCTGGACGACGAGGACTTAGGGGAAGTCCCCCTAGCACCTCCATTAGGGAGGCAGCGAGCGTAGCTCCAGCGGTCCTTCTCGTGCCCGACGTCATGCAAGTGGAGTCAGACCCTGCTACTCCCAACTTGCCTGTACCAGAGGTGGTTATGGCGGAGGTCGCGGCTCCGGCAGGAAATGTTGGGGGCAGGACCTTAGGAGATGACTTCGCCAACATCCTTCGAATGTATGAGGTCCTGGACGATCCTGCGATCCTACCCCACGAGGTTCCCGGAGGTACTTTCCGAATCTCCTTTGTTTTTTAACCAATACCTGCATGCTATCTGTGAAAACATGCTTATTAATTTTGTCATCGAAATAGGTACCTCCATGGGTGTCGAAGCTTTGGTGGCATCCGGAGTTCCTGCGCCTTCGGAGGCTGCTGTTCAAGCAGACCCTCCTGTGCCTTCGGAGACTCTGAACTTGGCGGCGGAGAATGCGTCCGTTGGAGCGGGTGACGCGCCTGCCGGGACGAGCTTGGCGACGGAGGTCAGCCCTGCGGTGGCGGCCTCGACCCCTGACGTTGCCCCTGCCGCAGCGGTTCTGGTTGATGGGTTGGCTTCCGACGATCGGAGTGCTCCTGCTTCGCCCTCCTTCGTACCGGGGCGAGGCAAGAGCATATCCAGCCTCGGCCTTCTTCGTGGCCAAGCCGCGACCTCCGTCGGCACTTCGGAGGACGAAGCCGCAGCGGACGATCTCCAGGCTTCGTCTTGGCTTCCTCTGCTGGCTCCGTTCTTGGAGCACCGGAGTGGTCTCCGGAAACTCATGGAGCCTCTGGCCGAGAGAAGCCAGGACATCGTCAACTCGGACTTGGTCTCCGCCTTGAGCGAGGCCAGGGCTTCGTCACTCAACACAGCCCTCGAGAGGGCTGCCCTTCAGGTATGAAACGACACCATAGCTGCTTCGCATTAGTGATCATAAATACTTCAGTACTTACTTGTTCTTTTTGCAGCAATTCGTCCTTTCTAGAGCGACAGCGACTTCCAACGAGGTCGAAGTTAATCGACTTAAACGGAAGGTTACCACCCTCCAGACGACCCTTAACGACTCCACCGGGAGATCCCTTTGGCTGGAGGAAGAGATTCTTGAGGAACGGAGGGCTAGGGCGGCGTCTGACGAAGCCCTCCGGATAGCGCGGCAGGACAGCGACGCCCTTCGCTCGTCTTCCCAAGAGGTCGAGGCTGAGCGCGTCATCCTTCGTGCGGAAGTTGAAAGACTCCATCAAGAGGCTGCTACTTCGAGCGCACAATTGGTGGAGCTCCAGGGGGTGCTTAGCCAGGCAATGGCCCTCAAGAGCTCTTTAATGCTCCGGGTGGCCGAGGTGTCTGCGACGGCTGAAGGGCTGGAAGCAGCGGAGAAGAAAAACTCGAGCATCGCGGACCATACCTTGGAGGCTCTTCAGGGTACTTTGGAGTACTTCGGCACTATGTGCCCTTCTTCTTCTGCTGTGACCCACGAGCCCCTTGACCGGAAGCTGACGAGGATCCAAGTAGCTTCGTCGTTGATGAAGAACTCCGGCATCCGGTACGGAGAGATCTCCGGACAGTGTGCCGGTATTGGGGTTCTTTGTCACCTTGAGTCTCTTCGGATCCCCCTCGGCTCAGTCGGGGGTTCGACCCCTGGAGGCTTCGCATCCGACGACTTGCTGCGGCCATCTTCGGATGTGGCTTCGTCCTGGGAAGCCTTCCGGTCAACCTGGAAGACGGACCACAAGGTCGCGGCTAAAGCTTGGATTGACGAGGCCCGTCGGCAGAAGCAAGCGCATACAAGGCCGCCACTTCCTGCTTCGCCAGCCCCTTCGGTTCCTGCTCCACCGACTGACCCGCAGGTCTATCCACTTAGGGTTACTATGTACATGAAGCCTTGTAAAGCCTCTTTTTATTAATGAAAAAGTCATAAACAAGAACTTGTCTTGGGTGTTCTGCTCCTTTTTAGGTTTTGTCATGGCCTTCGAGCCCTGACTTTGAACTTCTGGAACCTTCCTCTGAGCTCCGAAAGGAGTGGGCAAACCTCGAGGGCCTGAGGCCTTACCGCCGCTCCCATTTTTCTGTTCCTCGTGGAGACGGAGGAGAGATCACCCCTGAAGTTTGCCGGGACGTCTTAACTTATATTAAAGAGGAAGAGAGGGCGGAGGGATCTTCATCTTCCGAACCTATTGACTGGTCCGACTCGGAGTACCGGGCCGAAGACCCTGCGGAGGCTGACTCTGGAAGGCTCCTGACCTGGGCCGAGCTTCAAGAGGAGCAGAAGAAACTACGAGCTTCGAAGAAGAAGAGAAGCACCCGAACTAAAAGGACCCTTCCGGCGGCTTCGAGCTCCAGAGGTCAAAGTAGCCGTAGAAGTAGCTCTAGGGGCCGAAGGGGTCTCCGATTTTGCCTAGGCTTAGATACAAATTTCTCTTGATGTAAAAGTATAACGTTTTAATGTGAACTGCTTCGAAAGCATGTTGTGCACTCCTATCCTCCGACCCCCCTTGTGGGTGGTGAAGCCTTTACTATAGTAAAGGGTTCGCTAGGCACAACAAAGCTCCAAACAACTGAATGCTTCAAATCCGCAGTTATCATTTGTACTTTTGGGAGTATCTTCGGCCTGGAATCCATTCTCTGCGCCCGAGGTCTAAAAATCTGTTTGCTTTTTTTAAGTCTTTAGACTCTTCTACGGATCCTAACTAGCCAGAGCCTGGAATCCGTAGGGTGGCCACCTTCGGCTCTTTTACAGATACTTCGTACCCGAAGGCCGGAGTCCTGTTTTTGTTTAAAGTCCTTAGACTCTTCTACGGATCCTAACAAGACGGAGCCTGGAATCCGTAGGTTGGCCACCTTCGGCTCTTTTACAGATACTTCGCACCCGGAGGCCGGAGTCCTATTTTTGTTTAAAGTCCTTAGACTCTTCTACGGATCCTAACAAGCCGGAGCCTGGAATCCGTAGGTTGGCCACCTTCGGCTCTTTTACAGATACTTCGCACCCGGAGGCCGGAGTCCTGTTTTTGTTTAAAGTCCTTAGACTCTTCTACGGATCCTAACAAGCCGAAGCTTGGAATCCGTAGGTTGGCCACCTTCGTCTCTTTTACAGATACTTCGCACCCGGAGGCCGAAGGTCTGTTTTTGTTTAAAGTCCTTAGACTCTTCTACAGATCCTAACAAGCCGGAGCTTGGAATCCGTAGGTTGGCCACCTTCGGCTCTTTTACAGATACTTCGCACCCGGAGGCCGAAGGTCTGTTTTTGTTTAAAGTCCTTAGACTCTTCTACGGATCCTAACAAGCCGGAGCCTGGAATCCATAGGTTGAAGGCGGAGCCGCTGAACCAATGGTTCGAAGGCAGCCTCCTGGGTCTTGAGAAAAATGCTTGGCTCTACCAGCATCGCCGTCCTCCCAATGCGTCCATTAGGAGTAAGGGATATTCAAAGAGCAAAACAGAATTCAACCCTTATCTTTATTGATAGAAAGGAAAGTTTTACAAGTGATTACAAGGAGCCCCTAAGCATAATAACGCTTAAGGTGCTCCGCATGCCATGCATGCTTCAACTCTTCCCCTTCTAAATTAGCTAATTTAAACGATCCGGGGCGTCCTGAGCGTAAGATAACATATGGTCCTTCCCTTTTGTTTCCTAGCTTCCTCGGAGCTATTACACTTCGCAATACTAGATGACCAGGCTTTAACTCATTTAGCTTAACCTTCGGGTCATACCAAGTTTTGGTGTGGTCTTGGTACTTAGTCAGGTTTGCGACAGCTCGAAGCCTTGTTTCTTCTGACAAATCCAGCGAAGTGCTCCGGTCATCTTCGTCCCCAGGTTGAATTACACGAAGCGATCCACCTCTGAGCTTCGTAGGAGTCATGGCCTCATCTCCGAAGAGCAATCTGAATGGTGTGAAACCTGTTGACCTGGTTTGAGTGGTTCGAATGGACCACAAGATTTTGGGGAGCTCTTCGACCCACAGCCCCTTGGCCAATCCTACAATTCGGCGATTTAGCTCGGAGAGAATGTTCCCGTTGGCTCGCTCGACGGCTCTGTTGGACTGTGGATATCGGACCGCTGTGAAGCATAGCTTAATGCCTAGTTCTTCACAAAATGTTTGGAAGGTGTCCGCTTCGAACTGGGTTTCATTATCCACCGTCAACTCTCTTGGAACTCCGAACTTGCATATAATATTCTGCTAGAAGAATTTTTGCATGTTCCTCGAGGTGATAGCTGTTAATGGCTCCGCTTCAACCCATTTTGAGAAATACTCGATCGCCACTACCGCAAATTTCAAACCGCCTTTTGCCATTGGGAAAGGGCCTATGAGGTCCATACCCCATCTTGCCATTGGCCATACTGGGGCAATAACTTGAAGTTGAGCTGGCGGACGATGGCTCCGTCTGCCCATCCACTGGCAGCCTTGGCATGTTCGAACCAGCTCCTCCGCATCTCTTACTATGGTTGGCCAATAAAATCCTTGCCGAAGCGTCTTGCCTGCCAGCGCACGAGGGGCTAAATGACCTCCACACAAGCCTTCGTGAATGCCTCAAAGTATGTCTTGACCTTCGGGATGCGAGATGCATCGAAGTAGGGGTGAACACACTCCGACTTTGTATAACACTCCATCAATAAGCTTGTAATTTCGAGCTCTTGCTTGCAATCTTCGAGCTTCTGGGCCTTCGGGAGGGTCCATGCTATCTTGCAACACGCTCATTATCGGAGCCCGCCAATCTATAATTGGGATGCACAATACCTCCGCAGAGGTTATTTGAACAGCCGCTGGCTGCGCTAGCTCCTCATAGAAAGCACCTTCCGGGAGGTCCCCCGCCCCTGCTGCAGCTTTTGCAAGAATATCGGCAAGTTGATTGTCTGCCCGAGGGATACTTCGAATTGTGAACCCTTTGAATGCTGCTTCGGCCTTGCGGATTTCTTCAAGGTATTGTGCCAGATGTGGATTTTTTGCTTGAAAACTCTTATCAACATGCCCCGCGACGACTTGGGAATCTGTCTTGATCATTATTCTTGCGGCTCCGAGCGCTTTAGCCTTTTGGAGGCCTAGGAGGATTCCTTCATACTCGGCGATGTTATTAGTGGTTCTGAAGTTAAGCCTCGCAGAATACATGGCCTTCTGCCCTGACGGTGATATGATAACAGCCCCTGCTCCGGCACCTGATGCTTGATAAGCTCCGTTAGAAAATATTGTCCAAAAGCCTTCGGAGGGCTCTTTTGGGGCCCAAACAGCAGATGGAGTCCACTCTGCTACAAAATCGACTATAACTTGAGATTTAATAGCTGTTCTTGCCGTGAAGGAGATTCCGAAGGGTGCCATCTCGACCGCCCATTTTCCAATCCTGCCCGTAGAATCTTTGTTTCGGAGCATATCTCCAAGAGGATACGATGTAGGGACGATCAGGTTATGCGCCAAGAAATAATGCCTTAGCTTTCGCGAGGCCATTACTAGGGCATCAGCAAACTTCTCGAGCTCGGAGTATCTGACTTTAGCTCCGGATAACGCCTCCGACACAAAATTAACTGGGTTCTGCACCAGCTTCCCTTTAAGCTCACTTTCCCGGACCAACACTGCGCTTACTGCTGAACCCGTTGCTGCAAGATATAAGAGCAGTGTTTCTTCTGGAAGGGGAACAGTCAAAGTTGACAGTGTGCCGAGGTATGCTTTTATCTCCTCGAAGCTCTTCTGACACTCCGGTGTCCAGCTGAAACTTTTGGACCCCTTTAGCGCCTTGAAAATTGGGAGGCTCCGCTCTGCCGACCTGGATAGGAACCTGCTGAGTGCTGCGAGCCTTCCTGCTAGCTTCTGCACTTGCTTCAAATTCTCTGGTGGAGCCATCCTTTGTAGCGCGCTTATTTGTGTTGGGCTAGCTTCGATTCCCCTGCTCGAAACTAAGTACCCTAGCAGCTTTCCTGCTTGCGCTCCGAATATACATTTTTCCGGGTTGAGGCGTACTCCACATGCTCGGAAGCTCTCAAATGTTTCAGCTAGGTCTAAACTATGCCGGTGCTTTTGAGCACTTTTTATTACAATATCGTCCATATAGGCTTCGACATTGCGACCTATTTGATGACCTAGTGCCTTAGCTATTAAGCGTGAAAAGGTGGTTCCGGCATTCCGCAAACCAAAAGGCATTCTTACATAACAGAATACTCCGGAAGGAGTTATAAAGCTTGTCTTGGCTTCATCTTCGCGCTTCAGCCATACTTGATGGTACCCGGAATAAGCGTCGAGGAAGCTTAATAATTAGGAGCCGGCTGTGGAATCTACCAGTTGATCTATTCAGGGCATTGGGTAGGGGTCTCGCAGGCATGCTTTATTCAATGAAGTGAAGTCAATACACATGCGCCACTTGTTGGAGTCTTTCTTTTTTACAAAAACCGAGTTAGCCAACCATTCAGTGTGGGCTACCTCCCTGATGATGCCTGCCTTTAATAATTTTTCTACTTCTGTCTTGGCGAGGCTTGCTATTTCTGTTGACAGCTTGCGGAGCCCATGGCGTACCGGCTTGGCCTTCGGGTTGACGAGCAGACTATGCTCGATGATGCTTCGGTCGACCCCGGGGATGCATTCGTCGGTCCAAGCAAAGATGTCTAGATTTTGCTCGACAACTGCCTCTAGCGAAGCAGCTATCTCAGCAGATAGCCATTTGCCAAATTGCACTGGATACTTCTTGCCCTATTTTGTAATTATTCTTGTCTCAACATCACCTTCTGGGCTTTGCTTGAGCGAGGGCCCCTTCGAAGAGTTCGAGGCCTCTGGCACTTCTTCAGGGCTTTCCGCCACATTGTGCACTTGCCGAGGGTCCAATGGTTGTCCATGGCCATACTCCGTCCTCCGAGCTACAGCTTGGTCTCCTGAAATAGTAAGTACTCCACCTTGCGTGGGCATTTTGAGACAAAGGTAATTATGGTGAGCTATAGCCCCGAACTGATTTAGCATCCCTCGGCCGAAAATCGCATTGTAAGCATACGGGGCGTCGACCACGTCGAAGATCACTTCTTCCACCCTGGCCAGAGTGTAACACCCCAAAAATTAAAAGGAATAAAATAAAAAGAAAACATCATTTATAATTATTTCTGGATTTATTATTAAAGGAAAATCACAAAAGAACCCAAACAAAGCCAAACAGGGAGAAATACTCAAAATCTAAACCTGAAATTTTTATGAGATGAACTAGAGCCCAAAATATAATTTTAGGAATTTTTACAAATTTTTATCAACAGTGATTCAACCCTTAATTAAATACATGAATTACTGGAATTATTTTAAATCAGAAATCAATTTTAATCCTTAATGGGCCTCAACCCCGAAACCTTCCCCGACGGCCATTTTAGGCCCAGCCCATCGCCACCCTCTCGCTGACAGGAGGGGCCCGCCTGTCGGCGCCGCCCTCCTCTCTCTCCTCCCGCTCGCGCCCCGCCTGGACCCACTTGGCAGCCACTCGCACCCATTTCTGTTTCTCTGACCGATGGGACCCGCTTGTCGGCCCTTCCCTTTTTCGTTCGCCCGCCGACAGGTGGGGGCCACCTGTCGGGATCGTCTTCCCCGAAGGAAAGGGATCCCCTTTCCATCGCCGGCGACCCCTCCTTCCAAATCCGCCGCCGCCAGCTCCCCCTTGCCAAACCGACGCCCGATCTCGACTTGCCGAACTCCGGTGACCCCTTTCCAAACAAAACCGACGCGTTTTCGTGCTTATGGAAGCATATCCGAGGTAAAAAGAAACCTCGCCGGAGTTAGGAATGAACCCTCGGGTTCCCCGGCGTGGCTTGCCATCTATACCCCGGAGACCTCCTATAAGAACCCCTCTGGTCGCCGCCCTCTGCCCACACCGTAGCAGCCCGAGCCCTCACACACCAGAGCGCCCCGACAGCATTTTTCGAGGTTCTCCCCTGCTCCATCTCCGGCGAGCCATCGCCTTCGATCCCAGCCTCCTCCGCCCTAGCCACTGCCACCATCTAGACCGACGTCGACCGCCCATCCCCGGCCACCACTCCGTTGGCGTTGGAACCCGCCGGATCACCATCGCCGTCGAGCTCCCGAACCTTCTTCGCCGTCTACCCTCGCCGTCGTCGTCATCCGTCGCCCAGCTTCGCCACCGAAGGTACCATCGTGACCCCCTTGCTCCCCGCGTTCCATTTCTGGCCCTAGCTAGGCACGTAGACCCTCGCCGCCGCCGTCACGGGCGCACCCGAGCCCGCCGTCGCCGGAGACGAAGGGGGGTACGAGCCCCCTTACGTCGTGCCGTGCCGGATCGCACAGCGACCGTCCGATCGCGATCGGAGGGCTAAGATTAAACCCCTCCGGGATTTAATCTGGGCCCTCGGATCTGGTCAAAGGGGTATCGAGGCCTCTCGGCCGTCGATCACCACTTAAACCCCAGGACTGATCTCGAGCGTCCACGTCATACCGCTTCGCGAGATTTAATCGTGGCCGTTCAAATTCACTTACGCCTCCCGCCTCGCGTCCGACCGCCAGATCCAGATCCGACGGCTCTGGATCAGCCGGTCCACGCGCATAGTCACGGGTTCACGGTGAACCTGGTTCACCGTGGACCAGAGACTGTTTTTAGTTTAAATAAAATTCCAGAAAATTGTTTAAACTTCAAAAATTCATATCTTGCTCATTTTAACTCCAAATTTCACCATTCAAATTTTGTTAGAATCAGAATATTATTCTCTACACATTAATGCCATAAAAACAGTATGCTTATGTTACTCAAAGTACTATTAATAAATAAATGAATAAAAATCCCTTAGGGTTAAAATTAAAAATACAGAAAATAAATTGGGAAAATTCTAAAATATTAAACTTTACTGTTTTGAACAAAACCTTGAAATATTAAGAATATTACTTCACATAATAAAACCTACAAATGTGTATGTTTAATATTTGGTGAATTTTTATCTGTTTATTGAATGTATTGTTTATTTTCCGTATCGAGAAGACTACGAGTTCGTCGAGGAGCAGGAGTTCTACCCCGAGGTTCCTCCATCCCCATTTGCTGAGCAAGGCAAGTCATCGACCACCTCTGTGGAAACAGTTGATCATAATTGAGCCCATGTTTTAATAAGTTATCGCTATAACCCATAGATTAATATTGCATTAGTCTAACAATCAAGCCTTACACTTATATTTATTAGATCCCCGTCCTTGTGTGCAAACCCAAGCCATGCTTATTGAGCCTTAACTCCTTGTCACTCTACTATAAATATATTAGCTAGTGCCCAATGTACCGGCACAACTGCTATAGGTTAAAAAAAAGAACGAGTCGTAGATAGCTGGATTCTTTATATGAATTTCCCTGTTATTCTCGTCTCTGGACTCTGTTGGAGTTGGCTAGGTTATAAGTATGGTGGGTTCCGGGTGCAAGCTCGGGCACTGGTTTGTCGCACCCGGGGCACTATAAGGACCGGTCTGCGGGATCTGTTGCAAAGCACTTCCGTACCAACCACAAGTCTAATGGGTAAGTCCTAACTGGAAGTATGGAATACTCCGGCTTGATGCACCATAGAGGAGGGGGCAAGGGGCTAGCCTGCGGGCGACTTGTACCGACGAGGCTCAAGGGGGGGTATGGTGGGGCTCCGATGCGTCGGGACACCATATGAAACCCATAAGAGGGTGCTATTGAGTCGGGGAGGACTATATGGAAGGTTTTGGCACGAGTTCCCGTGTGATGGGTCATCTCGTTACACTTCGGTGTAGGTGATGAGTGCGTGCCTTGTGGGTACAGTGGTACATCTCTGATCAGAGTAATTTAATCTTTTCGAAAAGCCGAGCCCACGGTCAAGGGCGGGTTGTGTGACTACTCGCAGTTAGTTTACAATTGTTTGAATGTTCAAGTTATTCATGGCACGTAAGGACTGTTGAGCGAGGTGGGGCTGACTGTACCCCTCGAGTTAGAAGATGATGATACACATGCACATGTTTACTTTTCCGTACTAATAAACTGCTCACATTTAAAGCTTTACACATTTGCTGCTTCCGCTAAATTAGCCAATATCTCCCTTGTTATTACCTTGCATTATATTTGCATTCGGTGGCTTGCTGAGTACATCTGTACTCACCCCGTTGACTTACAACATCAGAGCCAGTCTACTACGAGGAGGATGAAGGTCTGGAGTAGCGACCCAGTCAAGGCGAGACTGGAAGGAGGCGTTCATCTAGGACCCTTGTTTTATTAGTTTCTCTTCATCTTTAACCACTTTTGTATTAATGCGGTCTACGAACCGTGAATGATTGCTCGTATTGTACGTGGTCGTGTGATGAACGTCTTGTTTTATTGATTTTCTATGGAATTTCAATAAAGTCCTGATTTATTAAATCGGGGCGCGACAAGATGGTATCAGAGCCGACTTGACTGTAGGAAGCCAAACAGACCTGACCTTAGGACTTATATATATATTCACTATATTTTACAAAAGATTACTTATCCTCTCATCTTCTAAGATTTTCACAAAAATTTTCTCTCTTTTGTAGATGCCGATCCGTACCGTGAACGGGAACCTTCGTGACGAGACCGGATTCATCCGCGAGCTACGCATGCTCGTCAGTTTCCTCGGCTTCGAGCAAGAGCCGATGTACCATGGAGTCTTCCCCGACGAGGAAGAAAGCTACTGCGAGGTCACCGTCGTCGTCCAGCCCTCCCCTCAGACAGCTCACACCTACCGCGGAGGAGGACCTACCTTCCTGGTAGCCAGTCAGCGCACCGCTCTCCAGGCACTTACCGAGCTCCGGATGATCTACGACAGCGAGCTCTACGACACGGACTTCCGCTTCGTACCTCTTCGCACCCCAGGGAGCCCACACAGTGTCTTCGTCAGCACCCTCTCCCAGCGTCATTCAGCGATCGGTCATACCATGCGCTTATTGGAGGCCATGGATGATCTCCACTACGAGGCGCTGCAGGACGCCAATGGACAGCGCGACACTATCAGTTTCTACCGCCATTCCTCCGAGGACCTGAACCGCGAGAACGGAGAGCTTCGTCGCCGCATCCAGCAGGGACACCGTTTGGCTGCCGAGGCAGAGGAGTTGCGGCGTCAGAATGAGCTTCTTCGACAGCGTGTCGCCACCAACCCGCACCTCCGCTACCAGATCGAGGAGTTGAAGAAGGACATAGAGGAGATCGCACCTCTTCCGCCTCGCCGGAAGAAACCCATCCAGACTCCCACAGTGAGGCCCAAGAGGATCTCCCGCAGTGCACCACCCGCCGGACCGTCCAGTTCCTCGACCCCGCCCGTCTCCCACGAGCCCGAGATCGAGCCGTCCCCCGAGCTGCCCTAGACGTAGTATTTACGGTTGATTGTTATTTTTGCTTGTATTAGCATTCATGTCACAATATAAGGCATGAATGAGGAAATTAATAAATGTAACCGCAAGAACGGTACCCTTTTGAAATAAATAAGTTCACCCAGAATAAATATGTGTACATTGGAAATTCCAGGATGACCAACACCCAGGGATCAGACGCTCCTCAGAACGGAGGGGAGAGTGGCAACCTGCCACAATGGGGAGCCACCGGGCAGAGGCAGGCCCCGGTCGCCAACCACCCCACCGTGGCTGAAATGATGGCCACCCAAAACCAGCTGGTCTCAGCCCTCCTACACCAGATGCAGCAGCAGCAGCAGCAAATGCAAGAGCAGCAGGCTCACCTCTACCGCCTCTACCAACAGCCCGAGCTGCCCCGACCCGCCACACCAGCTCCCGCTCCCGCAACTCAGCTCTCGGAGTTCCTCCGAGTCCGCCCACCGACCTTCTCGAGCACCACCAACCCCATGGAGGCTGGGGATTGGTTGCGGGCGATCGAGAAGAAACTCGATCTCCTGACCTGCACTGAGCAGGAGAGGGTGGCCTTCGCCACCCACCAGCTACATGGTCCCGCCGCTGAGTGGTGGGACAACCACCGCGAGACTCTACCCGAGGGCCACGCCCACACTTGGGCAGAGTTCTCAGCTGCCTTCCGTGCCGCCCACATCCCCGACGGCATTGTAGCTCAGAAGCAACAGGAGTTTAGGGACCTGCAGCAGGGGAGCAGGTCCGTAACTGAATATCTGCACGAGTTCAACAGATTGGCCAGGTACGCACCTGAAGAGGTTCGTACGGATGCGGCCAGGCAGGCTAAGTTCCTCCGGGGACTGAAGGATGAGCTGTCTCTACAGCTTATCTCCGGAGACTTCGCCAACTTCCAGAAGTTGGTGAATAAGGCTATCATGCAGGAGACCCAGCAAAATAAGGTCGACCTGAAGAAGAAGCGCATGATTGCCTTCAGGCAGAATCAAGGAATGGCCCAAAGACCCCGCTTTGCTCCACCTCCACCAGCACCACAGTACCACCCCCGACCAGTGTATCGCCCGGCGCCACCAGCTGCCAACGCCGGAGCCAGTCAACCTCGCACCGCTCCAGTCGCACCTACCGCCCCAGTCGCCCCGGCCAAGAAGCCGGAGGTCTTGAGAGACAGGCATGGCAAGCCTGTGGTATGCTTCAACTGCCGCCAAGAGGGACACTACTCCCACCAGTGCCCCCACCCCAAGAGAGCTCAAGGAGTCACCTCCAACCCCGCCGTCCGCGCCAAAGTGAACCACGTCTCCGCCGAAGAAGCCCAGGCTGCACCAGAGATTGTCATGGGTAAGTTTATGGTTCATTCATCGCTTGCAGTGGTATTATTTGACACCGGAGCTACCCACTCCTTTATATCAACTGCTTTTGTGGAAAATAATGCATTGGACATAAGTGAACTACCCAGGCCAGTACTAATAGCTACCCCAGGAAAGCAAACCCTCGCTTGTTCCTTTAGTCCAAGGATATGGGTAGATATCCAAGGCACGATATTTTGGGCCGACCCCATTCTAATAGAATGTCAAGGTTTGGACCTCATTCTAGGGATGGATTGGCTAAATAAACACCAAGGTGTGATAGAATGTGCCCAGAGAAAAGTAACGGTGACTAATGAAGAAGGGATTATGGTCACATTCCAGATGCCCAGCATGAAGGCCGGAAGAACAAGACTACATCAGATTACCTTGGAAGAGATACCAGTAGTCAGTGAGTACCCAGATGTATTCCCAGAGGATCTACCAGGGATGCCACCTAAGAGGGACATCGAGTTCAGGATTGACTTGGTGCCCGGAACAACTCCTATTTATAAGCGACCATACCGGATGGCCGCCAATGAGTTAGCTGAAATGAAGCAACAGTTGGAGGATCTTGAAAGGAAAGGTTATATCAGACCAAGCACATCACCGTGGGGTGCTCCCGTCATCTTTGTCGAGAAGAAAGAAGACAAGGCAAAGCGTATGTGTGTGGATTATCGCGCCTTGAATGAGGTAACAATCAAGAATAAGTACCCATTGCCTCGGATCGATGATCTCTTCGATCAGCTCAAAGGAGCTACGGTATTCTCGAAGATTGACCTGCGGTCTGGTTACCATCAGTTGAGGATTCGAGAAGAGGATATACCCAAGACTGCCTTCACTACCCGTTATGGATTATACGAGTGCACAGTTATGTCATTTGGATTAACCAACGCCCCTGCATTCTTCATGAATATGATGAATAAGGTATTCATGGAATATCTGGACAAGTTCATCGTGGTCTTCATAGACGACATCCTCATTTATTCCAAGGACCAGAAGGAGCACGAGACTCACCTCCGGTTAACCCTAGGAAAGTTAAGGGAACACCAATTATATGCCAAGTACAGCAAATGCAAGTTTTGGACGGCAGAAGTAAAGTTCCTTGGACACATCATCTCTGCGCAAGGAATCGCAGTAGACCCTGCCACCGTAGAAGCAGTCACGGATTGGTTGCCACCCACGAACGTATCTGAGATACGAAGTTTTCTGGGATTGGCCGGATATTATCGAAGGTTCATCGAGAATTTTTCTAAGATAGCCAAGCCAATGACCAAGTTGTTGCAGAAAGGAGAGAAGTTTGAATGGACTCCTGAATGCGAGGAAAGTTTCCGCACCCTCAAGACTCGTTTGGTGTCTGCACCTATACTGACCCTACCGGATATCCGCAAAGACTTCCATGTCTATTGCGACGCATCTCGCCAAGGATTGGGATGTGTTCTTATGCAAGATGGAAAAGTCATCTCTTATGCCTCCAGACAGTTGAGACCCCATGAGTTGAATTATCCGACCCATGATTTGGAATTAGCCGCCGTAGTGCACGCCCTCAAGATTTGGAGGCACTATTTGGTTGGAAATCGCTGTGAGATATTTACGGATCACAAGAGTTTGAAGTATATCTTCACACAGCCTGACCTTAATCTGAGGCAAAGACGATGGTTGGAACTAATCAAGGACTATGACTTGGGTATTCACTACCACCCAGGAAAAGCAAATGTGGTAGCTGATGCCTTAAGTCGCAAGGGATATTGCACGGCCATGATGATTCAGGAACACGCACCCTTGTTATGTAAGGAGATGGAAAACTTAAATCTTGGATTGACCACCAGAGCATATCTAGCCACCTTGGAGACCCAACCTGTATTGTTTGAGCAGATTCGTGAAGCTCAGTCAGAGGACCCAGATATAGCTGCCATTAAGAAGAACATGAGACAAGGAAAAGCCCCCGGATTTTCAGAAGACGAGAATGGCACCATATGGTTTGGAACTCGGATATGTGTGCCAGATAAACCTGAAATAAAGACTCTTATCCTAAGAGAGGCCCATGAGACATTGTACTCCATTCACCCCGGCAGTACCAAGATGTACCAGGATCTGAAGGAACGCTATTGGTGGGTTAGCATGAAAAGGGAGATCGCCCAGTTCGTCGCCGAATGTGACACCTGCAGAAGAGTAAAAGCTGAACATCAGAGACCTGCAGGATTGTTACAGCCACTTAAAGTACCGGAATGGAAGTGGGAAGAGATCGGTATGGATTTCATCACCGGATTACCAAAGACCCAACTTGGGTATGATTCTATTTGGGTGATCATCGATCGGCTTACAAAAAGTAGCTCATTTCATAGCCGTCAAGACGACCTTCAGTGGCCCTAAGCTAGCAGAGCTATATATGGCCCGAATAGTATGTCTTCATGGAGTACCCAAGAAGATAGTGTCTGACCGAGGGAGTCAGTTCACCTCTCGATTTTGGAAGAACCTCCAAGAGGAGATGGGCACGAGATTAAATTTCAGTACCGCCTACCATCCTCAGACAGATGGGCAAACAGAAAGGGTAAATCAGATACTAGAGGATATGCTTCGGGCATGTGTTTTGGACTTTGGAGCCACTTGGGACAAGAGCTTGCCATATGCAGAATTTTCATACAACAATAGCTACCAAGCCAGTCTTCAGATGTCTCCTTTTGAAGCCCTATATGGACGTAAGTGCAGAACGCCTCTCCTTTGGGACCAAACTGGTGAATCCCAAGTATTCGGAACCGACATTCTCCGTGAAGCCGAAGAGAAAGTACGGATTATCAGAGACCGACTCAAGACAGCCCAATCTCGACAGAAGAGCTACGCAGACAATCGCCGTCGAGACTTAGCCTTTGAAGAAGGAGATCATGTCTACCTTCGGGTTACACCTCTTCGTGGGACTCAACGGTTTAACATGAGAGGAAAGTTGGCCCCTCGATATGTTGGACCATTTCTCGTCATTAGACGCCAGGGCGAAGTCGCATATCAGTTGGAATTACCACCTTCATTGGCTGGAGTGCATGACGTATTTCATGTGTCTCAACTCAAGAAGTGTCTCCGCGTCCCCACGGAGCAAGTGGATCTTCAGCAGTTGGATGTCCAAGAGGATCTGACTTATGTGGAGAAACCGGTCAAGATATTGGAAGTCAAAGAAAGAACCACCAGGAGACGAGTCATCCGCTTCTGCAAGGTGCAGTGGAGCAATCACCCAGTAGAGGAAGCCACATGGGAAAAAGAAGATGAACTCAAGGCACAGCATCCTGAGTTATTCGAG
This sequence comes from Zizania palustris, assembly GCA_019279435.1. Classification (NCBI taxonomy): domain Eukaryota; kingdom Viridiplantae; phylum Streptophyta; class Magnoliopsida; order Poales; family Poaceae; genus Zizania; species Zizania palustris. Next base: position 18,089,238 of record JAAALK010000290.1, read on the forward strand.
GATTGATCCGAATCTCGAGGACGAGATTCTCTGTAAGGGGGATAGGATTGTAACACCCCAAAAATTAAAAGGAATAAAATAAAAAGAAAACATCATTTATAATTATTTCTGGATTTATTATTAAAGGAAAATCACAAAAGAACCCAAACAAAGCCAAACAGGGAGAAATACTCAAAATCTAAACCTGAAATTTTTATGAGATGAACTAGAGCCCAAAATATAATTTTAGGAATTTTTACAAATTTTTATCAACAGTGATTCAACCCTTAATTAAATACATGAATTACTGGAATTATTTTAAATTAGAAATCAATTTTAATCCTTAATGGGCCTCAACCCCGAAACCTTCCCCGACGGCCATTTTAGGCCCAGCCCATCGCCACCCTCTCGCTGACAGGAGGGGCCCGCCTGTCGGCGCCGCCCTCCTCTCTCTCCTCCCGCTCGCGCCCCGCCTGGACCCACTTGGCAGCCACTCGCACCCATTTCTGTTTCTCTGACCGATGGGACCCGCTTGTCGGCCCTTCCCTTTTTCGTTCGCCCGCCGACAGGTGGGGGCCACCTGTCGGGATCGTCTTCCCCGAAGGAAAGGGATCCCCTTTCCATCGCCGGCGACCCCTCCTTCCAAATCCGCCGCCGCCAGCTCCCCCTTGCCAAACCGACGCCCGATCTCGACTTGCCGAACTCCGGTGACCCCTTTCCAAACAAAACCGACGCGTTTTCGTGCTTATGGAAGCATATCCGAGGTAAAAAGAAACCTCGCCGGAGTTAGGAATGAACCCTCGGGTTCCCCGGCGTGGCTTGCCATCTATACCCCGGAGACCTCCTATAAGAACCCCTCTGGTCGCCGCCCTCTGCCCACACCGTAGCAGCCCGAGCCCTCACACACCAGAGCGCCCCGACAGCATTTTTCGAGGTTCTCCCCTGCTCCATCTCCGGCGAGCCATCGCCTTCGATCCCAGCCTCCTCCGCCCTAGCCACTGCCACCATCTAGACCGACGTCGACCGCCCATCCCCGGCCACCACTCCGTTGGCGTTGGAACCCGCCGGATCACCATCGCCGTCGAGCTCCCGAACCTTCTTCGCCGTCTACCCTCGCCGTCGTCGTCATCCGTCGCCCAGCTTCGCCACCGAAGGTACCATCGTGACCCCCTTGCTCCCCGCGTTCCATTTCTGGCCCTAGCTAGGCACGTAGACCCTCGCCGCCGCCGTCACGGGCGCACCCGAGCCCGCCGTCGCCGGAGACGAAGGGGGGTACGAGCCCCCTTACGTCGTGCCGTGCCGGATCGCACAGCGACCGTCCGATCGCGATCGGAGGGCTAAGATTAAACCCCTCCGGGATTTAATCTGGGCCCTCGGATCTGGTCAAAGGGGTATCGAGGCCTCTCGGCCATCGATCACCACTTAAACCCCAGGACTGATCTCGAGCGTCCACGTCATACCGCTTCGCGAGATTTAATCGTGGCCGTTCAAATTCACTTACGCCTCCCGCCTCGCGTCCGACCGCCAGATCCAGATCCGACGGCTCTGGATCAGCCGGTCCACGCGCATAGTCACGGGTTCACGGTGAACCTGGTTCACCGTGGACCAGAGACTGTTTTTAGTTTAAATAAAATTCCAGAAAATTGTTTAAACTTCAAAAATTCATATCTTGCTCATTTTAACTCCAAATTTCACCATTCAAATTTTGTTAGAATCAGAATATTATTCTCTACACATTAATGCCATAAAAACAGTATGCTTATGTTACTCAAAGTACTATTAATAAATAAATGAATAAAAATCCCTTAGGGTTAAAATTAAAAATACAGAAAATAAATTGGGAAAATTCTAAAATATTAAACTTTACTGTTTTGAACAAAACCTTGAAATATTAAGAATATTACTTCACATAATAAAACCTACAAATGTGTATGTTTAATATTTGGTGAATTTTTATCTGTTTATTGAATGTATTGTTTATTTTCCGTATCGAGAAGACTACGAGTTCGTCGAGGAGCAGGAGTTCTACCCCGAGGTTCCTCCATCCCCATTTGCTGAGCAAGGCAAGTCATCGACCACCTCTGTGGAAACAGTTGATCATAATTGAGCCCATGTTTTAATAAGTTATCGCTATAACCCATAGATTAATATTGCATTAGTCTAACAATCAAGCCTTACACTTATATTTATTAGATCCCCGTCCTTGTGTGCAAACCCAAGCCATGCTTATTGAGCCTTAACTCCTTGTCACTCTACTATAAATATATTAGCTAGTGCCCAATGTACCGGCACAACTGCTATAGGTTAAAAAAAAGAACGAGTCGTAGATAGCTGGATTCTTTATATGAATTTCCCTGTTATTCTCGTCTCTGGACTCTGTTGGAGTTGGCTAGGTTATAAGTATGGTGGGTTCCGGGTGCAAGCTCGGGCACTGGTTTGTCGCACCCGGGGCACTATAAGGACCGGTCTGCGGGATCTGTTGCAAAGCACTTCCGTACCAACCACAAGTCTAATGGGTAAGTCCTAACTGGAAGTATGGAATACTCCGGCTTGATGCACCATAGAGGAGGGGGCAAGGGGCTAGCCTGCGGGCGACTTGTACCGACGAGGCTCAAGGGGGGGTATGGTGGGGCTCCGATGCGTCGGGACACCATATGAAACCCATAAGAGGGTGCTATTGAGTCGGGGAGGACTATATGGAAGGTTTTGGCACGAGTTCCCGTGTGATGGGTCATCTCGTTACACTTCGGTGTAGGTGATGAGTGCGTGCCTTGTGGGTACAGTGGTACATCTCTGATCAGAGTAATTTAATCTTTTCGAAAAGCCGAGCCCACGGTCAAGGGCGGGTTGTGTGACTACTCGCAGTTAGTTTACAATTGTTTGAATGTTCAAGTTATTCATGGCACGTAAGGACTGTTGAGCGAGGTGGGGCTGACTGTACCCCTCGAGTTAGAAGATGATGATACACATGCACATGTTTACTTTTCCGTACTAATAAACTGCTCACATTTAAAGCTTTACACATTTGCTGCTTCCGCTAAATTAGCCAATATCTCCCTTGTTATTACCTTGCATTATATTTGCATTCGGTGGCTTGCTGAGTACATCTGTACTCACCCCGTTGACTTACAACATCAGAGCCAGTCTACTACGAGGAGGATGAAGGTCTGGAGTAGCGACCCAGTCAAGGCGAGACTGGAAGGAGGCGTTCATCTAGGACCCTTGTTTTATTAGTTTCTCTTCATCTTTAACCACTTTTGTATTAATGCGGTCTACGAACCGTGAATGATTGCTCGTATTGTACGTGGTCGTGTGATGAACGTCTTGTTTTATTGATTTTCTATGGAATTTCAATAAAGTCCTGATTTATTAAATCGGGGCGCGACACAGAGGCCCCTCTCCGAAAGCGACCTTGAGGCCTATCTGGCCGAGGGCATCGAGAGGCGGCCCTGAAAACCTTTGAAGTGGCCGGGCTGCTGGAAGTAGGTGCTTACGGGGTATGCACATCTGGTCGAAGGCCTGGACGAAGAGTATATCTGCGGAGCTCCCGCCATCTACCAGGATCCTTCGGACCTCCACTCCGGCTATATCAGCCGAGATGACCAATGGGTCGGCATGGGGAAACTTCACCCCCGCAGCATCACTGACTGTAAACGAGATGGGCACGTGGGACCATTCTGGCATCCCTTCGGCGGAGCTCGAGGTCCCAATGTGCCCTACCTCGCGGACGTACTCGCGCCGTTGCCTCTTGGACATGCTTCCGAGGGTCCCCCCTCCGGAGATGGGCAAGACCACTCGTTTGCCGCGGTCCTGCGGGTCTTCTTGCTTTGGTGGCGGCATGATGTTGGCCACCGGAAGCCGCATGGGGGCTTCGAAGGCACCGGCTCGGGCTACGGTTTGCACCGGCTCCGATCGTGCCAAAGGTGGGGCTCGATCTATGGTACCTCGCCCGGTACTCCGCTCAAGGTAGTCGCCCCGAAGGGCCAACACGGCCTTGCAATCCTTTGTGTCATGGCTTCTATTGTCGCCATGCACACAACAGAAAAAACTTTGACGCTTGCCAGGCGCCCTTTCTTGAGGCCTCGACGGTCCGGCCTTGAAATTCTTCGCCTGCTGGAAGCTAGCAGGCGCCTTCGGAACGGAAGGTGCAATATTTAGCACCTCCGAGCGAAAATGCTTCTTTCCCCGCTTGTGCTCGTTGAAGCGGTTGTCCTGAGGGGGCTGCAGCGAAGCGGAGGCTTTGGGCTCCATCTTGACTTCTCGGAGGGTGGGCGATGATGCTTCGGCTCGCCTCAGGCATCCTTCCTCCGCCTTGGCATACTGTTCGAAGTATGCCATCAGCTGCGCCATAGATGTTACCAGCTTCCGGTGGAGTTTGCTGAGGAGGTCGGGGTTTAACACCAATTCGCGAGCGGCGTCGACCACCGAAGATGTAGATAAGCCCTTGATCTGCGATTTGGTGTGGGCGAAACGCGTGAAGTACTCCCGGAGAGTTTCTCCCACCCACTGCTTAACCTGGAACAAACTTCCCGTGGACATTGGGGCCACGAAGGTGCCTTGAAAGTTGCTCACAAATTTCTTTTTTAGCTGCTCCCAAGAGCTGATCGACCCTGGCTTCAGGGACCAGAACCAGCGGAGCGCTACACCTTCGAGAGCGAGGGGGAAGCATTTTGCCATGGTGCTTCGCACCCCTCCACTCGCTTCTATTGCCAGGGCGTATGACCGGGTGAACTCTCCAGGGTCCGACCCCCCAGAGTACTTGTGCAACTTGGAAGCCTTGAACCTGGGGTCAAAAGGCACCCTTTGCAAGTCTGAGTGCAGCGGAGATTCGTCGTCGAAAGACGCATTTTCTGCCTCCTCCGGGGCTTGGGCAGCTTCTGAGAGGTTGCGGGCACCACCATCTTGAGGCCCTTCTGGAGTTTCGGTGGAGGCTTGAGTGCGAAGGTGATCGGCGGCCTCTTGCCTCCACCGGGCTACTTCCTCCTGAAGCCTGGCTAGTTGTGTAGCCTCAGTTCCAAGAAGGCCTTCGTCTTCGTCGGAGGGCGCCTCCGGATCGCGAGAGCTGATGTAATCAGTTCGAAGCTCCGTAGCCGGAGCCCGGGGCCCCGGGGTACTTGACGCCTGGTGGCCTCGGGGGGAACTGCTGGAGCAGTTGAGGGTCTGGCTCCTGCAGTCCGAGGGGACCTTCGGAGGGGACCTGAAGTCTGGCTATGCTTCGGAGGCATAGCTAGTTAAGAAGTGGTCTTGGAGATGGAGGACTCCGAACGACTTGGGAAGTCGATCAAAGGCCTTCGGGCTGCACTAAGAAGCCCTTAACTGAAGGGTGCGGGGAATCCTGAGACTCCGAGGCTCCCTCCGAAAGTGCTCTTCGAAGTGTATTCAGCAGCAGAGAACAAGCTTTTAGAACTTGGTTCCCCACAGACGGTGCCAACTGTTGGCGTAAAAGTTACACCAACAGGTTCTCTGAAATCAAGAACGAACAAACAAGGAGTTTGTGCTTTAAGGGCTACCTCGAACCTCCAAATTGGATAATAGCTCGAGTAGTCCGAATGAGTGTAGTGAACAACTTGTTCTGGATCCCTTTTACAAGGTACAAAGGGGGGTATTTATAGGTGAAAAAGCATAAGGAAAAGACCTATTTACCCCTAGATTACAACCGACATAGTGGAAACTATTCGGTACCAGGACCAAGGTTATATAAGGTAAAATATTACAAGGTAGATGGATAAGGCGGACATCCCATCAATCTTGTCCTTCGGCTTCGGAGCCTTCATCTTCCATTCGGAGGGTTCTCCAGGGCTTCGCACTGCTGTACCCTTCGGTGCGGCGACTTATACTTCGAACCACCGCTCGCTAGCTTCGGAGTCCTCCTCAGCCTTTGAAGGATTAATCTTTAAGCCCTGGAAATGGAGTAATTTCCCCCAACACCGGGCAAATCAAAAGATGGACTAAAAGTACGAAGGGATCTTCAAACTCTCGGAATTAGACCCGAGCTTCACCCACAGGAAAGGGCCAATGGAAAATTTTTCCTTCCGGCTGCTAGCTATAACCTCACAATTGACGAGAAAAGATCAATCTGCAGGTGTCTACATGGAATTAGAGTTCCAACAGGATTCTCAACGAATATAAAGAATATTGTCTCCGTAGAAGATTTGAGGATGAGCGGCTACAACACTCATGATTGTCATGTTATGCTTGGGCTATTCCTCGCCATCGCAGTAAGAGGAGTCAAACATTCATTTCTGAAGATGGTGATAACACGCATGTGTCACTTCTTCAATGTCATATCAAAGAAGGTGATCGACACTGAAGAGTTAAATGAATTACGTAAACAAATGAGGGAGACTATGTGTCAGCTTGAGATGTGCTTTCCTTCTTCATATTTTGATATTATGGAGCACTATATGATACATATAGCAGAAAAATACCAACTTTTTAAATTTGATAAATTATGATGTATTTTTATTGTTAAAAAAAATTCAAGTTCAACGAGGATTTAAACATCAATAAAAAAGTGCTGAAAATTTAAAAAAGTACAAAACAGAAAAAAATTTTGATTTGGCGCCAGCAGCAAGGTTCGAACCTCAAACCGCATGGCATCAAAGAACCCCCCGCACCACTGCGCTACAAAGTATTTCTCGGCTATTTGTGCAGTGTATGCTAGATAATCCCTACCTCTACGTGGACTTTTTTGCATTTAAATACCAATTTCTGTTAATGAAAAATACCAATTTTTGCAATTAGAATATTGGTGTTGTATTTTAGATTTTATTTTATTTTTTGAGGATTAAAAAACTATAAAAATACAAGTTGTCGATCGAGTGTTGTGGAAACCTACATTTTTTATGATGGTTTTAAATTTACTGGATAATAATAACTAATTATAGAGTCAAAACATGAATATGGTTTTTCTATAAATTTTGATGAATTATTTCATGTCTTGTAGTTCAAATTGAACTTATTTTGACTTTGATCATAAAAACACACTTAATGAAATAAAAACAGTAAACTAAGGGAGAAAAAGTAAAGTGAGGCAGAAAGATACCAATTTTTTAAATTTGATAAGTTATGATGTATTTTATTGTTAAAAAAATCAAGTTCAGACTAGATTTTGCTTTCAAACATCAGTCATTTCTTCTCTAAACCCTAATGCATCCCCGGAGAATCTCATGTTTCTTAATGAAATAAAAAAAAGTAAAGTGAGGCAGAAAAATACCAACTTTTTAAATTTGATAAGTTATGATGTATTTTATTGTTAAAAAATATCAAGTTCAAATGAGGTTTTAAATACAAGTCGATCGAGTGTTGTGGAAACCTACATTTTTTATGATGGTTTTAAATTTACTGGATAATAACTAATTATAGAGTCAAAATATGAATATGGTTTTTCTATAAATTTTGGTGAATTATTTCATGTCTTGTAGTTCAAATTGAACTTATTTTGACTTTGATCATAAAAACACACTTAATGAAATAAAAACAGTAAACTAAGGGAGAAAAATACCAATTTTTGCAATTAGAATATTGGTGTTGTATTTTTATTGTACAAAAAGTTTCAATTTCAAAGGAAGAACAAACTATCGATTTTGTTTTCAAACCTCAGTCATTTCTTCTCTAAATCCTACTGCATCCTCGGAGAATCTCAGGTTTCTTAATGAAATAAAAAAAGTAAAGTGAGGCAGAAAAATACCAATTTTTTAAATTTGATAAGTTATGATGTATTTTTATTGTTAAAAATATCAAGTTCAAATGAGGTTTCAAACACAAAAAGAGAATTAGAACAGAAATGTAAAAAATGTTTGGATGCTAGCAGCAAGGTTCGAACCTCAAACCGCCTGTTGGCAGCAAGGTTCGAACCTCGAACCGCATGGCACCAAAGCAACCCCCGCACCACTGCGCTACAATGTGTTTCTCGAAAAGTATAGCAATGTATGTTAGATAACCCCAACCTCTCATAGTAGTGGCAGTCGGGTATGATGACATCACTAGCCCACCACTGCTATTCCTTTTAGTAGTAGCATCGAGCACCAGCGGCGGGCGGATTAGTAGTGGTGGGCTGGTGACGTCAGCATGCCCGCCACTACTAAGATAAAATAGCAGTGGCGGGCAGGATGACATCAGCATGCCCGCCACTGCTAATCCTCCTATATAAAATTTTCGCTCCCGCCGTCCGAAAACCTAGTTTCATTTCTAACTCGCGCGCCGTCGTCCGCCAGTTGCCGCCACTCCCGGAGCCCGCGACACCCTCAAAGCCCATCGCCGTCGTCGCCGAACTCCACCCGTCGCCATCGTCCCCGAAGCCCATCGTCGTCAAACTCCGCCCGTCGCTCCCGGAGCCCGTCGCCTCCATCCCCGAAGCCCGTCGACGCCCATCCCCGCTGCCCTCCACCAGGTTCTCTCCCTCTTCCCTCTCTCCCTCTCCCTCTTCCCTCTCTCCCTCTCCCTTTCCCTCTCCCTCTATCGGAACAACCGTCGTCGGAGATGGGGCGGTGCGCCGACGAGATTGCGCCGATATATTGTGTGATGTGTGCATATATATATATACTTTGTATATGGATATAGATAGAGAAAGTAGCAACAGAAATTAAAGTGTGGCTATAGCTATACATGCATGATTCCAACTTGAAAAATGGCTTGATAAGACTCGTGGAGCTTTCATTGGCACTGTAGTGGTAGACTACATGACATTATATTTGATATCGAATGGAGAAGAAATTAAAGTGTTGTGTTGATATATAGGAGATCAAGCATACTAATTTAATCGAGATTCTTTTTTCCTCTCTCAACAACTTAACTATATTAATCAGTGTAGTACATGCATGTGCACAAAGTGGAGGTAATTATTATGTTAGTAACAAGTCAGAGCAGCTTCTAACCGAGGATCCTCCGATAGCGAATCTTCGTACCACTCTCCGGAGAATGAACATCCAATGGAGCCTAGGAAGAAGAGAACGAGAGAAGACGCCGATGAGGATTACATTCCTAAAGCTCAAGTGGAGGTAATTATTACGTTAGTAACAAGTCAGAGCAGCTTCTAACCGAGGATTACATTCCTGAAGCTCACATTGTCTATCATCGTAGGATCGTCCAAAGCGAGGAAGCAAGCGTCGATTATTCCAAGTCGAGAAAAGGACAACTATTGTCCCAGCTATTGAGTCAGCTGAGCGAACAGATGTTGAGCCCGCTGCCACAACATCGTCTGCAAATGCGAAGAGGAGAGGGAAACGAGAGAAGAACAAGCTGCATATAGCTATCTATGAGGCTGAAGAAGTGCATGTTGATGGGGCTCCAAAGAAGCCAAAAGAAATCACAGCGAAGTGGCGTAACGACTGTGGATGTCTCGTCAGGGAGCGATGTAAGATAGTTTGGAAAAATTGGAAGACTGTCCCTGAAGCTACAAAGAATGAATTGTGGCAGCATATAAAAGCGCATTATAAATTCCCGGAAGACCGCTTAGAAGACGCTAAAGCTGCCACATTGAAGACTATCGGGAAGGCTCTCCGTACATTTAGGACTAAACTGAACACACAATACCTTCAGAAAGATGAGTCGTCACTCAACGACTACGGCTTTATAACGCCAAATGAATGGAACGAATTCAAAATGCAGCATTGCTCGGAAGAAGCCAAACAAGAGAGCACCATGTTCAAAGAACTTAATAAGAAGAATAAGTTCCCACATAAACTTGGGCCAGGTGGATATAAGGCCAAGGAGGATGAGTGGAGTAGAAAGGAGGAGGAGGACCGTGCGGCTGGGTTACCTGAACAGTTTTCTGGTGCTGATCAGCGCAATAAGAGATGGCTCCTAGGTCGAGCTAAAAAAACACCCGAGGGCCAATATATGCTCTCCGACTCACGGACTAGTGAAGTATTCCAGAAAGCACAGGAAATCTCTGAGTTGGAGAAGACTGGAAAGTTCAAGCCCGAGGGATGTAATGACCAGCTTACATCTGCTCTCGGAAATGAGGAACATCGAGGGCGCACCTGAGGTGTCTCTTCTATAGCACCTTGGAAAAATACTTTCAAGAAACAGGAGGGTGCCGCATACAAGAAGCGTCAAGCACGCACAGACGACGCCGCAGAGCGCCGTGCAGAGTGGGAGCGACACTTTTTTGAATTTATTAACGAGAATTCAAACATAATGCAGGCTGCAGCGGGACAAATAATTGTGCCAGAGGTACTACTCGACGTACCAAGCAGTGTTGGCTCAGTACAAGACAAATTTCCTGTAAATTATATTAAAGAGGACACACCATGCAGCCTGCATGTACCGATAGGGTGCAAAGGGCATTCCCAAGAGGCTGCACGAGGCATTGCTATGCCTGGGGATTTATTTCACAATCGGCCTATTCCTGCTGATTATACCAAGGTTCAGGTCAATGAGATCACCAATGACAGATTTATTAATGACCCCTTGGATCTTCCAATGCCTGATGAGGGGATTGAGACAATTGGAGATGCTCTAAATAACTTTGTCCTATGGGCGAGCCGAGATATCAAATTACTGCAGACAAGTTCTCAGAGTAAATCACCTATTGTCTCATCAGAATCCCCCACATATCTTTCATCTCAGGATGTGCAAAATATAGGATCTTTATCACCTGTTGATGAGCATGAGATAGAGGAAGAGGCAGAGGAAGAGCCAGTGCCCGATAAAGTGGCAGAAGTGATAGAATCAAAAGTGACTGAGCCTGATCCTCAAGTGACAGAGCCAATGCTAGTGCTTGAGCCCACTAATGAGCCCAACATAAAAGTGTCAGAGCCAGATCAAATTCTAGTGCCAGTTCTGGCTGAGCCTCAAGTGCCAGTGGCCGAGCCTGAAAAACACGATGCACACCCAAAGCCAGCAATCCACAAGACAATTGTTCAAGTTGGGCAGTGTTCTGCGCCTAAATCTGAAATTCTTAAATTTTTTAGTACTGTGGGGCAAACACGTTCTTCGCCCGTAGAGGCTCCCATAAAGGCTCCAGTACAAAAGCAGGCGGCCTCACTTTCTGTTGATAAATGGACCTACGGAGACGAGGATTATATTGAATATGAACCAGGCAAACCATTATTACCCCAACGAGTACTTAAGAGTATGCCTTGGCAGATGGTATCATTTCATGACTGGTACCTCAAAGCGTCTGCGTTAGGTGTTACACACATAGAAGTGAAGGTTCCAAAACAAATATTCAACTGCCCAGAGTTTACTCTTGCACTATTTTTCGACGACTTCCATCGGATGTTCCGTCTGAAGCGAATCGACATCACACAAATGATACTCTGGTGCTTGTAAGTACTTTATACTTTGTCAATACAAAGCAAAAATTAATCATATCTTATATTGACTATTGTGTCATAACATATGCAGTTTGAATGCATGTGGTGACACTTCTAATAAATATGGGTACTTGAACCCGTCATTCATAAGCCAAAGTACACTGAACCCGGTACTAAACCAGGACAATGACAAGTACTGGACCGCCGGTTAGAAAAAATTTCAAAAAAAGAAGTTCAATAAAGACCAAGACGCACATAAGAAGAATAAAAGGAATTGTGCCGCGTTGTATATTGCGCAATGCATGCATAAATGGAGTGACAGAATGATAAGTGGGGCATATAATTTTAAGTAAGTATACCCACTATATCCACTTAATCACGTTTTATCAATTATGAAACTAACATAATCATATATTACTTCTTTCGATAGTGATCATTGGATTGCACTTCTGATATACCCGAAAGACTCAAGGGTTTATGTGCTCGACTCTCTCGACAAACCCAAAAAAGATAATCAAGATATATTAAATGTTATTCAGAGTGCATACAAATACTACGTGGAAAGGTTAGGTGGCCCACATGATCCACAGAGGCCGAAAGATATGCTAATCAGAACAAACTATCCGGTAATATTATATTTTGAAATTTCTTAATTCAATTGATAAAGCCAAACTATATACCATTCTAACTTTGTCTATTTTGAAGTGTCACAAACAAGCTCTTGGTTCGGTGCATTGTGGGTACTATACGTGTCATTTCATTTTCAATGGCTTAGGAAAATTTGCGCGGACAATCTCTGACCCCAGTAAAGAAGTAAGTTGATTTATTGTGTGTTAATCTAATATAACTTGCAATGTATGTACTTATATGTTATGTATGCAGGCGTCAGGTCCATCAACCATTGCCGAGAAGGGCGAACTCTCAGAATCAAAAATGTATGGAATCGTATCAAGGATGTGCCGCTTCACGATGCATGAAGTTCTTCATGAGAAAGGAGTATTCTTTGATCCTGAGGGTGAAGTGGCCAAACATCCAACTTTGTATGATTGGACCGGAAGACCAAGCAGGCAAGAAGAACAAAAAGATGCATGAGCATGAGCATGTATTTTTGAAACAATGGTTAATTTTGAAATTTTGATAGATGTAAACTTTTTAAACTTGATGTGTGATGAAATATAAACTTTGTAAATTTGCAAATTAAATTGATTAGATCGGTTGTCGTTGTGTTGATGTGTTGTTGTTGCTGTTGTTGATGTGTATGTGGATATGTGGATGTTTTGCTGCTGTGTATGTTGATGTTTTGCGCGCCCGTTACTGCTGTTGACACAGTGGTGGCGGGCAAGCTGACCTCATCTGTCCGCCGCTACTGTTATCAATAGTAGTGGCGGGCAGATGAGGTCAGCGCACCCGCCACTGCTAACCAGGGATAGCAGTGGCGTTAGAGCAGTGGCGGACTGGATGCCCGCCACTACAGGTCGGTTTTGCCCGCCGCTACAGTGTCGCTTTGTAGTAGTGAGTGATGAGTTAGACTCTAAGTTAAATTAGTTCAGTTGAGTGATATCTCATGCATTTGAGACATATACAAAGAAACAGGATAAGGGATGAGGAACCGTTCTCTCGCCCGTCTTAATTATTACTCGATAGGAACATTTTCTATTAAATTAAAAAACTATCCTATCTCTCGCTCGTCATGCATATTGCCAGTTTGACTCAGGGATAACCTGAGTACCACTAACACTCACACACGTTCGCCGCGTTGTCTCTTATTTTTTTTCCTTTGTCAACGATGAGACCACTGTTTTTCAAGCAAACCACGGGATTTTAACCAATTTATATTTGCAATATGCGTGCAAGTTGCCTTGTTGCACCAAAATGCAAGCACAAGAAATAATGGTATACGCGAGCATATATATCATCATATATCATGCACGCTGACGAACCTTTTGTATAAATACAGCATAACGACCCTTTTGTATGTTAGCTAAAAGCAAACTAGCTCCTGTTAAAGTTGTACAAAAAATTGCATCGTCTTTTCTAGCTTAGCAATTTTGTTTTGAGGCCGGTTAATTAGTACGTACTACGTTAACCATGACCTTACTGTTCGACGAACCTCCGGCGGCGATCACCGGCCACCGCGCCCACCCGGAGCACAAGCTCGAGATGGTGGCCAACGCCTGCACGTTCTTCCGTTGCGACGGATGCCAGGAACCCGGCGGCGGCGGCGGCGGACGGTGGTACAGGTGCGAGCCATGCAACTTCGACCTCCACATCTTCTGCGCCCGCGCGCCGGCCACGCTACAGCACACGCTGTTCACGGGCAGCACGTTCAAGTTTCTCGACAAGCCACCGCAGGCGGAAGACGGCCGGAAGTGCGATGCATGCGGTGAACGGGTACTCGGGTTCGTCTTCCACTGCGAGAAAAAAGACCTGGACCTGCACCCCTGCTGCGCGAGTCTCAAGGAGCGCATCGTGCACGAGGGCGTCGTCTTCGAGCTTCGCAAGGAGACGTCGCACCGGTGGTGCAGCTTCTGCCAAAACAGATGCCGCAAATTCTGGTTCTTCCGCTGCCGCTTCAACGGCGAGGACTTGTACATCCACTTGACGTGCCTCAAGAAGGAAGCTCGCGATAGGTGGGAGGCGATGACATTCAACCGCCTCAGCGGCGCCGACCAGATCGTGCACGCTGGCGCGCCGATGATAAAGAGCGCGCTACAGAGCATGTCGAAAAAGACGCGGCGGAGCAGCGGGTTCAAGCACTTCGGCGAGATCGCCCATTTTGTCGGGAGAACCGTTATTTCTTTCCTCTTGGGGAATCCCATGCCCGTGTTGTTCGAGGCGGTTGCCGGGCCAATCATCGACGGTCTCCTTCAGGGGTAGCGCGATCGATGGAAGTCATTAAACAAACTGTATCTGAACCGTACTACGCATGCTGGATTGCTGGGCAATCTGCTTGTCGCAGATATGTTTCTTTTACGCGTTGGTTTTGTTGCGTAGTTTGAGCTCTTGCTTAGTATTAATTTGCTATTTTGCTGTCACGTCAGTTAAATTGCCTTTGTATGCTGCATGCGGATGTATCCATGCATGGACCTGAGACGTACGTGCCGGATTTGGTGGTTTCACGTCAGTGTGTGTATTGAGTCTTCCTGTTCCTTTTCTTCTTTATAAGAGTATGTGTGTTGGGTCACGTACGGCCTAGCCGGCCGTGCGTGTAGTATCAAGAAATTAAGGTCGAGAGAAAACTGCAAGCTAGCCAGACCGCAGTGCCAAAAAAAAAGTGTTACGTGACTTTGGATGTGAATTTAGTTGTGTTATGTGATTTTGGATGTGATGTGTGGAGTTTGGATGTGAATTTAGATGGATATGTGAATTTAGATGTGAGATGTGATTTTGGATGTTATATGTGAAGTTTGAATATGATTTTAGACGTGAGATATGATTTTGGATGTTATATGTGAATTTTGATATAAATTGTGGTTGGATGTGAGTGTGAATAAGGGAACTAGAAAAACCAAAAAAAAAATACTAGCTAACTTCCGTCGGCTTTGACCATAGCCGACGAAAGTTAGCTGCTTTCGACCGCGTGGCCAGAAAGGATAACTTCCGTCGGCTAGAGCCAAGCCTAACTTCCATCGGCCAGACTGGCCGACGGAAGTTAGCTTCTTCCATCGAGAAAAGGCTATCTTCCGTCGACTTTGGCCGACGGAAGTTGTCTGAATTGTTGTAGTGTTAGCCGCTGCAGTCAATCACCTCCCTCCATACCTTTTGATTTTAATCCGATGGAAGTTGAAGGAGCTTCGAAGGTAGTTTCCTTGTGAAGGTATAGTAGGGTTAGCGTCAGGATCTCCGCACCATTAAATATGTGTCGTTCTTATAACTGCAGAGGAGAGTCAGAGCCCCAAACACATTAGAGAAGCCGGTTGATGCCGAGATGGAACCTTGCGTGTTACATTGGAAAACCGTTAGCCAATTCAGGCTAAAAATATTATCAGAACTATTGTAATTAAATATCATATGTTGTTTGACTGTTATTGAAAACATTAATATATGTGCGGATAATATGTTAGAGAATATTTTGATATGAATATTTGTATCATAGTCGATCCCTCACTAGCAAATAAAGAAATGCTAATCCTAATAATCCCCTTATTACTGCCGGTTCACTCAGAACGGGCAATGTAAATAGTATCACAATCTGTTGTATACTTGAACCGACGAAGGTAAAAACTTGGTATTAATAACGGTATATATATATAATGAACCGGCCGGCGGCACTGAAACGTGAAGTCCAAATCCCTTAATTTCCTCCTCATCAATCCGCCCCGGCCGTTCTATCTCTATCACAATCTGTTGTTTTCTCCACAATCGCGTTGATTCCCAGACTACTACACGTCTACACCTTAATCCATCCCTGCAAAATATCCGTTTCTTGGAGCCTCTCAGTGATTGGCTAGCTATCTTGTCCATGTTCATGCAAAGACATGCATCTATCTCTCAGTGATTATTGCTTAAATATTCGCTGCGATGAGTACGCGTTTCACAAATCTCTCCCCAACAAGCACGACTAGCTAGAAGAGTTTAACAAATAGTCGTGTCATCGATGAACACGTGAACCACTCGATCGATATCGGCTTTGCGATATATGCACGCGCGCGGCAGCTGATTGCTAGCGGACGCGCTTGTACGATCGAGCGTCATCCCGTTGCATCATACGTGCATAATGATTTTTTTAGACGTAGTACTGTACTACTCCTGTCGGGTTTAACTTACTAATAGAATATCGTCGTGATGTCAGATAGACCTATTCGCAAGAACCACAATTTGACCTATTCGCATGCACGGATTCATGTAGTCTTCCAGGAAATTAACAGACCGATATTAACTAATGATTAATGCTAAGTCAAGTAAGCTTCCGCTTGGAAAACGTACAGCGGACGGCATGGGAGCGTACCCGGTACTTTTCTATCCGGGGGTAGTAATTACCCTAGATTAGAAGATGAGAATAGCAAAAATTGATACTTATCCATCGTGTAAACGGGTATACATGTAAAAAAAGTACACATATCCATTTACTCGTATACACAAACACTACAAGAAAAACAAAAATTTCCGTCGGTCTTTTTAGTTTTCATCGGCTTTTCTAAAAACCGATGGAAATTAATTAACTTCTGTCGGTCTAAAGGAGCCGACGGAAGTTAACTTAACTTCCGTCGGCTTTAACTGTGGCCGACGGAAGTTAACTTAACTTCCGTCGGTTCAATCCTCAACCGACGGAAGATGATTTTTTCCCCAATATCAGAAGCGTGCGCCCTATTTTTTCCTAGCCCGGCCGCCTAGGTTTTTTCCCACTGCCCTTCGCCGCCTACCTCTCTCCCTCCTCCCGGCCGCCTCCCGCCCCTTCGCCGCCTCCTGGTCGCCGCACGCCTCCCCGCTTCTCGGCCGCCGACTCCGCGCCTCCCTGTGCCTCCCCACCTCGCCCTCCGCCCGCCTCCCCGTGGCCGCACGGCTCCAAGCTTCTCGGCCGCCGATTTCCCCCTGTCGCCGCCCTGGCCGCCATCGACGTCGTAGCACGACGGGTGGTCGTCGACGAGGCGGAGGCCGGCGATGGGGATGAGGCTATTGCGGAAGTAGGCGGCGCGGCCGTAGCCCTCGCTGGGGAAGCGGACGCTGCCCATCTGCGTCGGCGTGTACAACCCCGACAGCCGTGTGTTGACCACCTCACCGCCGAACTGCGTCGTGTCGGCACTGGCGCCGAGGCGGCTAAAGAGGAACGACGGCCAGTAGCCCACCGGCAGTGCACCCGACGACCCCAGCTGCAGCCACCAGTGCCCCTGCTCCACCCACCTCCAAGGAACCAAGATCTACCTCTACAGGCAGAATGACTTCTTGTCCATATACTAACTCATATGGACTGACCTTGGTAGCACCGTGCTTTGCAATCCTACAAGCCCATAGTGCCTCGGAAAGCACCTCATGCCACCTTTTAGGGAACTCTTCGATTTTCTTCTTAATGAGCTTAATCACGGTTTTATTACTAGACTCGGCTTGACCATTAGCCTGAGCATAGTAAGGTGAAGAGTTTATCAACTTAATACCATAATATTCGGCGAAGTCCCTTACTTCTCTAGAAACAAATGAACTACCTTGATCTGTAGTAAGGGTTTGAGGAATGCCGAATCTATGTATGATGTGCTTCAAAATAAAATCACGTACCTCATTGTGAGTCATGTTCTTGAGAGGTATGACCTCGGTCCACTTAGTGAAGTAATCCGTTTCCATCAACACGAACCGATGCCCTTTTGATGAAGGAGGGTGGATTTGGCCGATGAAGTCTAAACCCCAACCTCGAAATGACCATGGCTTGACAATAGGATTGAGTAATGAGGCAGGAGCCAACTGAATATTGCCAAACTTCTGACATGATTCACACCCTCTATAATACTCGAAACAGTCTTCAGTCATAGTCGGCCAATAAAACCCTGCTCTTTTGAGCATCCAACTCATTTTTTGGGCCGACTGATGAGTGTCGCAAAGCCCTTCATGGACTTCCCCTGTAGCCACTTGGGATTGCTCATGGTCCAAACACTTCAACAGTACTTCGTCGATGGTTCGGTGATACAATACATCGTCTATCAACACGAACTTGAACGCTTGACGCCGAACCCTCCGATCAACCCTTTGGCTAGGGTCTCTCAAATATTGGACGATTGGGACTCTGGACGTGATGATCACCTCTGAACAGCGGGGTTCGGCGTGCGATCTTTGATAAACTACAGAGTGGTGACGTGAGGGCCACGCGCGAGTGCAACTTCGTCCGGTGCGGAGTATGATCGTGGCAAAGCCTGTTGCGACGAAGTGTACCGACAAAGCCTGTCGCCGGAGCCTGTAGTCCCGCCGAAGGTATCCTGGGACCTCCGAAACCGATCTCTCAGCTCCGGAACCCTCCGTCGAAGTGGCTCCGAACGTGCGAACCTGCAACAAAGATGATTCGAAGTACCAATTCGGCATGAGGACCAAATTTTGCTAAGTGTTGCACGGGTAGCGAAGGCAGCAATCTATTACGCAGATTAGTGAATACTTCACAAGCGAAGTAACAAGGCGATAGCAATCTATTACATAGATTAACGGATACTTCACAAGCGAAGTAACAAGGGTTACCACTGTTCCGTAGTGGCCGGCGGAGGGCTTCCAGGCAAACCCACGAAGAGGTACAGGAAAGTAAAGGTAAAGTAAATACGATCAAAGCATGGGCTTTAGTTTGGTTTGAGTTGGGGGGCTCTCTACGTCGGCCTTGCCTCTCTATTTATAGGGGCTTAACTCCTAATCTAATCTTCTATTAATCTGGCCAGATAGAGATAGAGATTGAGCTGGGAACGCATACAACTCTATCTCTACCGAAGTGTGCTTCGGCCAGGCCCGTCGAGGCCTGCTCCTCGGGCCGAAGCTTCGGCAGCGTGGGCCTCCGAAGGCTTTCTGGTCGAAGCCCATGGGCTGGCTAGAGGCTTTCAGAGCCCATAGCTCAATGGACTTCGGCCCTGTAGGGCTTCGGACAGACCCTGTACATGTGTATTTTCGGCCCAAATCACTAAAATTGATATTTTGACAATCTAGCCATTAATGCCATTTTTTTTCTATCAATAGGTGCTAACTATAAGGCAGCAGGTAAGCTACTAATGGAGAGGATTCCTACATTGTTCTAGAGTCCATGTGTTGCCCATTGCTTGGATCTAATGCTAGAGGACATAGGAAATTTGAAGGAATTCAAGAAGCCAACTTTAATTTATAGGCATGGGAGGATTCTTAGTGTAGTTTGGGAGAAGATAGGTGGAGCTGATCTTGTGAGACCTGCAACCACTCGATTTGTCACCTCATTTCTTACTTTGAAATGTTTGCACAAGCATATGGATGCATTGAAGAGATTTTTTGTCAGTGATGTATGGATTGGTAATAGATTGGCTAGAACTACAGCTAGTCAGGATGTGCAAGACACCGTGATCTTTGTAGAGTTTTGGAATTCAATTGAAGATTGCCTTAGAGCTTCAGCTCCACTCCTTATTGTGCTTAGGGTTGTTGATGGTGATTAGAGGCCTTAAATGCCAAAGGTTGCAACACTGATGACTCATTCAAAAGAGAAGATCGATCAAGTTAAGCTTTAATATCCAATCCAAAAAGTCTTTGCTAAAAAAAATCATGGATATTATTAAGCGACGTTGGGTGAACCAAATGGATCATCCATTGTATGTGTTGACGCAGAAATGCGCCCCACACTTGGGCCGGTTTGACGTCCAAAAGTATCGCAATGATACCGACGCCGCATTCCGACTACCCTGGATAGTGACAAGGGATTTGGAGTTTCCAGGAAATCAGATAAATAATCAATATTTCAATCCAATTGACCGAAGAGTACTAGTAACAATGTAAACAACAACAAAATGATCAAAATACCTGGAATCGGCCAATTCGGAGGTCGATTCGGAGTTACAACGAAGATGGTCTAAATGGTTCCTAGGGCACCTTCAGCCTCAGGCCCAGTCAGACCGGAGGTACAACCTCAGTCGGACCGGAGGACTGCGAAGGGGCTCTGGACGGAGTCCCGAAAGCAGATGCAAATGGTGGCTCCGGCGGTCTGACCGGCGAAGTATCTTCGGTCGGACCGATGAGGCGGGCTTCGGCGCGCGGGTTTCAGCAGAGGGCTCCAGTGTAGCACAGTGCGAAGGGTCCCGGTCGGACCGGTAGAGCGCCGCTGGTCTGACCGGCTGTTGCCGACAACAGCGTGATGAGGTCCGGTCAGACCGAAGTCCCAACGCCGGTCGGACCGACGTAGTAGATCTGATCTGTTAAACCTCGGTAGCCTTAGCAAATAATCTTCAATCGCCTCCAAACTTTGCAGAGATGTTTAGGAAGGCAATTGATCTACAAAAATAATAAGAGATCAAACCTAATTTGGCCAGAGGGCCGAATTACCGAGTATGGTGTTAAAAACCGATAAAAAAGGATAGCAACCCGTTACGTGGATTAACGGGAGGTTCACAAGCGAACCAGCAAGGGTTACCATGATTACGGACCTGGTAGACGGAGGGCTTCTAAGCAAACCCACGAAGATGCGGAAAATAAAGAAAAGTAGATGCGATTCAAAGCTAGGGCTTTGGATTTTCGAGATTTGAGAGAGAGAACCTTTGAATCGGCCTTGCCCCTAATATTTATAGGGGTGGGTGTAACACCCCAATATTTAAAAGAAATAAAATAAAAGAAAAATATTATTAAAAGAATTTCTGGATTTTATTATTAAGGAAAACCCTTAAAGAGCCCTATTAAAGCCAAATAGAGATAAATATTCAACATTTGGACTTGAAAAAATTATGGAATAAACTAGAGGACAAGACATAATTTTAGAATTTTTTACAAATTTTTATCAATAGTGATTCAACCCTTAATCAAATAAATGAATTAATGGATTTATTTTAAATCAGAAAACATTTAAAAATCTAAATGGGCCTCAACCCTCAAAGTCTCCGAGCCCAGCCCAGTCCAAACCGCCAGTCACTGACGAGTGGGACCCATCTGTCGGTGCCAACTCCCGTCTCTCTCTCCCGCCCGCGCCCCGCTTGGCCCCACCCGTCAGCCTCCACCGCGCACCTCTCTCTCTCTGACCAACCGGCCCCGCCTGTCGGCCCTACCTTTTCTGCTTCGCCCGCTGACCTGTCAGCTTTGTCTTCTTCGTGGAAGGGGATCCCCCTTCCTTTTCCCGGTGATCCCCTTCCGGATTCTCGCCG
The DNA here is from genome assembly GCA_019279435.1 of Zizania palustris. Classification (NCBI taxonomy): domain Eukaryota; kingdom Viridiplantae; phylum Streptophyta; class Magnoliopsida; order Poales; family Poaceae; genus Zizania; species Zizania palustris. The sequence goes on from JAAALK010000290.1 coordinate 18,110,248, forward strand.
TCGGCCGCCCGATTTCGCCCAATCGTCCCCGGACTCCCTTCCTTGGATCACCGCGATCCCTTTCCACCTATAGGCGATGCGGTTTCGCGCTTTAGGAAGCTTGGCCGAGGGAATGGAAACCCTCGCCGGAGTTCTTGGAAACCCTCGGTTTCCTTCCCTCCTTACGCCGGCGAGCCCCTATAAATACCTCTCCTAGTTGCCGCACCTTGCTCACACCGTCGTAGCCTGAGCCGAAGCAATCCAGAGCGCCCTGCTCCTTTCTTCAGTCTCCTCTCCTGCTTCAACTCCGGTCACCGCTCGCCGTCGACTCCGGCCCCCTCCGTCCTAGCCACTGCCACCGTTGAGACCGCCGGAGCCCGCCCATCCTCGTCCACCCCTCGATTGGCCGTGGAACCCGCCGGATCGCCGTCGCCGTTGAGCACCCGAACACCCCTCGCCGTCTACCCTCGCCGCCGGTCACCTTCGAACGTCCTTCTTCACCGTCGCAGGTACGGTCATGACCGCCATCGCCCCCTGTTTCCGTTTTCGCCTAGATCTAGGGCCTAGCCCCTCGCCGGTGTCGTCGTCGCCGCACCCAAGCCCCGCCGGAGCCGAGAACGAAGGGGGTACATGCCCCCTTAACACATGCCGTGCCAAATGCATCCACGGCCGTTCGATCTGTGATGAACGGCCAGGATTATAACCCACCCGAGTTTAATCCGAGGCGTCCATCCAGTCAAACTGGTACCCTTTAATCCTGGCCGTAGATCGCTATTTAAAAACTTGACTCGATCTGGTGCGTCCACGCGTACCCGTTCGGTATGTTTTAATCCTGGCCGTCCATTTTCACTTAAGCCTCCCGCCTCGCGTCCGATCGCCGGATCCAGATCCAACGGTCCTGGTTGATCCGGTCCATGCACACAGTGCGCCTGTCAACCGTGGGCCTGGCTCACCATGGACTAAAGCCCATTTTCTATTTAAATAAAATTCTAGAAAATAGTTTAAACTTTGAAAATTCATAACTTGCTCATTTTAACTCCAAATTTCACCATTCTAATTTTATTAAATTCAGCATTTTATTCTCTACACATTAATGCCATAAAATCAGTATGTTACTTTAGCACAAAATAATCTTATGAATTAAATAAATAAAAACCCCTTAGGGATAAATTAATAATTCATGAAATAAATTAGGAAAAACCCCAAAACTTTAACCTTTGATATTATTAATATAAGTTCAGTACAATAAAGCTCAATTCACATATTTAAATCATAAAACTTGTATGCTTATGTTTTGTGATGCTTTATTGAATGTATTTTTTACTTTTTCCGTATCGAGAAGACTACGAGTTTGTCGAGGAGCCGGAGTTCTATCCCGAGGTTCCACATTCACCCTTTGCTGATCAAGGCAAGTCACAACCCCCATTTTGATCATCATTGAGCCCATGTTTTAATAAATTATCGCTATAACTCATAGGGTATTATTGCATTAGTCAAATATCAAGCCCTACACTTATATTTATTAGATCCCCGTCCTTGTGTGCAAACCCAAGCCATGCTTATTGAGTCTTAACTCCTTGTCACTCTACAAATATTATATTAGCTAGTGCCCAATGTACCGGCACAACTGCTACAGGATAAAAAGAATGAGTCGTAGATAGCTGGATTCTGTTATATGAATTTCCCCGTTATTCTCGTCTCTGGACTCTGTTGGAGTTGGCTATGTTATAAGTATGGTGGGTTCCGGGTGCAAGCTAGGGCATGGGTTGGTCTCACCCGGGGCACTATAAGGACCGGTCTGCGGGATCTGTTGCAAAGCACTTCCGTACCAACCACAAGTCTAATGGGTAAGTCCTAACTGGAAGTATGGAACAATCCGACTCGATGCACCATAGTGGAGGGGGCAAGGGGCAACCTGCGGGTGACTTGTACTAACGTGGCTCAAGGGGGCTATGGTGAGGCTCGACGCGTCGAGACACGATACGAAACCCATAAGAGGGTGCGGTCGGGTCGAGGAGGACCATATGGAAGGTTTTGGCATGGGTTCCCGTTGTATGGGTCATCTCGTTACACTTGGGTGTAAGTGATGAGTGCGTGCCTTGTGGGTACAGTGGTACATCTCAGATCAGAGAATTTAATCTTTTCGATAAGCCGAGCCCACGGTCAAGGGCGGGTTGTGTGACTACTCGCAGTTAGTTTACAATTGTTTGAATGGTTGAGTTATTCATGACATGTAAGGACTGTTGAGCGAGGTGGGGCTGATTGTACCCCTTGAGTTAGAAGATGATGATGCATACGCATGTTTACGTTTCAGTACTAATAATTTGTTCACATTTAATTGCTTTACAAATTATGCTCTTCCGCAAAATTAGCCATTATCCCCATTGTTATTATCTTGCATTATATTTGCATTCGGTGGCTTGGTGAGTACGTTTGTACTCACCCCCGTTGACTTACACCACCAGAGCCCGTCTACTACGAGGAGGATGAAGGTCTGGAGTAGCGACCCAGTCAAGGCGAGACTGGAAGGATGCGTTCATCTAGGACCCTTTGTTTTATTAGTTTCTCTTTATCTTTATTCACTTTTGTATTAATATGGTCTACGAACCGTGAATGATTGCTCGTATTATTCGTGGTCGCATGATGAACGTCTTGTTTTTATTGATTTTCTATGGAATTTCAATATAGGTCCTGATTTATTAAATCGAGGCATGACAGTAGGCTGGTTATCCCTGGCTAGAGATGGAATAAGATTCGTCCAAAACTCTGTTAGGATAAGATTTGGGTAAAAATAGCTCGAATCCTCCTCGGATTCATATTCTGAACCTTGGCCAGTCTGACCGAGCCCATGGGTCCAGTCTGAACGGACCTGGCCGGTTGGACCGGCCTACTATAGCCGGTCAGACTGGCCTTTGCCAGGTTTGACACATTTTCAGTCAAAAATACCATTTTTTAGTATTTGCCTAGTTTGACCATTAATGCCATTTTTTGCTATAAACAATATGGTGCTGCACTTTATTTAAACCCAGGAAAAATGCAACCTCTCAAAGCAAATGGTGATGATACCGATGTTGGGCGGCTAAGGGGTTGCTTTCTTGATGTGTTTGTAAGATTGGTGAAGGATGACGATATTTGAAGTAAGATTGAGTCTCAATCCATAGAATATGAATTTCTTAAAGATGCTTTTTCAAATGACATGGCTAAACTTAACTTGGAGAAAAAGAATCCTTGTAAGTGCTACATTTGCTTTCAAATTCAGCAAGTTTGCAACTCAATAAATTTATTCCAACACATGTATTCCTTTTCATAGATTCTAACATATGCTTGTATTTGCAATTTTAATTGATTGGTGGCATTTATATGGTAGTCGTGCTTTTGAGATACAAAGGTTTGCTAGACGTATTGTTATCCTTTGTGCTTCATCTTCTGTATGTGAAAGAAACTGGAGTACATTTGAATTTGTGAGTAACACGGTACAATCTTTGTGTTATAATGCTTTTTCATTTGGTTGTTTTGAGTTTTAATTATTTTCTTTATTTTATAGATCCACACTAAGAAAAGAAATTGATTTCTACATAAGAGATTGAATGCTATTGTATTTGTTTCTTACAATCAAAAGATGAAGACTAGATTTCAGCAAAGACGTGAAAAGAAGGGAAAGAGTGAAGACCCTTTGGTCATTGAGGAGTTTGATTGGAACAATGAGTGGGCTAGTTCATTGCATGAACATCCTCAAGGTGGTCGTGGGTGTGATAATGGTGTTACATGGGAGCTTGTTGATCAAGCTATTGGTGCTTCACATGCACTTCAAGGTCGTCATTTCCAAGGAGAGCTCATAGAATTACAAGGGGTGAGAATGAGATATTGACCTATAAGCGTGCAAGAAACGATATACCCGTGGTTGAAGATGAATAAGAGGAAGAAGATCAAGAACCACATGATAATGAGGATGTCACTGATTGTGAGGATGATCCCAATAGTTCCAATAATGATGGAGATGGACGGAACATAGAAGCTACAAGAACAAGAACTACTGAGTTTGATGATAACTATTGATATTTGAGAGATGAGACTTGAGAGTTGGATTTTGCTACTTTTGTGTTCTACTTGTTATTATGTAATTGAACTTTGAGTTTGTGGTTGTGGTCTTTGTGGACTTATGTAATGCTACTCTTAATATCGTATTGTCATGCATTTGTGTTGCTAGTTGCTACTTATATCTTATTTTGGTCACTTACATATTTTTACTTTATTCAAGATTTTTGTGTGGCTTTTCTTTTGTAGATACTAAATATAAGCTTTTTTATATAGATTGTTGCATGGGAGGAGAGAAGAGAAGAAAAGAGAAGAGAAGAGGGTTATATCATTGGAAATACTAAGTGTTGACACGAAAATGTGCCCCCGCACTTGGGTCAATTCGACAATCCAAAAGTGTGCGGATACTTAGGGACAAGCCTAAGCATAACACAGCACCGACGTCACGTTCCGACTACCCTTAGTCGTGGTAAGGGGGGTGGAGTCACCAAGCAATCAGATCACACAAAATAATCCAATTAGCCGAAAGAAATATATTAAACAGAATAAATCAGCAAACTGGTCAGAGCCTGTCTGCTTCGAAGTATGGTGCGAAGGGGGTCACCGAAGTATACCTTCGGCGTCTGATGCGAAGGGTCCCGCCGAAGGGTACCTTCGGCATTTGGACTGATCTGACCGAAGATGAACTCTGAACGGATCTGGACGCGACAATCACCTCTGAACAGCGGGGTTCAGCGTGAAGTCTCCGATACAGTAAGATATAGAGCAATGACTCGAGCACAATGCGCAAGCGTGACTTCGTCCAGAGCGGAGTGCGAGCATGGCGAAGCCTATCATAACGAAGTCTGTTGGCGAAGCGTGCGGTCGAAGCAGCAGTCTCGCCGAAGGGTGTTCTGGTAACCTCTGAAACCGATCTCTCAGCTCCGGACACCTCCGACGAAGTAGCTCCAAACATAAGTAACCTACAACAGATAAGATTCGAAGTACTAATTTGGCCTGAGGACCAAATTCTGCTAAGTGTTGCACTAGTAGCGAAGGTAGCAATCTGTTACGCAGATTAGCGGATACTTCACAGGCGAAGTAACAAGGATTACCACTATTCCGAAGTGGTCGTTGGAGGGCTTCCAGGCAAACCCACGAAGAGTAGAGAAAAGTAAAGATAAATAAATGCAATTGAAAACTAGGGCTTTGTGGTTGATTTGTGTTGGGGGCCTTTGAACTAGCTTCGCCTCTATATTTATAGGGGCTAGACCTCTGATCTAATATGCTATAATTCGGCTGAAAAGAGATAAAAACTTAGTCGGAATCGTGTCCAACTCTATCTTTGCCGAAGTGGGCCTTCAGCGAGGCCCATCGAAGCCTGCTCCTCGGGCCGAAGCTTCGGCGATGTGGGCCTCCGAAGGCTTCCTGGCTGAAGGCCGTGGGCTGGCTGGAAGCTTTCGGAGCCCATAGCCCAATGGTCCCTCGGCCCTATAGGGCATCGGCCTGACCTAGGACATGTGTATTTTTGGCTCAAATTACCAAAATTGATATTTTGACAATCTTAGTCATTGATGCCATTTTTTGCTATCAACACATGCCCCCTGCCTTTTAGTGAACTAAGTGAACTAAAAGCACAACGAGCTAAAGACGATACCTTCCATATCGGCCTTTCGACACCTTTCACATTGTTTGCCACACACTTGGGAAATACCTTTTCAAGTATCTACCATTCAAAGCTCTTCGAAACCACTCTCCTTGCAGAGATTCTAACACACACGCATTGCCAGGAGTGATTTCGGCTATTTTGAAAGGGCCTTCCCAACTAGGCGACCATTTACCAAACTTGGGTCTCTTAGTGCCTAAGGGTAAAATCGTCTTCCAAACCAAGTCACCTACTTGAAATGATTTTGGTTTAACCTTCTTATTGTAGGCTTTAGCAACTCTCCTCTTGTCTATTTCTATGGCTTCTAAAGCCCTCAATCTCTTATCGGTCACTTCTTCTAGGTTGTCTTTCAACAGAGTCTCATACTCATCGACCGATAAGCCATCTTGCTTTAACACTCTCAAAGAGCCAAGATCTACTTCTACGGGTAGAACGGCTTCTTGTCCATATACCAACTCATATGGACTAACTTTGGTAGAACCGTGCTTTGCAATTCTACAAGCCCATAACGCCTCGGAGAGCACTTCATGCCACCTTTTAGGGAATTCTTCAATTTTCTTCCTAATGAGCTTAATCACGGTTTTATTACTAGACTCGGCCTGACCATTGGCCTAAGCATAGTAGGGCGAAGAGTTTATCAACTTAATACCATAATATTCGGCGAAGTCCCTCACTTCTTTAGAAACAAATGAGCTTCCTTGACCTGTAGTGAGAATTTGAGGAATGCCGAATCTATGTATGATGTGCTTCAAGATAAAGTCAAGTACCTCGTTGTGAGTCATATTCTTGAGTGGCATGGCCTCGGTCCACTTGGTGAAGTAATCTGTCACCATCAACACGAATCGATGCCCTTTTGAGGAGGGAGGGTGAATTTGGCCGATGAAGTCTAAACCCCAACCTAGGAACGGCCATGGCTTGGCAATAGGATTGAGTAATGAAGCAGGAGCTAAATGAATATTGCCAAATTTCTCACATGCCTCACACCCTCTATAATACTTAAAACAATCCTCAGTCATAGTCGGCCAGTAGAAACCACTCTTTTGAGCATCCAACTCATTTTCTAGGCCGACTGATGAGCGCCACAAAGTCCTTCATGGACTTCTCCTATAGCCACCTGGGATCGTTCGTGGTCTAGACACTTTAATAGTACTCCGTCAATGGTTCGGCGATACAATGTGTCATCTATCAACACAAATTTAAACGCTTGTCACCGAACCTTCCAATCAACCCTTTGGCTAGGGTCTCTCAAATACTGGACGATTGGAATTCTCCAATTGCCCTTATGGGCTTCGGAGGGTTTTGCTAGCTCACTCCCTAAAAAAGTCTCCAGACTACTGATTTCGGGGTGCCCCTCGAGCCTTTCCTGCTCCTACCGAAGCTTGGCTGAATTGGCCGTGTGGAGTGCATCAGGCCGAAGCCTCTTGTCGGAGGGTCCAGACTCTCGGAAGCCCTCGCTGTCTCGGGGACTTTGGCTCGTGGGCTCCGGGGTGCCAGATTCTTTGATGGGCAGGACACTCCGGTCCTGGGACCTCGGCGTGCGGTGACCTCTGATAGCCGGAAGGGTCCGACCCGGAGGGTGTGCCTGCCTGAAGTCACTAGCTTCGGCAGTGAGACCAAACATCGGCTTCTCCTGTACAAAAAATTTTCCTCTCCTGACTTGGTAACCAGATGCTTGCTGAGCCAAATCATTTGCAACCGAATTGGCCTCTCTCGACACATGAGAAATTTTGAAGTCATCAAGAGTAGCAACTATGTCCAGACACTTGTCTAAGTAGCTGTTTAGCAAGCCATTAAAACATTGAGCACTCTTAGCCACTTATTGTACCACTAACAGGGAATCACCATGTGCATGGACATGTTTAACACCCATGGAGTCTAACAACTCAAGCCCTAGAAGTAAAGCCTCGTATTCAGCTTGGTTGTTGGTAGAGGGAAATTCTAAGCGAGCCGAGGTTTCAAAGCGTGCCCTACTAGGTGATATGAGGACTACTCCAATACCTCGGCCATTTTTGCAAGCTGAACCATCAAAGTAAATCTTCCACGGCATTACTTCAACCAAAGCAATATTGTCGCTCCAACTGGCGTCTATGTGGTGATAAACTATAAAGTTGGCTATGATCTGGCCTTTCATAGCTTTTAGAGGTTCATAGGCCAAATCATATTCGATCAAAGCATAAGCTCACTTTCCAATTCTTCAACTTAGAATCGACTTTTGTAACATGTGTTTTATGACATCGGTTTGGCAAACGACAACACATGTAGTAGGGAGAAGATAGTGGCGCAATTTGGTACATGCGTAGTAAAGTGACAAACACAAACGTTCCACAAACGCGTACCTGGTCTCGGCGTCCAGCAGGCGGCGGCTCAAGAATGTGATGATGTACTCTTTTCCTTCCACCTCCTGGGTCAGCACGGCCCCGATCATGCTATCTTCGACAGCGATGTACAGCCAAAACGGAATCCCGGCTTTGGGTGCTCTCACCACGGGCGGTGATGACAAGCACTCCTTGGTTTTCTCAAAGGCACTTTGCTGGCTTGCCCCCCAAGTGAACTCGTCCTCGTTCTTTAGTCGGAGTATAGGGACAAAGGACTCAATCTTGCCAGACAAGTTAGATATAAAGCGACACAAATAATTCATCTTGCCTAGCAACTTTTGTACATCCCTTTTGCATGTCGGCGCTGTAACGTTTCTAATTTTCTCAAGCCTCTTAGGATCAATCTCTATGCCTATTTCATGAATCATGAAACCTAAGAACTTACCCACCGACATGCCAAAAGCACATTTGAGTGGGTTCATCTTTAAACCATACTACCGCATCCTATAAAAAACAACTTTCAAATCGGCTAAATGGTTTCCCATAGCGTTCGATTTGACTACAACATCATCAATGTAAACTTCTAACATAACTCCTAGCAAGTCATGAAAGATAAAGTTCATAGCGCGCTGATACGTGGTGCCAGTATTTTTCAAACCAAAAGTCATACGACCCACTCGAATAAACCGACAAAACCAGGGCATCGAAAGGCTATCTTGTAGATGTCCTCTTCGGCCATAAATATTTGATTATAACCAGCACTGCCATCGAGAAATCTTAGTACCTTGTGTCCTAAAGCATCGTTGATTAGCATGTCGGCTATCGGCATTGGATACTCGTCCTTTGGAGTGGCTCTGTTCAGATCTCTAAAATCAATACATACCAGTATCTTGCTGCTCCCTTTCTTTTCTATGGGCACAATGTTAGCGACCCATTCTGCGTACCTGCATGGCCTAATAAATCCATCTTTGAGCAGCCGCTCTACTTATTCTTTAACTCGGTCATAGGCGGCCGAGTTAAAGAGATGGGGAGGCTGTTTATAAGGCCTAAATATGGACTTGATAGGTAGTGGATGCTCCAAGAGCTCACGCCTTAGTCCCGGCATCTCTCTATATTCCCATGCGAAACAATCTACATACGACCGAAGCAACTTTATTACTTCGGACTTTTCATCAGGCTGTAGATGTTGGTTTACAAAAGTCGGCCTCGGGATGCTACCATCACCTATGTCAATCTCCTCTAAAAGATCGGCCGATGCAAAACCTTGTCCTAATTTCTCTACTTCGCTAAAGTCTTCAATGGCTTCGGCAATACCATCTTTATTAGACTAATACTGCTCTACACGAGACTTTAGTCAATCCAGATTGCTCTTGCTAGACATGACTACTAATACAAAAACAGTCGTGCTACACCAGCCGGCTTTACAGACACTGGTACAAAAACGTCCTCCGGACACACTAACAAAATCATACTCCGAAAGATCTCTACCTGACAGACACTCTACCTTGTTGTGAATGGCGTCAATTGATACATCGGCCAATGCCACTTGGGCCGAGGTATCTGCGGGAATGACTTCTACTTCATCGTCGTCCCACTGAATTAGGCACTGGTGCAGAGTAGAAGGAATGCAGCAATTCGCGTGAATCCAGTCGTGCCCAAGCAGCACGCTGTAGTTACCTTGTACATCGACGACGAAAAATGCTATTGGCAATGTCTTGTTGCCCACTGTCAAATCCATGGAGAGCACGCCCTTGGCCTCGGAACTCTCGTCGTTGAAGCCATTGAGCATCAAGTTGGTCTTCTTTAGATCATCCTCGTCCATGCCTAGTTTCTTCAATAACGAGTAAGGCATTAAGTTAACAGTGGCGCCACCGTCGACAAGCATCCGGGAAATTAGCTTTCCGTCAATGTGACCTCTAACGTAGAGAGGCTTCAGATGGCGAGCTAAATCCTCGGGCTTCTCAAAAATAGCGTTGCGTGGGCCGAGGTTCAACTGAGCAACCTCGGCCTCGTCCTGCGGCAGGGCAAACTCGGCGGGCAGCATGACTACGTTGATGTCCATCACTTGGGGTGTAGGCCCCTCGGAGATAGGCGAGTAGTCGTCATCGAGCATGTCGTCGTCACTCGGACTAGGAGCCGGGTTGGTCATCTCAACCGGCTTCATCCTCCATACCTGCCTTGTAGTTGGTCGAGGGTGGATTTCTTCAAAAATAGTGTCACGCTCGTCCTCGTCTTTCTTCTCGCGCATATCCTATGCCCGTAGTCTTTGTAGACGTCTTTTTTGTGATTTGGACATGCCTGGAGGTGCCCAAGATGGTTGTGGCTTGGTGCCAGGTGCTATTGCCTACTTGCTATCAACTTTAGCCAAAGTGGTACCGCCCCCTTCGGCTTCGTGCACTCTGTATTCAGAGGGGCCTTCGCTGCGGACCCCGACCATCGGACCGGCCTTGTTCGGCCGATTGGACCAGGCTTTGGCGTGGGCTCCAGCCGAAGCAAGGGGCTCACCTCCATCAGACTTCGGTGATAAGGCCTTTGGGATTGGTACTTCCTGAGACCCTACTCTGACTATGATAGCTTCAGACTCCCTATCCTCGGCCCCCTCGCGCTTGTACTCTTCGACTTCGCTCTGCACAGGCTGATTCGGAGGTACCACGGATAGCCTGTGGATGATGCCTCCCTCTGCTACGCCTGTTTGTCCCTGCCATTCATAATACTCTGAAGGAAAACAAGTCATAGTGTTAAGTTGCGGAGGGTACTCCGGCTGTGATACGTACGGAGCCCACGGAGTTCCCGCCCAATTGTACGGTGGAGGCATCAGCGACTCTAGTGGCCTCACCCACTATGAGTTGAACCCGTTACCCGGAGGGGGGTTCAGCAGAGTTGACGGTGTCTCGGACCATATCAGTGAGGGGTCTTGCCAGGCCGAAGGTACGTTCAGCCAGTGTGGGCCAAAGTCTCCTTTCGGAGGGTTCATCCAGAGTGGTGTGGGGTTCGGCCATTGGAAGCCGAATTCGCTCTGCATGGGGTTCGGCCACTGGGCTCTGAAGTTACAATACGGGGGGGTTCGGCCATTGAGGTCCGAAGCCACCATACGGAGTGTACGGCCACTATGGCCCGAAGTCCCCGTGCGGAGGGTCCAACCATTGTGGCCTAAAACCATCACAAGGAGGGTTCTACCGCTGTGGTCTGAAGCCACCCTCCGAACGCCTTAGGCCCTTTGGCTGACTTAGCTTTTTAGCGTTGGGACCTGCTTCCTTGGCTTTTCTTTGATGCTTGTTCAACAGCATCTTGTATGTTACTTTCGTCCTCTTGTGAGCCATAGCCGAAGGGATGCTAATGTTTTGTTTCCACACTCCCACCTCAGAGTTCTTTGGTATGAGTGTGCGTGTGCGTGGCTCTGCAACAATTACATCCTTCCCTTTAGTCGACTCGGCTTGTTCTGGCCAAATCAATACCTTCTTCTCGCCGAGGTCGATGACGTTGACGGGAAAAAGGATCTTTGTCCAGCTTCATCTTTGGATTGTGGTCTATTTTCAATCGTCCTTCTTCTATGGCCGATTGAACCTACCGTCGAAAAACATTACAGTGATTAGTGTTATGTGAATGTGAATCATGCCACTTATAGTATGGATGTTTCTTCAACTCATCGGCAGAGGGAATGACTTGACCTTTAGGCAACCTGAGAAGTTGGTTCTTTAAGAGAAAATCAAATATTTTATCACACTTAGTTATATCGAAAGAGTATTTGACCTCACTAGGCTGATTCTTCGTGGGAGATGGCTGTAATTCAGAACAAGTGATAGGTTTACTCTTAGCGTTCCAAACCCATTCGGTCGCGTACATGTCGGCCGAATCTTAGTCTTCTGATTCCTCCTCGTCGGAGCGTTCCATGATGTGGATTTTAGCCCTAGGTTTGTTAAACGTTTTAATAAACTTTTTATCTTTGGCTCGGCCTTCCTAGACCAGAGCCTGTTGCAGGACTTGGCTAACCTCTAAAAAGTTCTAGTTGTCTAATCTTTCTTTAATCTCGGAACGTAACCCATTGAAAACTAGTTCCACCAAATCCCTTTCTGTAATACTAAGGCTGAAACATCGGTTTCTAGTATCCCTAAAATGCTTGATGTACTCAAAGACGTTCTCGTTAGATTTCTGCCTAACCGATGTCAAGTGTGAAAGCCTAAGTTCTGTCTCACCCGTGTAAAAGTAATCATGGAATTTTCATTCTAAATCATCCCACGTCTGAACAGAGTTCGGTGAGAGCGCCGAAAACCAAGTGAAAGCGGTGCTAGATAGCGAGAGAGAGAATAGTCTAATCTTCAGAGCATCTATCCCGCTAGCTTCTCCACACTGTGCTAAAAATTGACTAACATGTTCTATTGTGGTTTTGCTACCCTTGCCGTCGAACTTAGTTAATTTGGGGATTCTATAGCCGCGGGTGTAGGGTATTGTATCGAAATGATCGGGATATGACTTCCGGTAAACCCTAACCCGACCCTTAGGCACGAAACCGGCGCACTCCCTAAATAGCACGCGGATGCGCTCCTCTAGGTCATCCTGACCTGCTGCCTACGCACGTCTCTCATGCAGGGGCGCGACACGCGGTGGGATATCGGTGTGTCGGCCATGGGCTTCTTCTCTACGCGCTAGTTGTACGATGTGCTCGAGTCCGGGCGCCTATGCATGTGGCGCGGGCAGCGTGGATAGGGCTGGTACCGGTGCGGGTGGTGGTGCGTGGTACGTGGTGCTAGTTTGGCCGTAAGCATAATGACTAGTCTCGGCCATGGGTGTTGAGGCCGGAGACGTAACGGTCTTGCCAGTGCTACCGTTAGTTCTGTTGTACACATGATTAACCGAAGGTATACTAGCAATAGGGACTGATGGTACAACCTTAGTAAAGCCGAACCTTCTAAGAGTCGCCTCTACTTGGGAGCTAACTGCCGAATCTAAACGGTTGGCTAGCGAAGCGCTAACGGTCTGATCTACTGATACGACTATTTTTTGCTCAATCTCTAAAGAGGATAAACGAGGCGATACGGGTGTTACCTGGATCCGAGCAAGGTCGGGGGTGATGACATCGCGCTTGATGAAGCTTGTGCGTGTCTTGACATAGCCTCCAAGAATCATGTCCTGGAGCACCTTTAACTTTGCCTCGATATCTGCTCGGTCTTCTGCGGGAATATCTTCAAGAGTGGGTGTTAAGATGTTGCGGTTGTCGATATCCGCGCCTCCTATGGTGTCCATCGACAGTGTAGACGTAGTAGTCATTGTAGATGTACCGGTGGCCGATGTAGACATACCCATCATGTTGGCATAGCTTCTCCCCAGTGGAGTCGCCAAAAAGTATGTTGACATGAAAACGTGCCCCCGCACTTGGGTCAGTTCGACAATCCAAAAGTGTGCGGATACTTAGGGACAAGCCTAAGCATAACACAGCACCGACGTCACGTTCCGACTACCCTTAGCCATGGTAAGGGGGGTGGAGTCGCCAAGCAATCATATCACACAAAATAATCCAATTAGCCGAAAGAAATATATTAAACAGAATAAATCAGCAAACTGGTCGGAGCCTGTCTGCTTCGAAGTATGGTGAGAAGGGGGTCACCGAAGTATACCTTCGACGTCTGATGCGAAGGGTCCCATCGAAGGGTACCTTCGGCGTTCAGACTGATCTGACCGAAGATGAACTCCGAATGGATCTGGACGCGACAATCACCTCCAAACAACGAGGTTCGGCATGAAGTCTCCGATACAGTAAGATGCAGAGCAATGACTCGAGCACAACGTGCAAGTGTGACTTCGTACGGAGCGGAGTGCGAGCGTGGCGAAGCTTGTTGTGACGAAGTCTGTTGGTGAAGCGCGCGGTCGGAGCAACAGTCTCACCGAAGGGTGTTCTAGCAACCTCCGAAACCGATCTCTCAGCTCCAGACACCTCCGACGAAGTAGCTCCGAACGTAGGTAACCTGCAATAGATAAGATTCGAAGTACTAATTCGGCCTGAGGACCGAATTCTGCTAAGTGTTGCACTAGTAGCGAAGGTAGCAATCTGTTACGCAGATTAGCGGATACTTCACAGGCGAAGTAACAAGGATTACCATTGTTCCGAAGTGGCCATCGGAGGGCTTCCAGGCAAACCCACGAAGAGTACAGAAAAGTAAAGATAAATAAATGCGATTCAAAGCTAGGGCTTTGTGGTTGATTTGTGTTGGGGGGCCTCTGAACTGGCTTCGCCTCTATATTTATAGGGGCTAGACCTCTGATCTAATCTACTATAATTCGGCTGAATAGAGATAAAAACTTAGCTAGAATCGTGTCCAACTCTATCTCTGCCGAAGTGGGCCTTCGTCTAGGCCCGTCGAAGCCTGCTCCTCGGGCCGAAGCTTCGGCAGCGTGGGCCTCCGAAGGCTTCCTGACCGAAGGTCGTGGGCTGGCTGGAAGCTTTTGGAGCCCATAGCCCAATGGTCCCTCGGCCCTATAGGGCATCGGCCTGACCTGGGACATGTGTATTTTCGGCCCAAATTACCAAAATTGATATTTTGACAATCTTGGCCATTGATGCCATTTTTTGCTATCAACACTAAGGTAATTATATGTTACACACTACTAAAATCTGTAGCATTTATATGTTAGGATGTGTGTATGGTGTCGCCTCGCTGCGCGCCTAACTCGCTTAGGCGACTAGAAGGTGGTAGGTTGTCATGCCTCGCCTTACCGCCTTAAGAATGGTTCTTAGGAGAAAACTGGCATAGCATACTCCATCGACCTTTCCCTTACTCTTCCCTACAAAAAATGACCCGATGTTAGCATCTTCGAGCTATTTCTGATCCAATGTGTTAAACACATTTCTTTTCGGCCATGGGCTGATGAGTCCTAACCTCCTCGATATCGTCGTCTTGACCTCTCTCGATATCACTCCCACAGTTGATCCCTTTCTTTTCCGCTCCAAACCCTCTCACTATTTTGATATTAAATCCAGCGACGGTTGGGACAAATATATTGCAAACCGTAATAAGCAGACCGGCCCTATCGACGAGCGAGAACATAGTATTTTCATTAACCTTTGGCTTGAAAGGTTCTTCTGTGGGTCTACCCTTGGGCCCACTTGCCATCTTCAATTTTTGGTGGAGAAACTAATGGGTAACATTGTGATCCTCCTTGGCCGATACCTCCTTGGCTCCCTCTGTTATATCCTTCATCAGGTATCAGCCCGATTATCGCCCAATGATATAGTAGGTCACCTTGGTGGTCCCTGGTGGTTCCTCCAACTGTATACCGATGTGCTATCAAATCCAAAGAGTGAGGCCATCTTCCTCTCTTATATATCTCCTTGTCTTCTTTCGATCAACTTTATAGTTGGTCCCACACGCAAGCAATCTTATGAGTTTTATCATCCGATGGTCTACGCCTGACATCTTGGTTTCAGCCAGTTACCGATCAATCTCTTCTTAATCGGTCGGATCTGAGTCCGTGGTGAAGTAACAAACTCTCTATAATTCCATCAGCTCTTTTCTATGGTTGATTCGATCATCCTTGGGGAATCCCCTTCCTAGGTCGCATGTAGGGTTGCGTTGGTCCCTTACAAAATATGGTGGTCCGAGATGAGCTAGCACATATTCAATCATCATTCCAAACACTTTTGCCTTTCACTGGACCCGACCTTCACTAACATTGATCCTAAGGTTTGTCCTGATTCTCGCAACTCCATAGCTTGTTCTTTCGTCTTTTTATTTTCACCTTTTGATTCTTTTTCTTTTGCAGGAGGATGACATCGATACTCCGTTGATGAGCCGAAGTGGAAGCCCGATATGATATGGGCTAATATCAGCCACTACCAACTTGGGTAGCTAGGCTCTTACCCCAATGGAGTGGCTCACCAAGAGGCGAGTTAAGATCCCGGTGCGCAAGCGCAAGGCACCGGACGGAGTGGCGCGTCATTCTACCAGAGCTCGAGCTGCCTAGGTAATCCTCCTAGCTCTTATTTTGTTGTATCTTTTATCCTTCCTCTCGTGAGATATCCTTGTAGGTTACGTTTTCTGACACTTTTCCCTTTTACTTCACTTGACGCCACCTACCTTTTCGGCTACACAAGCTCCCGTCACTATCGATGCACCTTTATTGGACCAGGTGTGTATATGTCTTCTGTTGTACGTACTCGTTTGCATCCTTGATACTTGACATTTTTCTGTTTTAGCCTTCTTATCCCCTTGACGTCGCGTCTCTTTATGAGGCGTTCGATCAAATGGCTGATGACTTAGTTGGCGCTCAACCGGCCCTAACTGTTGAGGGGGCACTACAGAGGTTGTATTTGGGGTTGATACACCAGGGTTATCGCCGTCGGCCCTGATGTATCGGCTAGTGTCGCCGCCGTCGCCACAACAGTTGGGGCCGACACACCAGAAGGTGAGTCGGTGGCCACCGTTGTCGTCGGAATCGGGATTGACACCGAGGTTCTTCATGCTGATGGCTCTCGTCAGGTATTTTTCCCTTATTTTATTTTCTATTGCTTTCCATATAACTGACACCGGCCTTTAATGCAGTTGACGCTCGTTACTACGGATTCGTCTGCCCCCAAGACAGCCTTGAAGGGGAAGGTTCACACACCCTTCCGATTGTTGCGGCAGAGAGCGATGCCGCAACTTCTTCTACCGATGGCGCTCCACAATCATCCACCCCTACCATGCAAGCTCACGTAAGTACTTATGCATTTGTCAAGGCGACCACCCTTTATTTATCTAACTCTTTCTTCCTTTTAGCCCTTCGCCTGTTAATTTCCGTCTACATTAAATCTCATAATTTTATAAATTTATATAAATTCGAACGGAGCTCGTAGGGGCTACAATGAATTTTATATGAATTTTTAAAGATTGAATTGATTTTCTGAAATTATGAAATCGTACTGTGAGGCACTGTTTTAAAATGGGCTGGCTTGATTAAATTCCAAAAAAAAAGAAAAAACGCACTATTCACTGCAATCGGCCCGGCCTGTTTACTGCAATGGAACTGTCTGGTTGGGCCGGCTGAACTGACCCAACCATCCTGACCTGGACGCGCGGTGCGCACGTAGCAGGTTGGTGGCTGGCTGGACATGAGAAAAACAGAACCCGTGGCCGGAGGAAGAAGACGACGCGGCTGAAAATTATTTGACACTGTATTAACACTAAATTTAAATTATAGGTTATAGAAATTAGGATGATCTTATCTTACAGTTATATTTCTATATAGGGTTATGGTTTTACCGTAACTTAAAAAAGAAGTGCAAACGACGGAGGCACTCCGATAATCAACAGCGAACCTTTTTTATGGAATTAGCGATACTAGAAAGCTAACCATGGATTCCGATCAACCTATATTAACTCGTACAAGGCTACCTACGATAAAACCTAAATGATGTCATGGCCGAACATCGCCGGTGAGCTCCGGTGGCGTTCCGCCGTGGCCAACCAACGGAACACGCATGGGAGGGCGCAAGGATAGGATGCTATTGCTATAAGGTACTAGACAGAATGATTACCTCTAGTTAGATTGGGGTGTGGTGATGTGGACACGGTCTTTAGTGAAAACTTATAGAAAAAATTATATTAATATTTTGAGTCTATTTATAGACGCTGATAAATTTAAATTTATTTCACAAAATTTGTCAATAAAAAAAGTACAAATACATTTGATTTTCTAAAAAAAACACCCTCGTTAGGAAACAAAAAGAATCGAAGCTCTTTACAAACTGAATGAGCTACGATTTTTTTATCAGCCCTAGTGGCTAGTACCAGTACCCACTACCCACTACTACGCCCTATCCGTCGGGCAAGAGCAATCCAACGACTGCCACGACCATCGCCGTTGGATCCCCAAACAGCACGCCGCCGACGACACGTACGACGAAAAAGACGATCTTGAGGAACCTTTTGAACGCCTTGCTTGTCCTGCCTTTCTTCTGCAACGCCCCGTTCAGAACCGATGCTCTCATCACCTTCATGTTCTTGCCGTCGTCATCGTGGGTGCGGTGGAAGTGGCCGGCAGCCAAGCTCTCGTAAGTCTTCTTCTTCACGCACGCCACGTGCAGGTACATGGCCTCGCCGTCGTAGTCCGAGCGGTATCTCCAGAATTCGCGGCGGGCGCGACGACTCCTCTCCGGCCCCGTGCAGAAGGCGCACCGGCGCGGGGCCCTGCTGCTGCTGCCGGCTCCACCGCCACCGCAGAGCTCGAACGCGATGTCGCCGAACGCGATGCGCCCCGGCAGGCACGCGCAGCAGGGGTGGATGTCAAGGTCGCTTTCGAAGCAGTGATACACGAAGCCGCGCACCTCGTCGCCGCACGCGTCGCAGACCCTGCGTCCCCCTGGGTCCGTCGGCGGCGGCTCGTGGAGGAGAACGAACGACGCGCCGCCCTTGAACAGGGCGTGCTCCGGCAGGACGTCCGCCGCTAGCGCGCACGCCGAGTGGAGGTCGAAGTCGCAGGCCTCGCACGTGTACCGCGGGCAGCCGGCGGCGCCGTGCTCCTTGCAGCCGTCGCACAGGAACTCATCCACCGTTTCGGCGGCGGCAGTCACCAGCTTCAGCGAGTGCGCCGGATGGAACGGGTGGGAGATCTCCGCCGGCGTATCGTTTGATGTCTTGACCTTCATCAGTCATCACCGCAGTCCGCAGTCCGCACTCTGCACTCTGCACTCTGCAGCTATATGTGATTTCTCCGGCGAGGGGACATTATGCTGCAATTTATAGCTTTGTGTGCTACTCAATTCAGCGTAACATTGGCGCGCTCGCATGCGTGCTTGGCACGTTATCTCCTTGTGCGCCAAAGTTACAGGATAATTACGCTCTAAATTGTTATCCTCCGTTTAATTCGAATCAACCCATATCGCACTAGCTGCTTAATCCCAAAGCAAGTTTCTCAGGTCAAGAGACTACATTTGCTCGCACTTTTTTTTAAAAAAAATCAGCCCTGTTTGAACGCGGTGATATATGCATAGATTCCATTGACTGATTGACTCTTAAGTCTGAAGCAATGTTGTGTCTAATATTCTTAGTGTTAGGGATTGCAAAATGATGTTTACTTCTTTCAATTCTGCTAAAAGTTTACTTTATTCTTCCATCCCATCCCATAATATTGCAAGATAGAATCAATTTGACACAAAATAGTAAAACAAATCTAAATTCATTATATTATGTTGTGTTAAATTCAATCCTATGTTATAATATTACGAGACGAATAAAGTTCCTTCAATTCATTTTTCGGCACTTTCATACTTATTTAAACTGGTATATTATTTGAGTTATGAACGAGAATCGAAGATAATCGACCTATTTATACATATAGTATTGAGACAGTCTGAGAAAATTCCACTAATCTGACCATCATATCAGACAAGATTATATAGTGGTTCAATTTAAAAGAAGAGTTCAAGTCAGGAACAATTAATTTTGTAATTATTAATTAATAAAATAATAAAATTGAGCCTCCAAAGCAGGGATTAGTTTGAATTTTGTAGTTATTAAGTAAAAAGTAAAAGTAATACTTGATGCCTTGTACAATTATCTATTTTATTAACCATGGACTTCAAATTACCAATCAGTAGTTAATAATTTCGAATTCTAAAAATATTAATAAAACAAATTTATTTATTCTGAACTTCAAAAAAAATTAAATAATTAGGAAATGGAAATTACATATTTAGATAAATATATGTTCAAAAATAATTAGGGAAATTTACTTGATAATTATGTGTGTATAGATCTTTGAAGAAATTCTTGTTATTTGAATAAAGGAAAGATATGAGCATGTGGGAAGCATGGTTATTAGGTTTTTTAAAATATTTTTTTTTGAAAAAAAAATAAATTTGTATAGCAGTTTCAAAAATTTGCAAAAATAGATAGTTATTGGTACTCCCCACGAACCGACTCAGGTGAGAAACGTTAGTCGGCCTATGAAGTACCGATTCCTACCATGCTCTGAATTTTTGCTTGGAGAGTCATACTTTTTTTACTTGCTGCGGCTGCTGATGCAATGCTCGACGGAGGCACTTTTTACGCAAGGCAGAGTGACACTTTTTGCAATGCGCACAAGGCAGTAGTTGTACTTTTTGTGGCAGAGACACACATCTATCAAGTAGTAGCTGCATGCTGGAACTTTTTACATGTTTTGATTTTTGCACGTGGCGCTTCGTAGGTGTACTCAGGCCTTCGGCCGTTATCGGCTGACTTGTGCTGACGCGACTTGAGTCATCAAGTACCGACAACTATCCATTTGTACAAATTTTTGAAACTGTTATACACATTTGAATTTTTTTCAAAAAAATATTATTTTTTTAAAAATCGGTTATTAGCTGCTACTACTTTGATTTTTTTCTAAACTCATTATTTATTTTTTTAAAAAAAATATCTAAGAGTTTGTTTTTTAAAAAATGAACCTTTAGCCTTAGGCAAATATCGTCTTACCATAAGAAAAACGTTGGCCCGTTTAATAGTATAACTGTTCATGGCGTGGCAATATTATTTTTGCCAATTAAATGAGAGTGATGTGGCTAAATTCCCTGCCACATTGTGATTTTTATGGGCACACAACAATATTAATTATCTTATCATTAGAATGAAGTTCATGCCACTGGGAGGTTAACATATGGAAACAAGTTTTGGGCAATTATATTTTTAACACAAATTTATACTTTTTTAAAAAATAAAAACAGTATATTAGAGCATACGTAAGATATGTACAATATAACTATTTTTCTCTGTTATTATGTATTTTAGTCTAATATGTATCTCCAATAACTCTTCTATTTAGTTTCTAATTTCGAGAGATCCTAATATGTTTCTCAATCCTCTAGAGAATGACTCTTATAGGTCTCACATGTAGATGATACATAAGATACAAATAAAAAGAAAGAAGAGATATTTAATAAGTAGAATACTATTAAAAAATATAGAGAATGCCATATTAAGAGTATGCCGAAGAGTAAGGAGATTTATAAATTCAATATTTTTAAGAAAGAAGAGATATTTAATAAGTAGAATACTATTAAAAAATATAGAGAATGCAATATCAAGAGTCTGCCGGAGAGAGTAAGGAGATTTATAAATTCAATATTTTTAAGAGTACTCACTGTATGAAATTTTAGAAAACCAAAAATAAAAATTACATGATATTTAATATAAATTATAGAGATCGCAAAATAAAGAAAAAACAAGTATGTTTAATAATTTCGGATGGGCCGGCCACCGGCCTCGAGCCAACGGCGAGCCTAGTAGACTACGCGTTCACCGGTCTCCTTACAATATCGGAAACTGTGTGCAGGTACTAAAGCTACGCGAGCCTAGTAGACACGCGTAAAGACCACGTAGATCGACGCAGCCAGCAGCAGAAGCATTCGATCCAGTCGGCTAAGCAACATGATGAAACTCAACCGGATAATTGCTTCTTCGCGACGCTATCTAGCTAGCTGATTCACCACGCACGCATGACACATAGTCCGCACTACCTTGATCAATCGCTGGTTAGTATAACCGGCTAAAAAAGATAGAGAGAGATCGAGGTCTTTCTCGATTCAGAGTTTTTTTCAGCTGCAATGCCAAAACGTTTGTTGCTTATAGTATGACTGACCACAATGCAATGTATCAAGCTAACAAGTCTATATTTATGTTTCCTAGCAACAGAGTGCGCGCGCCATTGCGAAAGCCCTGGGTGTCGGTAGGTGTAGGCTGGCCCAAGTTGCATTGGAGGAATGGGGCTAACCGGGCTGTGCTTCCGATCCTGGCCTTGTGGCCATTTCAGAGCGATTGGGTGGATGGATGGCATAGTTTTTCTTTATTAAAACAGTAAATTGCTAGCTAATAATATCTTCGATTTATATTTTAATTTAAGAGTATTTTCAACAAATATTCAATATAATTCCCTATATTTACTATTAAAAATTTTAGATCTAAAGTGTCTCTGAAACAAATCCCCATTTCCCCTAAGTTTTAGAGATTCATAAAATATTACTCGGTCCTCCTTATTTATAAGGAGCGGCCTTTGTTCCCAGTCTTTCTTGTCCTGTCCGTTGATGATACAAGAGATAGAAAAGAAAAAGAGAGAGATGAGTGATTTGACAAGTATGATCCATTCGTCGATGATGCAAGAGTAAAATATAAGGATTACAGTATCAATAGTTTGTTGGAAAGCAAGGAGATTTAGATATTAAATTTTATTAGGAAGACATACTATGTGATAATATTTGGAATGAGTTTTTATGTATCTCTTGTAGATGCTCTAAGTCGTTTGATTTTATAAGGCAAACTTCTCTAAGTTTGAAAAAGTTAAAATAAAAATATATCAATATCTAAAATCCTACATAAATATTAAGATACATTTTATAGTAAATTTAATAAAAATAATTTGATGTTATAATTATTTTTATATTTTTTATAAATTTGGAAAACAATTAGAGAAATTTGACTTATTGAAAAAATTAATCGACTTGTAATATGTAATAACGAGAGAGTTACAAACTATTTTATTGTTATTAATATTAATGTAATCCATAATAATTAACAACAAAATAGACTAATTGTACGTCCCTATTTAACGCTAATCCACTAATTAATAATAAAATTAAAACAGATTAATTATTATTATTATTAAGCTACGAATGATCAAGGTTAGTGATGATGCAACGGATTGCTCACCTAATCCGACCAATTTAATTTGCCAAATGGCCTTATCCAACATTTAAACATTCCTTTGTGTGACAACAGTACAACCTTATTTAGGGATGAAAACGGAACAGAAATAGACGGGAATGAATTCTACCATACCTGTTTCCGTATTTTTTCACGGAAACGAAAATGAATATGGATCGAATAAGGAGCGGATACGAATACGGAAACAAATATCTATTGGAATTATAAAAAAACCTTTGTCGGGATATAACCCCGGGTACTTTGCCGAGCGGTTTCGTTCCGACTGCCGGGCCGCCGATTGGCATGAAGACCGGCCCGTGAAGAACCACTCAATCGCCTGATTCAACACTCAGAAGAAGATTCGTTCGAGTGATAGAACTCCAACAGTCAGCACTGGGATCATCAAGCCGATGGTTACCCTCATCAAATCCGCCTTAACCATTGTAGTTATTTGTGTTGTTAAAAGGCTGTTATGCGGCTGTTTCAGCGACCATTAGTACGATGATTAAACTCCCGTAACCCCTCATCCTTCTCATATAAAAGGATCAGAGAGAGGCTCTAGACAGGGGGCACACACAGACACATAGACTCCCCACACGGATACATACGGACACCTTGATGAGGAACTCCTCTAGGTCCTCCTCGATTCGCTAGTTCAACTCGGCTCGAGTAATCATACATACATAGGAGTAGGGTTTTTATCCTCTGGGAGGCCCGAACCTATCTAAAAATCCTCTCATGTCCACCCTCTTATTCTCTTTCTGCCTTGCAAATCAAGGTAATCATCGGTCCATAGTCACGACTCCTCTTTTTACCTACATAAATCATACTACGGGTACTCCCCATAGGCTTTTGTTGTTCCCACGCAACAACACCCTTAATATGTGAAAAAGTACGGTAAATAAATAAATAGGTTCAATTTACACACATATTAATAAATGATAAATACATATAATAAAGTAAAAACAAGTTTATTTTAGTTGTAATGAATATATATTATTTATTTTTAGCAAATAATTATATATTAATTTAAATTAAATTGTTTAATATTTTATGAATAGAATATAGTTTAAATTTTATATAATGTGAAAAAGTAAAAGCTAATATTCTATATAATGCAATAAAAAACTGTGGAAATGGAATTTTCTATTTTTGTTATGTGGAATATTCTGTTTCTATATCCGTTTCTATTGATAGAAATCACTGTTCCGTTTCAATTTCCGCTTCCACTTAAAAAATTCCTTTTTCGTTTCTGCTGATTTTCTGTATTCGTTTCCATATAATCTCTCTCTATTTCTGTTTTTTCTCAGAACAGACGGAAACTTTCTATTCCGTTTTCATCCCTAACCTTATTCATCATACTCCATAAACTAAACACCCACTAAAAACTAACGGCCAATTTCCATCCAAACGTATATATGAATTGAATTCATTGCTTAACCCCCCCCCACCCCACCCAAATTAAATTGCATTGCTTACTCCCTTCTACATGTGTATGCATGTACCGCTATCAAGATTAAAATTATGTAGCAATATTGTTCCTACGTACTGGCCAGCAACAAAAACAACAGAAATATTATGTGTACCATGCATAATAATGGGGCAAATTTTGATACCGTATTGTCTATTGATATGATCTTGGTTATTAGCTGTATAATGGATATATCAGGCGAGAAAATGTCGGAGGCTTAGAGCTACGTACCGCTGTATCGCGCAAGACACTGCACTGATCTCCTTTGAAGTCGAACTGCAGCCGAAGAAAAAAAGAGAAAAAGAAAAGCCACGCCTTCCTTTGAAGAATGTACATGCACAATAATTACGCCCTGATGAAATAGACAGCGACGACTATTATATATATGCACTATGCCGCACTGGATGATCTGAGCTAGCGACGTGGCCGAGTGGCTGGTGCTGATGCAGGCAGGCACGCATGTTGCATCTGCAGTGCTGAATTAAATACGAAGCAGTAGTAGTACTAGCTAGCTAGGCACCCCAGCCACCATGCAAGTACTACTATATTCGATCGATCAGATCAGCGCCGGCTCTCTGCCAACAAACTGACATTGTTGTACGTCGAGCTAGCTAGGCAGCTAGCTGTGACGACGACGACGACGACGACGCTGCGACTCTGAGGATGAAGTGGCAGAATGAAGCATCAGCAGTTAGCGTACGTCTAGGTTAATAAACTCGGGACAGAATGATGGCATATTGACAGGCAGCAGGGCAATCGCGCCATCGCTCGAGCTGATCATCGATCGATCATCAGACTGCCCAAACCAGCTATAGATCGATCGATCGATCCATCGAAATCCATCCATCCATGGATGGCATATTGTTGTAAGATTCTGGTACTTGGCCGTGCCCTACATAGGTACAACATTTGTTCTGATGGATCATGGTTTGCACGATGCAGCGGGCGTTTTAATATTATTTATTGTACGTACGAGATATAAAACATTACTATTACTAAACACGTACTCTGGTTTTAATGTCTGATAAATCGTACCAACGTACATACGCATAATTAAATAACTAACGCACTGATCAACAGGGATCGATCTTTGAATTCACAGTGCCAACAAGTTGTACTAACACTATCGCAAATTTAATATGTTCAAAATATGTCATATATTAGATATATTAAAACCTGCTGCCGATTTGAGCTCCCAGGGAGCTCCACGTCGCCCCTCTTTCGAAAACGCCCCTCAGTTTTGGTGGAATTAAATCCAGTGTGGTAGCCATGCCATTTTACAAAAAAGTCCTCTGTCATTGTTAAATTTACAGACAAGTACCTCACAAAAATATCTATGCTTCACTTTCCCCTTTCCCCTTTCCCCACTCCCCTTTCCTCTCTCTCTCCCCATCCTCTCCCCCTCCTTCCAGAACTCCCCGGCCCCTCACCCTCTCCCTTCCCCTTTCCTCTCTCTCCCCATCCTCTCCCCCTCCTTCCAGAACTCCCCAGCCCCTCTCCCTCTCCCTTCTCTCATAGCAACGACCACCGGAGGGACGACGCCAACCGGAGAAGCACATGTAGACCCTCAGCGCGGTGCGCACAGTCGCCGTGTGTCGGGTGCAGCTAGCGGTGCTGATTCTTGGTGTGGCGTGCATGTGGGCGCCATTCGGGCCACAGCAGAAGCCGTCGAGCTCACCGGATCTAGCGTCGCAAACGCCTCAGGTGCGTCATCCAGGCACGGGGTGGCCAGATCTGTCGTGGATGGCACCATCGAGCTCACTAGATTTGGCGTCGTGCACGCCTTAGGCGCGTTATCCAGGCACGGGGTGGCTAGATCTGCCGTGGATGGTGCGTGCGCCGCGGGGGTCTGGGTCGGTGCACTTGCCGAGGACTAGCTACAAGATACATAGGTCAGTTCGTCCTAAACCCATCTCAGTCTTATCATTTCCATAATCCCTGTGAAAACTAAAAATACAACCTGGAGATGTATATCTTTTTGGGATTTATCAATAATTTGTCATAATACTATCAATACTTTGTCATAATACTATCAACCTGGAGATGTATAACTTTAGTGACGGATAAAAGATACACATTATTCGTTCCATTGTAGCCCATTAAGATCTCTGCCAATATCTTGGCTTGAACAAAAACTGAAGAGTGTAATTGAAACATTTGCAGGTGAAAGCACATGTGGTTAATCTGGTTAGTTATGAAACTGAAGGAAGAACTGCCTTGCTTCCATACTAAACTCACTTCACGCACAGGTTCCATACAAATTGAAAGTGATGATCAACAGTTTTTTTTCATGTGGTGAATTTTTTGGTTGTATCATACTGAAGAAATATTAGTTTGTTCTACATCATTTCTTTCTATAAGCTTTGTAACTCTCATGTGATTAATCTGGTGTGCCTTCCAGGATAAGACTACTGAGTTTAGGTTTTGCATCAACAATTTTTGTTTCTTGTGGTTAAGCTTTAGATCTTTGTTGAAATCCAGTTGCTCATGCTACTTTCTGATACTACTGAGATTAGGTTTTGCTGCTTTAGTCCCCCTGTTTGTGCGCATCTGATGTTTTAGCCAATGTAACTGATGTTGTTCCAACTTCTGTTAGTATGTGTTATTGTATTAGTAAAAAAAGTCATAGTTCATAATATGATGTTGTCCTCAAAATAGTTCAAACTCTTGAGTTGGCTTTCTTTCCAGTTCACCCTGTTTGTCCTATTATGCTTATGATTTCAACAGTCTTAGCTGTCCTGAAGGCATGGTACACCTGCTTTCTGACCATTCACTGTGAAGACATGATCAGCGCTGTATACTTTTTGACTATATATAGTTCTACACTTTTTAAGCCTAGTTGCTTATTCTTAGAATATGATCTCTAATTCCGCCACCACGATATTTCTCCGTAATGAACTTCTTAATAATTGAGCTAGCATGAGCCTTGGAAGAGCCAGTAAACTGGCCCTCCACCTTCTTAAGATACTCAGTAGATGTCTCACAATCAGGGATGAATCCCCTAATAGGCTCTAGAATGGAGTTCTTAATGATCATTAAGCACTTCCTGTTGGACTGCTTCCACTTATTGTACGTAATATCGTACTTCATTCTTACCGGAGCAAAATCCTTCTGACATGTGGCGAAGGCCTCAGCGGTCTCTCCACTACGTATCACAGGCTCGGTAGGCTCAATAGGGCATTCTTCCTGTAAAGAAAAATCCACATCTAAAATAGCGAGAGCGATCAACAAACTCTCTCGCCAGAAGCCAAAATTGTCCCCATTAAGCTTCTCAATGTTGGACATCTGAGCAAGCAAATTGCCTGATAAAGAATGATAGTCAAAAAAGGGAGTTAATTACAAGCATAAAAGAGACATGCAAATTTAACGTTGGTCAAAATCAGCATGTGAAAACTTAATAAACAAGAATTAATTCTACATCACCGTTGGGCAGAAATAGAATCAACTCAACTTAAAACACAGTAATTTTATCACCAACGTTGGTCAGGAGATAAAATTACCATGCTAACATAATTAAAAAATTTATTGTGTCAATTAAATTATCTCGTTGGTTCAAATTTAATCGACAAAATAAATAAACTTAATAAACTGGATGAGCAAAGTGATATGATTAAACAATGATAGCACAACAGAATTCTCAAACTAAATAATGCACTGTTTAACCAGCAGCAAAATTCTGAATTTGAATACTTAAAACAATTATTTTCTAATAAAAAAGAGTCGTTGGACTAATTTAAATCAAAAAATAACAGAAAAATGATCTAAAATTACTCAAAAAATTCAGAACAGTGCTAATAATAATGATGAAATTTACTAAATTTCCCCCGCATCAATCTAAAATTTATCTCATTTTTGGGCAATTTTCTTAATTTCCAGAGAATAAATAAAACAGAAAACAATATTTAAATTCTGGAATAATTAAAACAAAATTCTGGCCCAAACAGTGAAATGGCCTGGCCCATCAGTGCCCTTGCGCAGGCCGTCTTAGTCTTGGGCCCAGGCTAGGAAAACGTCGCGCCCCCGCACGCGTAACCTAGGCCTGGGCCATGATTTTATCACCCCGCCTGGGCCAGAATCAGTCCGTTCAATCCTGGCCATCGAATCTGATCCGATGGCCAGGCGCTGATGTCGCAGATATAAAGGCCCCAACCCTCAGCCGAAACCCTAAACCTAATCATTTTCCCCCCACCCGGCCGAAACATCCAGAGCGGTGCGGCGGCGCACGGTGGAGCGGCCGCGGTGGTTCCGCCGCCGGCTAGCTGGCTGGAGTGCCACGCTCACCCGAGGGTGAGCAGGGCTCTGTCGAGTTAGCCCGCGGCGGCCAAAACCAAGCCGACCCGAGGGGTTCACCGGCCTCTTCCTGGTACTTCAAAATCTGATCATTTTATGAATCGGAATTGTTGAGCTGATTGAGCTATTTATTTCAAAATGAGAAGCTGCACACTAGCATTCGTGTGTGTGGATGTGCCGGTAAGAGACCGTCCGATCCGATCGGCC
This sequence comes from Zizania palustris, assembly GCA_019279435.1. Lineage (NCBI taxonomy): Eukaryota > Viridiplantae > Streptophyta > Magnoliopsida > Poales > Poaceae > Zizania > Zizania palustris. The sequence goes on from JAAALK010000290.1 coordinate 18,138,838, forward strand.
GGCGGCCTCGATCGATTGGCTGAATTAATCCGTTCTACGTTATGCTGTATTCCTGCAGCCCCTGCGCCATGGTACGTAGATGGATCTCGATCTTGATCCGTATCAGTGCGATCACGTATACGTACATACGTGTGTACGCGTATATATGTTAAATCCTATATAGAATGCTCTGCATGCATGCATTCATTTGTAATGCTACTAATTAAATAATTAATTAATTAATTACTACGTACTGCTCTCCGTAGAATGAGTACCAAGTAAATTTAAAACTTGCATGAATGGCATGCATGGTCGTAGGTTGGTACGTACGTCAAGATCGTACATGCTTGTGTGCATCATCGCGAGATTCACACGGAGAGCTAGGGATCATGTCGTACCTGTACATGCTACTACGCGTGTGCATATTTGTCATCTTTGCTTTAGCTAGCTAGATAGATTCATAGAAGGATATATATATGCATGAATGGATCATAGATTTGGCTATATCCTAAGTGTGTCGTATGGTACGCAGTACCATACCTAGCTATATGCAAAAATGTAGCTACTGTATACGCATGCCAAATTATTAATATCAGTGTCGTCGTCGTACTTCCAACTTCCAACAATACAATCTTAGCTAGATCGAGGGTCAATTAATTTTCACATAATTAATGTGTACTTAATTATGTACGTAGTTCATAAATCTAGGCATATATCTTGCTAGCTATATGCTTGAACGTACTGTTTAATCACATATATTAATTAACTCCATCTAGGCTCATAATTCATGCCGTTTACTGTAGTTCATGTGCATGGTGTCCGGTATGTACCAAGGTTGTGTTTATTTGTTCGCACAAATCGATTGGACATTGCACGCACGTCCAATCGACGGGTATTAAAAAGGAGGTGGATATGATTTTCATGTGCTTGTGTACGTTTTTTAAAATACAATTCCAATAGTTGCGACATTTTTTGAAAAAAATATAGTATGTTGACATCTAGCTAGCACTCAAAAAAATTTCAAGTATAAACTCTACCTACAAAGCGAGAAAAAACAAATTTAGTGATGAATGGTAAAGGTACTATTCAGTTTGGATTTTTTTTCTTAAAATGTGGATTGAGTTTAGATATCAAATTTAGTAGAGTGGTATATATACGTACGCACGTTGTTGTCAAATATTTTCAGAATTTTCCAGAACCAGTTGAATGGTATATAATGAAATGAGGGATGTCGTTTTGAGAGATAAAAAGACACTACTTCAAAAAAAAATATTTTCGTAGATGGTCCCCCTTTTGCAGTATGCCAATGGCAGTATGCCAATAGTTATGGGCACGTAACTCTGGAAATCGGTTTCTAAAGGCTCTAAAAAAGTGCCCTATTTTAGAGGCGATACATATAAAGTTGATAAAGAAAACTTTTTGTCCAAATTGTAGGGCTCCGCGATATATAACTTTGTAGTGTTGATGATCTTTTTATTTGAGATTGTTGACATGTGTTTGGATATATTTGGATAAAGAAAATTTTAAACTCACTATAGGGCAACCCCAATTTGCGAGTACCAAAAACATTACCAACTGTATTATCTCGGGCACTCGGCAAAGATATGTTTACCGAGTGTTTTTTAAACACTACAAGAAATTTGACCTTCTATGACAAATATGGAGTGACAATGGAGCTATTCATTATAAAATCATGGTGTTTATAACGTTTTGAAATTACAGGTTTAATTTAATGACGAAAATTATTGTGCGTCACTAAAGCTAAGAAAAAAATCATCATACTCAAATAAGACATGACTTTTGTAATGCAATTATATATACATGATTTTTCGTCAGAGCCAAGAATGTCATGTTAGCACGTATAAACCACATGTCATCCTACATGGAAATGTGGGACCCACTTGTCAGTAAAGGAGAGGCAAAAAAAGAAAAAATTGCAATGTTGAGGGATCAAACTAGAGACCTCGTGTTTGAAGGCCAATGTTTTGTACCATTGTGATTTCACTAAGAATAAAGCTTGTACCAATGTTTTGTATTACAAACTAGACATAGCTATTGAAAGAAAATCGATGTTTAAATTCTTGTTTGAACATGAAACTTTTTTTACAATTAAAATACAACGTAACTTATTTAATTTAAAATTTTGGTATTTTTCTGGGTCAGGTTACTATTTTAATTCATTAAGTGATTTTCTATGATTTAAATTGAAATAGGTCAAATCTGAACTACAAGTGTGTGAAATAATAAACAAAAATATATAGAAAAATCACATTCATGTTTTTCAGTCTATTTTTAGTTATTATACAATAAATTTAAAAATATTATAAAAACTGTAGGTTGCGACCCTCGATTGTCAACATGGAGTTTTATAGTTTTTTAATTCTAAAAAATGAAGTGAAGTCTAAAAAGATGAGACTTGTCACGATGTTATGTTATGATACGTAGATACAATTTTTTATGTAGGATGTTAAGAAACCAGGGATTCTCCAAGGACGAACTAGGATTTAGAGAAGGAATGAGGAAGGTTTGAAAGCAAACCGACAGTTAAATTCTCGTATGAACTTGAAACTTTTTTTTACAATCAAAATACAATATAAATTATCTAATTTAAAGTTTTGGTATTTTTATGGGTCAGATTACTATTATTAATTCATTAAGTGATTTTCTAATATTTAAATTGAAATAGGTCAAATCTGAACTACAAGTGTGTGAAATAATGAACAAAAATATATAGAAAAATCATATTCATGTTTTTCAGTCTATTTTTAGTTATTATTAAATAAATTTAAAGATATTATGAAAAATCTAGGTTGCGACACTCAATTGCCAACATGGATCTTTATAGTTTTGTTGTATTTCACATGATGTTATTGTTCTCTAAATGAGACTACAATAATAAAACTACATCTTATTATTGTGTACTGATGAAATTAAACCCTCATAAAGATGTTCATGATGAATATTGTTCTAATATATATGTGTTAGTGTTCCCCAAGAAGATGACATGTTTATGAGTCAAGTAGTTTTGAGATTTCTAACTGAAAGCGCCTCTATTATCCACTAAAACTCACTTGTAATATGATGTTGTTGTATCATGTCAATTTGCATGGTTTGGAACTTGAATGACTTTTAGCTTGCACTTATTTTGTGTTATATTTTATCAAATGCATTCCAAAAGTTGATATTGGAGTACCAATGTATTCTGCCATAATGTATTCTGACCGTTTTTATTCTTTTGCAATGCAAAGTTAATCACTACTTTTAGCCATGGATAAGGAGAAGTATTGCTAGTGTTTTGTATGAAAATTACAGAAATTTGAGATGTGTGATATGTTGTATGATGTCAATTTCTAGATTTGTGTTGTTGCAAATGTACCCGTGTTGAAATTGTTTCAACTGTAAAATCTATGATGTTGTAGTGTTGAAATTATTGCAAATGTAAAATTTGTGATGTTGTAGTGTTGAAATTGTTGCAACTATAAATCTGTGATGTTGTAAATGGACATGTGATGATGTTATTGCAATCGAAAATATGTGATGTTGCTTTTGGGCTATACTTTCCTATATCAATCTGAGCTTTAAATTTGGCCCAACCCGAATTTGGCATCTCTCAAAACTGAAGCAAAATGGGCCCGACCCAATTAGAATCGGCTCTTATAATGGGCCTAGCCCATTTGAAAACAAACCTAAATTATTCTAGCCCAATGTAATTTGATCCACGTCACATGTCACGTCATATGTCATATCATAATCCACGTCACATGCCATGTCATACGTCTAATCATCTAACATGTGGCAGCTGACAAACAAATGATTTGTGATGTTTTCTGATCAAACTGTGATGATTTTGATTGTCATAAATGTGTGACATTTTCCACTTGTTCGTCACAAAATACATTTAGATACGCACCTTCTGTGACAATCTATTTTTCATCACCGCATCGTCACAAACTATACTTGGTGACATAAAACTCCCACTTTATAACAACTACTAAATGTCATAGAAGGTCATATTTCTTGTAGTGAAAAGATAAAATTCCGTATATTCCATTATAAGTTTACCGGTTTCCATATATGCTACTAAAAACTTGCCATTTCCGTATATGCTACTGCTTCAATTTTCTGTGTCCATATATGTCTTTGTCGTTAGTTTCAACCATTTGTCAATGTTAGTTTTTTTTTCAAAATGCCCCAACTGTCCTCAACTTCCTAGAAATCAAGGATGATTTAAGTTCTGTGATCATATATCACTTACTCTAGCCGGTACACGTATACCAATCGCTCATTCAATCCAACTCAACTGAGACCGGTTGGAAGCAAAGCTAGATATCTAGCTTTATAAGCTAGGGGCAGTTTGTCATTTAAAAAAAAACTAACGTTGACTAACAGTCGAAACTAATGGCAATGACATATATGGACATAGAAAATTGAAGCAGTGGCATATATGGAAACAACCAATTTTCGGTGGCATATATGAGAACATGTGAACTTTCAGTGGCATATTTGGAAATTTCTCTTTTTACAAAACAATTGGTGAACTATTTTTTTGTCAAGTGTTTTTTGAAATTACACTAGGCAAATATGGGTACAAACGGATGTCACGATGGTGTGTTTGGGCAGGCAAATTTTTTCCGGTTTATACGGTTTCAAACATGGTGGCCTGAAGGAGTGATCTGGAGGATGGAGATAGTGTACACCACTAATGGAGATGGAGATCACCATTTGTGTGGGCTATACGACTTCATAGTTGAATATGTTTATCTGTCATATTTTTTATCTAATTTCATGCATGTTATATGTGATATGTTTTAATGGTAGGATATAATTCTTAAAGAAAAATTAAGTGTTCATGCCTTTCCAATTGCTGCACCTATAACATGGTAGTGATTGTTGTTTAGTGGGTTTGCCAAAGCAGGGTACCAGCAATTATCACTGCTGGTTGGGATAGATATTGGATATCTATATGTGCAAGATTTTGGTTTGCTTGATAAGGTTATAAAAATGGTTTTGGATCTTAGGGTATAAGGTTGGGGCTAGAGCATGGTGATGCTAACTGTAACACCCCAGAAATTAAAAAGGATTAAAATAAAAGAAAAATATTATTTAAATCATTTCTGGATTTATTATTAAAGGAAAAATCACAAAAGAACCCAAATAAAACCAAACAGGGAGAAATACTCAAAATCTGGACTTGAAAAATTTATGAGATGAACTAGAGACCAAAATATAATTTTAGGAATTTTTACAAATTTTTATCAACAGTGATTCAACCCTTAAACAAATAAATGAATTACTGGAATTATTTTAAATCAGAAAACAATTTTAATCCTTAATGGGCCTCAACCTCGAATTCACCCGGAGCCCGGCCCAATCCAGCATTGAGCCACTGACGAGTGGGACCCGTCTGTCGGCGCGTTCCCCCGCCTCTCTCTCCCGCCCGCGCCCGTCTCGGCCCCACATGGCAGCCACCCGCAGCCGTTTCTGTTTCTCTAACCGATGGGACCCGCCTGTCGGCCCTTCCTTTTCTGTTTCGCCCGCTGACAGGTGGGGGCCACCTATCAGATCCTTCGTCTTCGATGGAAGGGGATCGCTCCCCTTTCCTTCCCCGGCGATCTCTTTCGGTTTCCTCGCCGCCGGCCACCGGATCGCCCCAGATCGCCCCGGATCACCTTCCTCGCACGCCACCGCCCCCTTTCCATCCATGGCGACGCATATTCGCGCATAAGGAAGCGTACCCGAGGAGAATGGAACCCTCACCGGAATTGGAAGGAGCCCTCTCGGTTTCCTCCGATAACCCTACCATATCCACCGCCGGCGACCCCTATAAAAGCCCCTCCCCTCGCCGCGTTCAGCCCACACCGCCAAAGCCCGAGCTCGAGTGAACCAGAGCGCTCCCTCGTCATTTTCGGGTTTCCCCTCTGCTCCACCTCCGACGAGCAATCGCCGCCGCCTCGGACCCCCACCGCCCTAGCCACCGCCACCGTCGGGTCCGTCGTCGACCGCCCCACCTCGGCATCCACTCTGTTGGCCGAGGACACCGCCGGATCGCCGTCGCCGTCGAGCACCCGAACGCCCTGTTTCGTCTACCCTCGCCGCCGGCCGCCGTCCGTCGCCCTCCGTCGCCGCCAGAGGTACCATCGTGATCGCCTTCCTCACCTCTTTCCATTTTCGCCAAGAGCTAGGCCCCTAGGCCCTCGCCGTCGCCGCCGTGGCCGCAACCGAGCCCGCCGTCGCCGGAGACGAAGGGTAAACTACCCTCGTCACCGCGTGCCGTGCCGGAATCCATCCAAGCCGCAATCCGGTGGGGATCTAATCTGAGCCCTCAGATCCGGTCAAACCGGTATCTTTTAATCTGGGCCGTCAATCTCTATTTAAAAGTTTGACTTAATCCCGTGCGTCCACGTATACCCTTTCGCCACGTTTTAATCTGAGCCGTCCAATTTCATTAAATCCACCCGCCTCGCATCTGGCCGCTGGATCCAGATCCAACGGTCCAGGTCGCTCGGGTCCACGCGCATAGTCACGGGTTCACGGTGAACCTGGTTCACCGTGGACCAGGGACTGTTTTTCAGTTTAAATAAAATCCAGAAAATAGTTTAAACTTCAAAAATTCATATCTGGCTCAATTTAACTCCAAATTTCATCATTCAAATTTTGTTAAATTCAGTAAATTATTCTCTACCCATTAATGCCATAAAAACAGTATGTTACTGTTACCCAAAATATTTTTAGCAAATAAAAGAATAGAAACCCCTTAGGGATAAATTATTAATTCAACAAAATAAATTAGGAAAAATCCTAAAAGGTTAAACTTCACTGTTTTATGCAAAAACTCAGAATATTAAAATGATTACTTCACATGAAAACACCCACAACTATGTATGTTCATTTATTTGGTGGATTTTATCTGTTTATTGAATGTATTATTTATTTTTCCGTATCGAGAAGACTACGAGTTCATCGAGGAGCAGGAGTTCTACCCCGAGGTTCCTCCATCCCCCTTTGCTGATCAAGGCAAGTCATCGACCATCTCTGTGGAAACAGTTGATCATCATTGAGCCCATGATTCAATAAATTATCGCTATAACCCATAGGTTAATATTGCATTAGTCCAATGATCAAGCCTTACACTTATATTTATTAGATCCCTGTCCTTGTGTGCAAACCCAAGCCATGCTTATTGAGCCTTAACTCCTTGTCACTCTACTATAAAAATATTAGATAGTGCCCAATGTACCGGTACAACTGCTATAGGTTAAAAGAACGAGTCGTAGATAGCTGGATTCTGTATATGAATTTCCCTATTATTCTCGTCTCTGGACTCTGTTGGAGTTGGCTAGGTTATAAGTATGGTGGGTTCCGGGTGCAAGCTCGGGCACTGGTTTGTCGCACCCGGGGCACTATAAGGACCGGTCTGCGGGATCTGTTGCAAAGCACTTCCGTACCAACCACAAGTCTAATGGGTAAGTCCTAACTGGAAGTATGGAATACTCCGGCTCGATGCACTATAGAGGAGGGGGCAAGGGGCTAGCCTACGGGCGACTTGTACCGACGAGGCTCAAGGGGGGTATGGTGAGGCTCCGATGCGTCGGGACACCATATGAAACCCATAAGAGGGTGCTATTGGGTCGGGGTGGACTATATGGAAGGTTTTGGCACGAGTTCCCGTGTGATGGGTCATCTCGTTACACTTCGGTGTAGGTGATGAGTGCGTGCCTTGTGGGTACAGTGGTACATCTCTGATCAGAGTAATTTAATCTTTTCGAAAAGCCGAGCCCACGGTCAAGGGCGGGTTGTGTGACTACTCGCAGTTAGTTTACAATTGTTTGAATGGTCGAGTTATTCATGGCACGTAAGGACTGTTGAGCGAGGTGGGGCTGACTGTACCCCTCGAGTTAGAAGATGATGATGCACACACACATGTTTACTTTTCCGTACTAATAAATTGCTCACATTTAAAACTTTACAATTATGCTGCTTCCGCTAAACTAGCCACTATCTCCCTTGTTATTACCTTGCATTATATTTGCATTCGGTGGCTTGCTGAGTGCATCTGTACTCACCCCGTTGACTTACAACATCAGAGCCAGTCTACTACGAGGAGGATGAAGGTCTGGAGTAGCGACCCAGTCAAGGCGAGACTGGAAGGAGGCGTTCATCTAGGACCCCTATTTTATTAGTTTCTCTTCACCTTTATTCACTTTTGTATTAATGCGGTCTACGAACCGTGAATGATTGCCTGTATTGTACGTGGTCGAATGATGAACGTCTTGTTTTATTGATTTTCTATGGAATTTCAATAAAGTCCTGATTTATTAAATCGGGGCGCGACACTAACCCAACAAACAAGAGTCTTATAGAGATTTGATTAGCAATGTATTGCTTACCCCATATCATTAATTTCTAGTAGTGATGTCAAAGCTAACTAGTAATTAGTAAAATAAGGATCCTGATCCGCTATGTAACCTAGAGGGAGGTTTTTAGTTTTCAAAATCATAGTGGAAGAATCTTTTGTTGAATAGTTTAATGAAAGATTGACACATATTGTGTTGTATATTATGTTAGCCTCTACCACATCCAATTCATTTAATTTGTAATCTATCCTTGAGAAAGAAAAACTTAATGTCACAAACTTTATGGATTGATATAGAAATTTGAGAATTGTTCTCATGTAAGAGCGAAAAGAGTACGTTCTTGAAAGTCCATACCCTAATGATCAACTTGCCTTATAGTGCTACTACGTATACAGTTGCACGACATGCTTACAAAAAGCACACTATGTCCTTGATGTGAGCTATCTCATGCTTGCCACAATTTCCTCTCAGCTTTATAAGCAATATGAGAAAACAGATACTTACATATTATTGTGGGTCTACGTGGCATGTTTGAGAACCAAGTGAGGTCCGAGAGGTTCAACACCTCAAAATCCTTATTTATGTGTAGGATTATTAAAGAGATTCATGTCAGCCCCCATGTTATTAAAATGATTGGTTATATTGAGAATCTGGAAAAACTTAGTTTTCCCTATAGCCAAGAGTTAGCTATTGATCCGATTCTTCAATCCCTAGCATTATGTTTTGAACCGTTCATACTGAATTATCATATGAATAGCATGGACAAAACCTTAATGAAACTACATAGGATGCTGAAAATAGAAGAGGAAAGCATTAAGATAAACAATAATCATGTGATGCTGTTGTAGAAAGGAAAGAAACAGTCTCATGTCAAGAAATGTGCAATCAAGAGTAAGTTGACTCCTGATGAGATCGCGAGCAATTCCAAGACCAAAAAGGACAAGAAAGTGGTGGCTCATGATGCAATGTGCTTTTACTATAAGGAGCTAGGTCATTGAAAGAGGAACTACAAGAAGTACTTGGAGAATCTCAAGAAAAAGGAAAGTATGACTTCCGCTTTAGGTATAAATGTTATAGAGATCAATCTTGCTACCTCATCTACTAATTCTCGGGTATTTGATACCGGATGAATTGCTCACATTTGCAAGTCATTGCAGGGGATGAGAAAAAGTAAAAGATTGATTAGAGACGAAGTGGATATTCGCGTGGGCAATGGGGCAAGAGTTGTTATAGTTGTCATCGGTACCATATCATTGTCTCTACCTTTAAGATTAGTTTTGGAATTAAATAATTATTATTGTGTTCCATCACTATCTAAAAACATTATTTTTGCTTCATATTTACAAGGAGAAAGTTATGACTTTAGATCGGTAAACAATGGTTGTTCAGTTTATCTTAGAGATATGTTCTATTGTCATATTCCAATAGTGAATGGATTATATGTTTTTATTCCTAAAGAATCTCATATCTCTAACATTAATATGAAAAGACAGTGTCTTAATGATTTAAATCCCACATTTATTTGACATTGTCACCTAGGTCATATAAATGAGAGACGCGTGGAGAAGCTCCATAAAGATGGTCTTCTTGATTCTTTTGATTTTAAATCATTTGGAACATGTGAATATTGTTTACTTATCAACATGACAAAATCACCTTTCATAGGCCAGAGTGAGAGGACAAGTGACTTGTTAGAACTCATACATGTTGATATGTGTGGACTAATGAGCTTAATAGCCAAAGGTGGTTTTTAGTATTTTATAACTTTTACCAACAACTTTAGTAGATATGGATATATCTATCTAATGAGTCATAAGTATGAATCCTTCAAAAAGTTCAATGAATTTTAGAATGAAGTACATAATCATTTAGGAAAGACAATTAAGTTTCTGTGATCGGATCATGGAGGAGAATACTTGAGCCTTGAATTTAGTAATCATATAAAATATTGTGGAATCATTTCACAATTTACTCCACCTAGAACACCTTAGTGGAATGGTGTCTCTGAGTGGAAAAATCGTACCTTATTAGATATGGTCCGATCAATGATGAGCCAATGCGATCTTCCATTATCCTTCTAAGTATATGCTCTTCAAACGGTCTCTTTCACATTGAATAGGATTCTATCATAGTCGGTTGAAAAGACTCCATATGAGATATGGACATGACAATGTTCTAGTTTGTCTTTTCTTAAGATTTGGGGATGTGAGGCTTATGTAAAGCGTTTACATCATGATAAGATCACTCCTAAATCTAAAAAATGCTTGTTTGTCGGGTATCCTAAGGAAACTAAAGGATATTACTTTTATAATAAAGAACCAAGCAAAATGTTTGCCGTCTAACATGGTGTATTCTTAGAGAAAGAGTTTCTCTCAGGAATGGTTAGTGAGAGCTCGATGCATCTCAAAGAGGTTTGGGAAACACTTGAAAATGTTTCAAGTCCCACACAACCACAATAGGATAATCAAGGTGTTGAAGAACCTATTATAAATACACCAGTATCACATAGGACTTAGGAAAAGCAGCATATATTCTAGATATCAAGATCTATAAAGATAGATCAAGGAGGCTATTTGGATTAAACCAGGATACATACATAAAGGTGTTGAAGAGGTTCAATATGCAAAATTCCAAGAAAGGTTTCCTATTGATGTCATATGGTATACATCTTAGCAAGAGTCAGTGTCTCATAGTACAACAAAAGCACCACATGAAGATGCTTTCACTTGAGACGTTCCAAAAGTCACATCTTTTTCTAGAGATATAATTTAAATAGTGACAATGTTTGGGGCACTTTATAGGTTTAAGACATTATTTGAGAGGTTTTATAGGTTGAAGACGTTGTTCGAGACGCTTTATAGGTTAGCACAAGATGAAATCATTTAAAGATGAATATTACGGTGTTTTGGTACGTCTCATCAGTGGAGATGACTTTTGAAATGTCTTCTTTTTATATACATTAATTGTCATCCAAATAATATTAATTATTTGAATGGAAAATATGTAAATCATTTAGTCTTCCTTAGGAAACATGTAAATAATTTAGGCTCATCCAGAAAAATAGACACTTCCTTATCGACATTATAAAATAATATTTGAATCATTTAGACTACTTTAAAAAATAGACAACATAGTTGTTGTTCTATAAAATAGTATTATAATTATTTAGACAAAAATGAATATTTAAATCAGAAGTTGATTGGGTCGATGCCCTATGTATGGCTACACCCCTCCTTTCGCTTATATAGGATAGACTCCAAAAATTATCATAAAAACTTCATGGCCAAGTGGATAAGCTTGTTTCCCACAAAACTCAGGTTGTGAGTTCAATCTCAAGCGATGTATAATATGTAGAGATTTAATTAAGATGCTATACATGTTTTTTTTATAAAAGTGTCTCTATGTTTGTAGAGATGCAATTTTCCTATCTTTAATAATGTCTTAAATAGCGCAAGTACGCTTTTGTAAGCATCTCCATATTTTTGACACGATCCTTATAAAGACGTTCCTATTGATGCTTTGTGAAAGTGACTCTTTTCTCTATGGAAGATGAAACAAAGCGTATCTATCCTATAAATAAGATGTATCTGTACGAATATTTTATTGTAGTGCAAATACACCTAATGAGCGAGATAAGATGAATATGATTCCATATGATTTGGCAATTAGATCCATTATGTATGTCATGCTTTGTACATGCCTAGGCATCTCATAAGCTCCGAGTGTTATGAGCAGATACCATCGTATCTATGTGAGAGTCAATGGATAGTAGTAAAGAATATCTTAAAGTACGTGGGAAGAACTAAATATATGTTCCTAGTTTATGGAGGTAAGGAAGAGCTGGTTATAAGTGGTTACAATGACGCTAGCTTCTAAACTGACAAGGATGACTACAGATCACAATTTGGATTTGTTTTCTACCTCAATGGTGGAGCGGTGCATTGGAAGAGTTCTAAGCAATAGATGGTTGTTGACTCTACAATAAAAATTTAGTACATAGTAGGTTCAAAAGCTATCGAGGAGGCTGTTTGGATCAAGAATTTTGTTTCTAAGCTTGGTGTGATGTCTAGTGCCTCTAGTCCGATATACCACTTGTTGACACAGAAATGTGCCCCCGCACTTGGGCCAGTTCAACGATCCAAAAATGTTGCGAGACGTTGACGTCGCATTCCGACAACCCTTAAACCGTGATAAGGGGGAAATGGAGTCGCCGGACAATTCAATTATATCTATAAAAATATGACTTAATTAACCGAAAATAAGTAGTGTCAAACTCAATCGGCCAGCTAAAGCTGATTATACAAAATAAACAGAGGAGTCGGTCAAACCGACCAAATCAAGCCGATCGGACCGTGTGAAGTATATATTTTTACCCCAAAATGCAATGGAGTCCGAAGTATCCCAGAAGAGGGCTTCGGCCTTCTGGCCGGTCAGACCGTAGTAGGGACCCTGGTCAGACCGACGCCTTCGAAGAGGGTCTCCGAGGGTGGCCTCGGCGTTTTGATGTCAAGCAGACTCCGAGCGGTCGGACCGGTGGAGGATGTCCGGTCAGACCAATGGTAGGCCTTGGTCAGATCGAGGGCTCCAGCATTGCGGGGTTCGGTGCGAAGGGTGCTCCGGTGCGAGGTGGTTTGATTGTGGAGTAGGGTTAGTAGGACCGGCGAAGGCGCCTCGGTTGGACCGAAGGACGTCTTTAGGCGCACAGTCTCGGTGTGTGGTGCGGAGGGCAGCAGGGACCGTGCCGGCAATAGCCTGACGGCCCTGCACGGCAATGCCCGGTCAGACTGGCGAAGTACTGCCGGTCGGACCGATAAGCTTCGATCTGATCGCCTAGGGGCTCCATCGGCCTTGTAGATGATTGTTGATCACTCCCAAACTCCTTGGCGAGGATTTTGGGAGTGATTCCTCTGCAAAACAGTAAGAGATCAAATACAATTTGACCTAGAGACCGAATTTCCAAGGGTAGCAAGAAAACCGATAAAATTGATAGCAATCTGTTACGTGGATTAAATGGGTGATTCACAAGCGAATCAACAAGGCTTACCACAGTTACGACGTGATTCACGGAGGGCTTTCAGCGCAAACCCACGAATATGTACTGAACTAGGGCACAAAAGTATATGAAAAGTAGACGTACGATTCAAAACTAGTGTTTTGAAGTGTTGATCTGTGGAGATACCCTTTGAATCGGCCTCACCCCTATATTTATAGGGACTGGTCTCAAGTGTTTAAGATTTAATTATAGATCAAAACAGCCCGAAACAAACTCTATCCCTAATTTTTCAGACTGGGACGGTCTGACTGGACCCATTGGGCGGAGCTCTCGCCGTTGAAGCCATTGAGCGCAAATTGGTCTTCTTCAAATCTTCTTCGTCTTTGATGAGCTTCTTCAAGAGCAAGTACGACATTAAGTTGACGATAGCACCTTCATCGACCAGCGTCCTAGAGATCGACTTTCCTTCAATGTGCCCCTTGACATAAAGAGGCTTCAAGTGAAGAGTCGTATCCTCAGGCTTCTCGAAAACAACATCAAGTGGGTCGAGGCTCAACTAGGCGAGAAGCATGACGACATTTATGTCCATTTCTCGAGGTGCGGGCCCCTCAGAAACGGGCATGTAGTCATCGTCGAGCATGTCGTCATTGTCGTCGTCGCTCAGAACGGGAGCCGGGTTATTCTCCTCAACCGGCTTGAGCTTCCAGACTTGCTTCATGACTGGCCAAGGGCGGATTTCCTCGAAGATGGCTTCTTACTCTTCCTCGTCCTTCTTCTCATACATCTCCTGTGATCGTAGATGTTTCAGGCACCTCTTCTACGATTTGGACATACCCGGAGGTGCCCAAGATGGTTTTAGCTTGGTACCAGGCACCACAAGTTTGCTTCTGGGAATCTTGGCCGAACGGGAATCGCCCGGATCAGCCTCAACCTTTTTGCGCTTGGCGAAAACACTCTCCTATACCTTGTCGGTCGAACCGACCTTAGTAGGCCAGTCAGAGCGGACTGTGTCAATCAGACTGGCCATGGGGGGCCGGTCTGACTGGCTAGAGTGGGCTGGTCGGATCGGACACCAAAGGTGGCTCCGGCTAGCCTTGGGGACTTACCTTTGTCGTGCTTCGGCGAGGGGGCCTTCGGGATTGGGACCTCCTGAGACCCTACCTTAACCGTGATAGCTTCGGAGTCTCTCTCCATTACCCCTTCGCGGTCATCTTCTCTGGCTTCGTTCTGCACGAGTCAGCTTGGCGGTACGACGGACAGCCTGTGGAAAATGTTCCCCTTTGCTACATCCATCTGTCCCTGCCAATCATAGTACTCCGAAGGAACAAAGGGGGCGATGTCATACTGCGAAGGGTACTCCGGCGGTGAAGCATAGCTTGGAGCCCACGGAGACACTGTCCAATGGTATGGTGGAGGCATTGGGACCTCTAGTGGCTTCGTCCACTATGGTCCGAACCCATCGCTCGAAAAGAGGTTCGGCCACGTCAAAGGGATGTCAGACCATATCAGCGAAGGGTCCCATTAGACCGGAGGCCTCATCCATTGTGAAGGTGAGTCCGACCGATGCAAAGGGCTTGGCCTCCTCGGAGAGTTCGGTCGCCTTGGCACCTTTGGCTGAGTGTTTGTTATCTCAGCCATCGTCCGATGTTTATTCAGCAGCATGTGGTATGTTACCTTCGGCTTCTTACGAGCCCCAACCGAAGAGGACATGTCGATGTTCTTTTTCCACACTCCCACATCAGGATTCTTCGGTACAAATGTGCGTGTGCGGGGCTCTCCAATAATGAGCGCTTTCCCTTTAGATGACTCGGCCTGTTCTGGACGAATCAACACCTTCTTCTCATCGAGGTCAATGGTATTCATGGGAAAGGAGTTCATCTTCGGACTAGAATCTATTTTCAATCATCCTTCTACTATGGCCGATTGAACCTGCCGACGGAAAACATTGCAATCGTTAGTATAATGAGAATGCGAATCATGCCACTTACAGTAGGGGCGTTTCTTTAGTTCGTCGGCGATCGGGATGACCTGGCCCTTGGGCAACCTGAGAAGCTGACTCTTCAAGAGGAAATCAAATATTTTGTCGCATTTAGTCACATCAAAAGAGTACTTAACCTCATTGGGCTGACTCTTAGTGGGAGACGGTCATAGTTCGGAGCAAGTGATAGGTTTGGTCTTAGTGTTCCAGACCCATTCATCCACATACATATCGGCCAAATCGTCTTCTTCCAACTCTTCCTCATTTGAGTGCTCCATCACGTGAACTTCAGCTTTGGGTTTGTTAAATGTTTTAATGAATTTCTTATCCTTGGCTCGGCCTTCTTGGACCAGAGCCTGCTGCAGGACTTGGCTGACTTCTAAAAAGTTTTGGTTATTTAACCTCTCCTTAATTTTGGAACACAATTCATTGAAAGCTAGATCCACCAAATCTATCTATGAAATGTTTAGACTAAAGCATCGGTTTTTGGTATCCCTAAAGCACTTGACGTATTCAAAGACGCCTCATTAGATTTTTGCTTGACCGATGTTAGGTGTGATAACCTAAGTTCTATTTCACCAGTATAGAAATAGTCATGGAATTTTTGTTCTAACTGGGCCATGTTTGGACAGAGTTCGGTGGCAGCGCCGAAAACAAAGTAATACCGAAAAAGAAAACATTCTAAGTTTTAATGTTCCCGACCCACTAGCTTCTCCACACCGTGCTAAAAATTGGTTAACATGGTCTAGTGTGGTCTTGTTACCCTCGCCATCAAATTTGGTGAATTCAGGTACTCTATAGCCGCGAGGGTAGGGTATAGTATCGGAGTGATCGGGGTACGTCTTTCGGTAAACCCTAGCCCGATCCCGAGGCGCGAAGCCGGTGCACTCTCTAAATAGCGCGTGGATCCGTTCCTCAATGTCGTCTTGGCCTGCTGCTTATGCGCATCTCTCGCGCGGAGGCATGACACGTGGTGTTAAGTCAGCGTGTCGGTCGTGGGGCTCCTCCTCTCGTGCTAGCTCGGGGTATGTGGCGTGCTTGGGCCTGTGCGGGTGTGTAGGAGCATATGGTGCGGGCAGCGCGAGAAAAGCTGGTGCATGCGTAGGTAAAGGTGGTGCATAATAAGCAGGGCTAGCCTAGCTGTAAGTGTAGTGGTTGGTCTCGGTCATGGACGTTGAGACCGGAGATGCGATAGCTTTGCCAATACTACTGTCGGTTTTGCTATAAATGTGATTTACCGGGGGTATGCTAGTGATCGAAGTTGGAGGAACAGTCTCAGTGAAACCAAACCTTCTAAATATTGTCTCTACCTGAGAGTTAACCGCTGACTCTAGATGGTTGGCTAGCGAAGCACTGACGGATTGGTCTACAGACGTGGCTATTTTCTGTTCAATTTCTAAGGAAGATAAAGGAGGTGACAATGGTGTTACCTAAGTCGGAGCAAGGTCGGGGATGTTGATGTCGCGCTTGATGAAGCCCGCGCATGTC
Source organism: Zizania palustris (assembly GCA_019279435.1). Classification (NCBI taxonomy): domain Eukaryota; kingdom Viridiplantae; phylum Streptophyta; class Magnoliopsida; order Poales; family Poaceae; genus Zizania; species Zizania palustris. Next base: position 18,155,630 of record JAAALK010000290.1, read on the forward strand.
TTGACGTAGATCCTAGCATGAGATCTTGGAGTTCTTTCATTTTCTCCTTGATCTCCGCCCGACCTTCCTCGGGGATATCTACAAGGGTGGGTGCCATGATGTTGTGGTTGCCGATTTCCGCGCCCCCATCAACGTTGTAGATGTAGTAGTTGTTGTAGAGGTACTCACAGCCAATGTAGATGTACTAGTCATGTTGGAGTTTTCCCCAGCGGAGTTGCCAAAAAGTGTGTTGACACAGAACCGTGCCCCACACTTAGGCCGGTTCGACGATCCAAAAATGTCGTGAGACGTTGACGTTGTGTTCTGACAACCCTTAAATCGTGATAAGGGAGAAAACGGAGTCGCCAAGCAATTCAATTATATCTATAAAAATATAACCTAATTAACCGAAAATAAGTAGTGTCAAACTTAATCAGACAGCTAAAGCCGATTATACCAAAAAAATAGAGGAGTTGGTCAGACCGGCCAAATCAAACCGGTCGGACCGTGTGAAGTATATATTTTTACCCCCAAAATACAACAGAGTCTGAAGTATCCCAGAATCGGGTTTCGGCCTTCTAGTCGGTCAAACTAGAGTAGGGACCCTGGTTAGACTGACGCCTTCGAAGCGGGTCACCGAGGGTGGCCTCGGTGTTCTGATGTGAAGCGGACTCTGGGCGGTCGGACCGGTGGAGGATTTCAGGTCAGACTGACGATAGGCCTCGGTCAGACCGAGGGCTCCGGCGTTGTGGGGTTCGGTGTGAAGGGTGCTTCGGTGCGAGGTGGTTTGACTGCAGAGTAGGCTTAGTCGGACCAGTGAAGGCGCCCCGGTCAGACCGAAGGATGCCTTCAGGCGCACGGCCTAGGCACGCGTGGTGTGGATGGCAGCGGGGACCATGCCGGCAACAGCCTGACGGCCCCGCACAGCAACGCCCGATCAGACCGGTGAAGTACTGCCAGTCAGACCAACAGGCTTTGATCTAATCGCCTAGGGGCTCCAGTGGCCTTGTAGATGATTGTCGATCGCTCCCAAACTCCTTGGCAAGGATTTTGGGAGTGATTCCTCTGCAAAACAGTAAGAGATCAAATACAATTCGACATAGAGACTGAATTTCCAAGGGTAGCAAGAAAATCGATAAAATTGTTAGAGATCTGTTACGTGGATTAAATGGGTGATTCACATGTGAATCAACAAGGCTTACCATGGTTACGAAGTGATGCACGAAGGGCTTTCAGCGCAAACCCACGAAGATGTACTGAACTAGGGCACAAAAGTAGATGAAAAGTAGACGTACGATTCAAAACTAGGGTTTTGAAGTGTTGATCTGTGGAGATACCCTTTTAATCGACCTCACCCTATATTTATAGGAGTTAGTCTCAAGTTCCCTGACGCCTAATCTGAGTAAGATTCAGCCAAAAGTGGTTAAGATTTAATTATAGATCAAAACAACCTAAAACAAACTCTATCTCTAATTTTTCAGACTAGGCCTACATGGCCGGTCGGACCAGCCTACTATGGCCGGTTGGACCGGCCTTTGCCAGGAAAGGCTTATTTTTGGCCCAAATTACCAAAAATTGATATTTTGACAATTTCGACTATTAATGCCATTTTTTGCTATCAACACCTCTGTTGTAATAATAGGGGGCTATTACACAAGCAAAGGAGCTTAAGTCACACTAGAAGTCTAAACACATACTTTGTAGATATCATCTGATATGTGAGATAGTGGATATGGGAGATGTAAAGATATGCAAAGTATAAACTGATTAGAGTGTCGTATATCCATTAACAAATCCACTCCCATATCCCAAGCATGAGGTGCATACTAGGTCTATTGGCATTACATATCTACGTAGTTGATTATAGTGCAGAAATTGTTAGTATTATGCCCTAGAGACAACATATGTTTTATGAAATAAAGTTATTTTATTCCTTGAAGTAGAAACCACCAATATTATGGATCAATGAGTACATTACTCATTTATGAGAGACTCATAATGTAACTATTTTTAAATGATCCCTGATTAGATATAGATCATATGTGGAACATATATATGACTAAGATCGACATGTGCATTAATTGATAATCATGTCATATGGATCATCAGTATGGAGATACCGACTCAATAACATGGGCATATGTTAAAGAACATATGTTAGATAGTTGGTCTCAGCAATGTTTATTAGTTGGTCTCAGCAATGTTTATGTAAAGTCCTTAGATCTGATATCATCATGGTTTCTGTTGATGACAAAAAGTGGCATCAATGTCCAAGATCGTCGAAATATCAATTTTGGTGATTTGGGCCGAAAATACACATCCCAGGTCAGGCTAAAGCCCTATAGGGCCGAAGGGCCATTAGGCTATGGGCTCCAAAAGCTTCCAGCCAGCTCACGGCCTTCGGCCAGGAAGCCTTCGGAGGCCCACGCCGCTGAAGCTTCGGCCCGAGGAGAAGGCTTCGACAGGCCTGGCCAAAGGCCCACTTCGGCATTGATAGAGTTGGGTGCGATTCTGGCTAAGTTTTTATCTCTATCCAGTCGAAGTTATAGCAAATTAGATCAAAGGTCTCGCCCCTATAAATATAGAGGCGAAGCCAGTTCAGAAACCCCCCAACACAACTCAAACACAAAGCCCTAGCTTTGATCACATTTACTTTATCTTTACTTTTCCGTACTCTTCGTGGGTTTGCCTAGAAGCCCTCCGACGGCCACTTCGGAACAGTGGTGATCCTTGTTACTTCGCTTGTGAAGTATCTGTTAATCTACATAATAGATTGCTATCACCTTGTTACTTCGCCTGTGAAGTATCCGCTAATCTGCGTAACACATTGCTACCTTCGCTACTAGTGCAACACTTAGCAGAATTCGGTCCTCAAGCCGAATTAGTACATCGAATCTTATCTATCGCAGGTTACCTACATTCGAAGCTACTTCGTCGGAGGTGTCCGGAGTTGAGAGATTGATTTCAGAGGTTGCCAGAACACCCTTCGGTGATATTGCACGCTTCGACCGCATGCTTCGCCAACACACTTCGTCACGACAGGCTTCGCCATGCCCGTACTCCGCTCCGGACGAAGTCACGCTCGCGCGTTGCGAGTCTTTGCTGTCCTACTGTATCAGAGACTTCACGCCAAACCCCGCTGTTCGGAGGTGATTGTCGCGTCCGGATCCGTTCGGAGTTCATCTTCGACCAGATCGGTCCGGGTGCCGAAGGTACCCTTCGGCGGGACACTTCGAACCAGACATCGAAGGTATACTTCAGCGATTCCCTTCGCACCACACTTCGAAGCGGACAGGCTCTGGCTGGTTTGCTAGTTTATTCTATCTGATATATTTCTTTTGGCTAATTGGATTATTTTGTGTGATCTGATTGCCTGGCGACTCCACCCCCCTTACCACGGCTAAGGGTAGTCAGAACGCGATGGTGCTGTGTTACGCTTAGGCTTGTTCCTAAGTATCCGCACACTTTTGGATCGTCGAACTGACCCATGTGCGGGGGCACGTTTTCATGTCAACACACTTTTTGGCGACTCCGCTGGGGAAAAGCTACGCCAACATGATGGGTACGTCTACATCGGCTACCGGTATATCTGCGATGACTACTACGTCTACACCACCGATGGATACCATAGGGGCCACGGATATCGACAACAACAACATCCTAACACATACTCTTGAAGATATCCCCACAGAAGACCGAGCCGAGATCGAGGCAAAGTTGAAGGCGCTCCAAGATATGATGCTTGGAGGCTACGTCAAGACACGCGTAGGCTTCATCAAGCACGACATCATCGCCCCTGACCTCGCTCGGGTACAGGTAACACCTGTGTCGCCTCGTTTATCTTCTTTATAGATTGAGCAGAAAATAGCCGCTTCAGTAGATCAGGCCATTAGCGCTTCGCTAGCCAACCGCTTAGATTCAGCTGTCAGCTCCCAAGTAGAGGCGACTCTTAGAAGGTTCGGCTTTACTGAGGCCATACCCCCAGCCTCTATCGCTAGTGCACCTCTGGTAAATCATGTATACAGCAGAACTAACAGCAACACTGGCACGGCCATTACGTCTCTGGCCTCGACGCTTATGGACGAGACTAATCATTATGCTTACGGCCAAGCTAGCACCGCGTACCACGAGCCACCACCCGCGTCGGTACCTGCGCTACCCGTGCCACATGCGCAGGCACCCGAGCACGAGCACGTTATACATATGGCGCGTAGGGAAGAGGCTCATGGCCGACACACCGATATCTCGCCACGTGTCGCGCACCCGCACGAGAGACGTGCGCAGGCAGTGGGCCAAGATGACATAGAGGAGCGGATCTGCGCACTATTTAGAGAGTGTGCCAGCTTCGTGCCCAAGGGTCGGATTAGGGTTTACCGTAAGCCATACCCCGACCATCTCGATACAATACCCTACCCCTGCGGTTATAGAATCCCTAAATTCACTAAGTTCGATGGCGAGGGTAGCAAAACCACACTAGAGAACATTAGTCAATTTTTAGCACAGTGTGGGGAAGTTAGCGGGATAGATGCTCTAAAGGTTAGACTATTTTCTCTCTCGCTATCCGATACCGCTTTCACTTGGTTTTTGGTGCTCCCGCCGAACTCCGTTCAGACGTGGGATGATCTAGAACGAAAATTCCATGATTACTTTTACACGGGTGAGAAAAAACTTAGGCTTTCACACTTGACATCGATAGGCAGAAATCTAACGAGAACGCCTCTGAATACATCAAGCGTTTTAGGGATACTAGAAACCGATGTTTTATACTTAATATTTCAGAAAGGGACTTGGTGGAACTAGCTTTTAATGGGTTACGTTCCGGGATTAGCCAAGTTTTACAATAGGCTCTGGTCCAAGAAGGCCGAACCAAAGATAAAAAGTTTATTAAGACGTTTAATAAGCCTAGGGCTGAAATCCACATCATGGAATGCTCCGATGAGGAGGAATCGGAAGAGGAGGATTCGACTGACATGTACACGGCCGAATGGGTTTGGAGCGCTAAGAGAAAACCTATCACTTGCTCCAAATTGTGACCGTCTCCCACAAAGAATCGGCCTAGTGAGGTCAGGTACTCATTTGACATAACTAAGTGTGATAAAATATTTGATTTTCTCTTAAAAAACCAGCTTCTCAGGTTGCCTAAAGGTCAGGTCATTCCATCTGCCGATGAGTTGAAGAAACACCCATACTGTAAGTGGCATGACTCACATTCACATAATACTAACGACTGCAATGTTTTTCGACGGCATGTTCAATCGGCCATAGAGGAAGGATGATTGAAGATAGACCATAATCCAAAAATGAAGCTGGACAAAGACCCTTTTCCCGTCAACGCCATCGACCTCGACGGGAAGAAGGTATTGATTCAGCCAGAACAGGCCGATTCGACTAAAGGGAAAGATGTAATTGTTGGAGAGCCGCACATCCGCACGCTCATGCCGAAGAACCCCGAGGTAGGGGTGTGGAAGCAGAACATCAACATCCCTTCGGCCAAGGCTCACAAGAGTCTGAGGGTAACATACAAAATGATGTTGAACAAACATCAGAGAAAAGCCAAGGAAGCAGGTCCACGCACTAAAAGGCTAGGTCAGCCGAAGGGACCAAGGCGTTCGGAGGGTGGCTTCGGACCACAGTGGCCGAACCCTCCTCGTGATGGCTCCGAATGGTCAGACCCCCCGCATAGGGACTTCGAACAACAGTGGCCTAGCACTCCACACGGCGGCTTCGGGCTTCAATGGCTGAACCCCCCGTATAGTAGCTTCGGCCCCCAATGGCCGAACCCCACACCACTTTGGATGAACCCTCCGACAGGACGCTTTGGCCCGTACTGGCCGAACGTACCTCCGGCCTGGCAGGACCCCTCACTGATATGGTCCGATACACCATCGACTCTGCCGAACACCCCTCCGTGTAACGGGTTCGGCTCACAGTGGGCGAGGCCACTAGAGCCGCCGATGCCTCCACCATACAGTTGGGCAGGAATTCCGTGGCTCCGTATGTGTCACAACCGGAGTACCCTCCGCAACCTAATGCTATGCCTTGTGTTCCTTCGGAGTATTATGGATGGCAGGGACAAACAGACACAACGGAGGGAGGCATCATCCATAGTCTGTCCGTGGTACCTCCGAATCGGCCCGGGTAGGGAGAAGTCAAAGAGTACAGGCGCAAGGAGGCCGAAGTCAGGGCATCCGAAGCTATCATAGTCAAAGTAGGGTCCCAGGAAGTCCCAATCCCGAGGGCCTTGTCCCCAAAGTTCAATGGAGGTGATTTCCATGCTTCGGCCGGAGCCCACGCCGAAGCCGGGTTCGATCGTCCGAGCAAGGCCGGTCTGACTATCGGGGTCCACAACGAAGGACCCTCCAAACACAGAGTACGCAAGGCCGAAGGGGGGAATACCACTTCGGCCAGAGTAAACAGGAACCGGGTAGTAGCACCTGGTACCAAGCCGCAACCATCTTGGGCACCTCTAGGCATGTCCAAGTCACAGAAGAGACGTCTGCAATGACTACGGGCACATGAGATGCGCGAGAAGAAAGACGAGGACGAACACGATGCTATCTTTGAGGAAATCCGCCCTCAGCCAACTACAAGACAGGTATGGAGGATAAAGCCGATTGAGATGGCCAACCCGACTCCTAGTCCGAGCGACGATGACGACGACATGCTCGACGAAGACTACTCGCCCGTCTCCGAGGGGCCCGTACCCTAGGTGATGGACATCAACGTCATCACGTTGCCCGCCGAGTTCGCCCTGCCACAGGACGAGGCCGAGGTCGCTCAACTGAGCCTCGGCCCGTGCAACGCTATTTTCGAGAAGCCCGAGTACTCGGCTCGCCATTTGAAGCCTCTCTACGTCAGAGGTCACATTGACGGAAAGATGATTTCCCGGATGCTCGTTGACGACGGTGCCACTGTTAACTTAATGCCTTACTCGTTATTGAAGAAGCTTGGCAGGTGAGGAGCCATGCTGAATAGCGTGGGCCTCATGGCTCCAGATGTGATGAGTCATTGTCAACGATAGTCAAAGAGGACAGAAGAAGAAAGGAGATCTGCTGTTTCATGGGCCACGTGTGACTCAGGTACACGTGCAGTGAGCGACTGTCGGGTAGAGGGGCCGCGAAGTCGGGCTGGCCCAATCCGGGTACATGGGCTAGGAGCAGCAGAAGACCCACTGGGCTGTTGATCAGGATTGACTCAGGTACACGGGCGGTGAGTGATTGCCGGGCTGAGAGAGGCGCAGAATCAGGCTGGCCCAATCCGGGTACCTGGTGAAAAGTCGGTGGAGGCTTTGTCAGTTTCGGCGCAAAACTGACGACCGCTGATCTCGGATCTGACCATTCTGAGGGGGGGGTGAATGGGCGCCTTAAAAATTCTTTCGAATCAATGGCCTGTTCCCAATACCCAACGCACCTCAAAAGACTACGCAGCAGAAAATAAACAGAAGGCCTAAGTCTAAAGGTTTCTAACCTAGAAGCAACTGATGATAAACAGTGTAATACTAAAGTAGTGCAACTAGGCAGATGAGCAAGGTGTAACAGGCCTAAACTTCTCAATGAAATGATCTAAGAATGTGTAAGATGAAAAGAGAAGTTACTGTCCAAATTTGTCTCCTGTTCGGAACTTGGCGAAGCCCCCTTCGCACGTCGAGGTCTGCTTCGGAGGTTGGTGATGGAGCCTGTCCGAGATGCCGAAGATGTCACGGTCAAGCCTAGTTCGAAGTGGTAAGTTGCGAAGTGTACTTCGGAGCGAAGTATGACAATGCCGGAGCCTGGTTCGAAGTATGTACTTCGAAGTCAAGGCTTCGAACACAGCTTCGAACCAAGAGCTTCGGAGCAAAGTGACAGAGTCGGAGCCTGCTTCGAAGTGTGCACTTCGAAGACAAAACTTCGAACACAACTTTGAACCGAAAGCTTCGAAGCAAAACCTTCGAACAGAAAGCTTCGAACACAACACACAAAAGGACAACCTTCGAACAAAGAAGCGAAGTCTGTCACATGACAGAAAATCAAGTCCGAAGCCTACACTCTATCTTCGAACAGGGAAAGCTTCGGAAGGAGAACCGAAGGTTGACACGCCACAAGGAAATCAAAACGAAGTCTATCAGAAAAGACAAGCTTCGAACCCAACTTCGAAGTCTATTGAAGTGTGCTCTTCGAACAGCTAGATTCGGAGTATGTTTGTTCGAAGTATGCGATGCTGTCCATTCTGAAAGAACATCGAAGATAGCAACTCAGACACAAAAACCGAAGTTCGCAGTTTGAGCGAAGGCTTTGAAGATGTTAGATCGAAGCCTGCCTCACGGAGCTGAGGGGGCTTCGAACGGAGAAGGTAGCTTCGCCAGAAACAGCCAGAAAAGGTTCTGGAACCTGTCAGCTTCGATCAAAAAGTAGTGCAGAGAAGGTGAAAAGCTGCCACAGTGAGCTGTAGCAACAGTAGTAGTACTACTTGCAACAGCAAGAACTAGTACTACTACTCACGAAGAACACAAGCAACAGAGAAGCTTCCGAAGCCTCAAAATCAAAGGAAACAGTTGTTGTGTAAGAGAAATGAAGCAAATAAAAACTCAGATGTTGCTGCACATGGTTTGTGACTAGAAACTTCACTGAACAATAAATGCAGAACAACAACAAGAGTAAATCTTCCTGGCGGCCCAAACAGGAGTAAAGAGGAGAGAGACAAAGCAAGAGACAAAAAGTGACCCAATAGAGTGGATTTGATTTCAGCACAAAGGGGTAGTCCAAACCCTAGGGATTGGGGTCCTATTTATAGGCAGCCCAACACTAGGAATATTCTACCAGCCCCTTAGGGTTTTTACAGACTCAAAAATAAAGGAAAAGACTCTACTGCCCTTAGGAATTTTTACAGACACGACTGATTGATTGTGGGCCTAGAGTTACAGATGACTTATCCGGAAGCTAAGTTTTCGTAGCGACTATGGCTTCTCTTCTGGACAGTCGGATACAAATCCAATGGTTGTCAGTTTTGCGCCGAAACTGACAAAGCCTCCACCAGCTTTGCACCAGGTACCCGGATTGGGTCGGCCCGACTCCGCAGCTCTCTCAGCCCGGCAATCGCTCACCGCCCGTGTACCTGAGTCAGTCCTGGTCAACAGCCCAGTGGGTCTTCTACTGCTTCTGGCCCATGCACCCGGATTGGGCCAGCCCGACTTCGCAGCCTCCTCTGCCCGACAGTCGCTCGCTGCCCGTGTACCTGAGTCACACGCGGCCCAAGAAACAACAGATCTCTTCTCTTCTTCAGTCCTCTTTGACTATCGTTGACAATGACTCATCACTTCTGGAGCCATGAGGCCCACGCTATTCAGCATGGCTCCTCAATCTCCCCCTTGATGAGTGCATTGTCAACACTCCTCTTTTCTCGGCTCTTCAGCACCTGCGAACAAATGTGGAAACACGAAAACAAAATACAAGAGAACAAAGAAGAAGAAAAATAAGGTAAAAGTTTAACCCTAATGACCAAAAGCCAAACAGAAGCAAGAAACGGTCATTATGGTTAACCAAAACGTAAAAGCTCAAAATGAGTGCGATTTCAGAATAACAAGGATATCAACAGAGTAAGAACTCCCCCTTAAACTCTGATCCCAAATTTTCTCCCCCTTGTTGACAAGTGAACTCATCAAGCACTCAAAAGAGACACAGACTCCCCCTGAAATGCAACTCCCCCTCAAAATATGCAGTGAAGTTAACTGGAGTGCATAAGGAGTGTAGAAAGCATACTTCTCAAATATGATTGACTGCAATTACAACATCTAACAAGTATAGCACACGACATACTGTCTAAGACACATGACATGATCAGTGCAAGAGATGATATCAAAAGAAAGTCATTAGCACGCATTTTTCAGTTTTTTTTTGCAAACAAAGGCATCACCACATTTTCCAGTAAGCAAGCAGGGTAAAACATGAGATGCAGAAGCTAACTGATATCTACCAAGATAAGCATTGTTCAAAACAAAGTGCTTCAGTAAACTTGTTATCTTTTAAATGTTCAAGCTTTTTCTTTTTGCTTTTTCATTTTTTTTTGCCAGGGGTTATTTGCATGTCAAACCTTATGCTGACCGACCAAGTCAAGCCTAGGCCAGAACTGGACCATCAGAAGCTTAAGACATTGGTCTTGGCATACACTACACTGTCCTAGTTCATACCAAAGTGCTATGGTATGCAGTCCAGAACAAATGTAATGCGACAAAGCAAACCCACCTGGATCTTTTCAAGTTATGTACAAAAAGGCATGGAATTTTCATTGTACTCGAATTTTTATCATTTTTATAGAACATTTCCATGTTTAAAGCATACAGATGTCCAAGTTGCATATTTGCATCTAAGTCAGAAACTAGCTATAAGGTATGTAACAGCTAGCAAGAACATTCAGCTTACACATGCTAGCTACCAGAAACAATGGTGATCATTTTTCATTTTTAAAGCATAAAAGCCATGCATATGACAGATAACAGACATATCATTTGAACTGAAGCAAAGCATGATCATCGACAAGTAGTCAAAAGCATGTACCAGCTAGAATAAGTAAAGCAGTTCAATCATATAACAGAAGCATCTCTAAAGTGTGATATGTGAATATGCAAGATATGAACACACACAAAAAGACTCAAGAAAAGAGTAAAGAAGAAAGAAAACTGACGCAAAATATCCTAGAAAGGATACACAACACCCAAATCCCCTCTTAAACGCTCAAACGTAGACTGATCTAGGGGTTTGGTGAAAATGTCAGCCAACTGATGATGGGTATCAACATGAACAAGGTCAATGACACCTTTCTCATATTGATCTCGCAAGAAGTGAAAGCGCACATCAATATGTTTGGTTTTTGAGTGAAGACACGGGTTTTTCCCTACACTAATAGCACTAGTGCTGTCGCAAAACAATGGAACCCTGGTAGGAAAGAACAACCCAAAGTCTCGTAGAGTGGAAATCATCCAAACCAACTGTGAGCAGCAGCTAGCAGCAGCTACGTACTCAGCCTCTGTGGTCGAAAGAGCAACTCCAGATTGCTTTCGAGAAGACCAAGATACAAGGGAAGAACCAAGAAACTGGCAAGTACCGGAAGTCGACTTGCGATCCAACCGGCACCCACCAAAGTCAGCGTCCGAAAAGCCAGATAGATCAAGAGATGATGATGCTGAATAATAAAGACCGAGATCGGGCGCATAAGTGAGATACCTGAAAATGCGCTTGACAGCCTGCCTGTGAGACGCGCGTGGTGAAGACTGAAAACGCGCGCAAAGTCCCACGGCGAACTGTATGTCCGGTCTTGTTGCCGTTAAGTACAACAGCGAACCGATCATCCCTCGAAATTCCCTTTCATTGACCTTGACACCGCTCTCATCCTTGTCCAGACCCCCAGAAGTGCCCATCGGGGTCATCTGCGGCTTCAATTCACCACCAAAGTCAAATTTCTTAAGCATATCACGAGTGTACTTACCTTGGTGGATGAAGGTGCCGTCCTTGGTCTGTTTGATCTGGAGCCCTAAGAAGTACTTGAGCTCACCCATGAGGCTCATCTCAAACTCACTGTGCATCTGCTCAGAAAACTTGGACACAAGAGAATCAGTAGTACCGCCAAAGATAATATCGTCCACGTAAATCTGAGCAACTAAGAAGTCTGAAGCATCTCTGAGCAGGAAAAGAGTTTTGTCCACAGAACCCATCACAAAGCCCTTCCCCAACAAAAATTGCTTCAACCGGTCATACCAAGCCCTGGGGGCTTGCTTCAACCCGTATAAAGCTTTGTGCAATTTAAAAACATGTCGAGGAAACTTAGGGTTCTCAAAACCGGGGGGTTGCCTAACATAAACCTCCTCTTTTATGTACCCGTTCAGAAAAGCACTCTTAACATCCATTTGAAAAAGCTTAAAACCCTTCGAAACGACAAAAGCTAGAAGAATACGAATGGACTCAAGACGGGCAACAGGAGCGAAGGTTTCTTCAAAGTCAATACCTTCCTTCTAGCAATAACCCTGGGCAACTAGTCGAGCCTTGTTGCGCACCACAACCCCATCTTCACCTTGTTTGTTCTTGAATACCCACTTGGTGCCTATAGGGTTGCATCCTGGTGGCGGCTCAACTAGTGTCCAAACCTTATTGCGGACAAAATTCTCAAGCTCTTCTTGCATAGCATTAATCCAATTAGAATCAGAAAGAGCATGAGAAATGTCTCTGGGCTCAAAAGATGCAACAAACGCAGATTCAGCAAACACATCGAGAGAGGCAGAAGAACGCAAAGTCCTCTCAAACAAATCACCTATGATGAGCTCTGAGGGATGGTCACGCTGAACTGCTCGGGTTCCCTGGTGATCTGAAGTCACCTCACCGGAGTCAGCAGCTGGCACCTCTGGACTCGACTGAGGGGGCTCGATCGAAGTGGAAGAAGTGATCAGAGGTCCGCCCTCATCATCAGTCGAAGTCTCAGAAGGTGTGGGCTCTGCGGGGGATGCAGAAGGCCCACCCTCATCAGCAGCTGGAGTATCCTCATCTTCCTCGAAGATGGACTCTCCGAGCTCATCATCACCAGAAAGCTCAAAAGAAGGATTCAAAGAAGGCAAGGACTCATCAAAAGAAATCTCACAAGTCTCGACAAGCAGTTGGGATTCGAGGTTCCAAACACGGAAGCCTCGAGAATGCAATGCATAACCAAGAAAAACACCATCCCAGCAACGAGACTCAAACTTGTCCAAATGCCCTCCCTTCTTGAGCACAAAGCACTTGCAGCCAAACGCTCGCAAGTGGCTCACCTTGGGCTGTCTGCCAAACCGCAGTTCATATGATGTCTTACCAATGTAAGCTCTAAGAAAAATGCGGTTGGCCAGATAGCAAGCTGTGTTCATGGCTTCAGCCCAAAAACGCCAAGGAGTCCTGTGCTCATCGAGCATCGTCCTGGCCATCTCAACTAGCGTGCGGTTCTTTCGTTCCACAACGCCGTTCTGTGGGGGAGTGTAAGGAGAAGAAAACTGATGGTCCAGACCCTGATCACTACAGAAGCTGACGAACTGAGAGTTCTTGAACTCAGAGCCGTTGTCGGAGCGAATTGCTCGCATCCGACCATTGTTCTCATTCTTCAGCTTCAAAATCAGGTCATGGACAAATTGAAAAGTTTCATCCTTAGACTCCAAAAAGAAAACCCACGAGAATCGAGAAAAGTCGTCAACAATCACAAGTGCATACCACTTCCCACCGACTGAGCGTACCCGAGCTGGACCTACAGTGTCCATGTGTAAAAGCTCGCCTGGATACGAAGTCATCACCTGAGTCACAGGTGAGTGAGAAGCGGCAACCATTTTCCCATGACGACAGGGATGACAAACTAGATCCTTCTCCATTTTAAGCTTGGGCAATCCTCGGATGAGGTCCATAGAGCTTAACCTGACTAGCAGATCAAAACTCAAGTGACCTAACTTCCTATGCCACTTCCAGAGCTCAGAAGAAGATCCAGCAATCAAACAACGAGAAGGGCCAAAAGAACTAGAGAAGTCAATTCGAAAAACTTTACCGAAAGGTAAAATCTGACAAACCAAAGACCCTCTAGAATCAACCACAGAAGAATTGCCCTTCTTAAAACGCACTTCCAAACCATCCTCAAGAAGTTGCGAAACAGAGATCAAATTAAAGTTCAAATTCTTAACCAAAGCAACATTCTTCAAAGAGAAATGATCTGAAATGCTAATTGAGCCTATGCCACTTACTTTCCCTTGACCGTTGTTCCCGAATGTGATGTACTCTTTGGAGCTTGGGGGAGTGAGACTGGAGAACCATCTGCGATGTCCCGTCATGTGGCGAGAGCATCCTGAATCCATGATCCATACATCCTCCAGTCCCCGGTCCTGCACAATCAATGTCTGTAAGTGGGAGCAAATGGTTCGGCACCAGGTTTAGCAAAAGAGCTAAACCAGTGTCGAGCCATCTGCTCAAAAGATGGGAAGCGAAAACCATCAAAAGAGTTCGGACCAAAACGCGGCTCAAAGCGCGGTCCTCGGTTTTGCCTAACCCTGCGGCCACGAGGTCCAGAACCGTAGCCAACACGGTCTGGAACTCTGCCGGAACGGACACCACCAACGGGAGTATGGGCAAGAAAGTCGTCTCCTCTACCACCACCTACACGACGCGGCCTGGCCTCCAGCCTCTCCCCGCGCCGAGGAACACGCAGTCTACCACCCTGCTGGTAGAACTGCTCCTGATCACTACGAGCCCTCTCTGCTCTCTCAACCCGCTTCCTCCTGAAGCAGAACTCCGCAAGATGCCCTTCTCTCTGACAGTACTCACAATGATAGGTGGGCTTCTTGGGAAGTGGTTGAGGTTTGGGATTCTTGGGCTTGGTAGTGTATGGTGTGGTCTTCTTGGGCTGAGAGGGTCCAGGAAGAGAGTCAAAGGAAGTGTGGAGATTTTTGGGTTTTGGAACCCAGATAGGTTTCTTAGGTGGAGCTTTAGGTGGTTCATGGATCACTCCATCCTTGGGCTGACAAGCCTGGGAAGACTCAGTGGAGTGAGTCTTGGGATACCTCTGCTCTGGAGTCATTTTACTCCACTCCACTGCCCGGCTGATGGCACTCTCAAAGTCAGCTTTGGTGTAGGTGTAACCTACCCCAAACCCATCCTGCCTCTTGAACTGCTGGATCATCATGCCAAGCTGTGGCTCTCTGGCACTGATCCAACTCAGGATAGAACGGAGGTAAAAGTTCTCATTCTGAGAATCTGCTAGCTCCTCTCTCAAGGAAGCTAGAACCTCCACCTGAGACAAGCAGGTCTCACACTCACTCTCTACTTGGACAGACTTTTCAGCTTTCAGCTTGATTAGCTCCATTCTAAGAGACAGACAGTTCTCACAGACAGTGGGTGGAACTGACAATGTCTCAAGCTCTAGCCTAGTCTGCGCAAGCTCAGCTCTCAACCTCCCCAAGTCACCCAAATGTTCATTACCCTTGGATTTCAGCTCAGCTAAGGCAGCTAGATGAGATGGGCAATCAACACAGGGTGCGACGACAGTGGCTTGAGCATCTTTCAGCTCCAGCTGAGCGCATTCAAGCTCAGTGGCCAAAGCGTCCCTCTCATCAACCCTTTCTGTGCACCTGGACTTCAGAGTCGACAGGTCACACAGAAGCACCTCACACTTCGGGCACTCACTGCTATCACCCAAGCAAGGGGAAGAAGATAGACTCTCAATTCTACCGTTGTCTACGGCAAGCTCACTCTCTAACTCGTCTATCCTTTTCTTAGCCCCCCTAAGCAGTTTTTCCCGATATCTCAACTCCTGACGATTGCTCTCAAGTAAATCAACTATTTCGCGCTCATAGGATGATACCTTATTGTCGTCGTCGGAGTCGTCGGAGGAGCTCTTTTCTTCTCTATCCCCAAGAGCCAATGGGCAGAAGCTCTTGCGGGATCTTCGGCGCTGGTGTGAGCGGCTCTTCGGCTTGTCCCCGAAAGCCATGAAGCAGAGGCCCGCCGGATCATCCTTGTCCTTCCCCTTCCTGATGGCGATCTCCTCATCGCTTGAGCTCGATGAAGAGGAAGAGGACGTGAACCGCTTGGAGTAGCTTTTCTCCATCTCGGCGAAGAAGGCCTTGTCGCGCTTCTTGTTCTCTCGTCGGTAGTCCTTCAGGGCCTTTTTGAAGAACCGGGTCTTCGGCTTGCCCTTGTTGAAGGAAGGGTTCTCATGCTTGCCGGAGTCGTGGAAGCTGCCACCGGTGCCCTTCTTGTATCCATTGCGCTTGGGGCAGTCGGCGATGAAGTGTCCTGGATCACCACATTCAAAGCATCCGGATTTTGTGCCGTGTCTTTTGAACATTCTCTTATCATAGACACGACGCACCCGGTTGTTAAACAGACACAAATCATCATCTCCCAACAACTCAAGCTGGTCCTCAGTGATAGACATCAAAGAGAGCCCAGCACAGCTCACAGCAGAGGGATCAACAGAAGGTGTAGCAAGGGCCAGGGATTTTTAACAACTGGATATCTACCTCAGTGGCCTTCAGCTTGCTAAATAACTCAGAAATGGTCAAGGTATCGTAAGAAGTGCTCTCAACGATAGAAGATACCTTGATCTCCCAGATCTTTGGGTCCAAGGTATGAAGAACCTTGAGCGCCTGCTCGTGATCTGAGACTAACTGAGCACCCTCAGCCTTGTTGTCCCGAAGCTTGTTAATGATCGACTGAAAGCGACCAAACAAAGCCTCAATAGATTCACCCGGCTTCTGTGTGAAATTCTCATATTCACGCCGGTAGGTCTGATAGAGCCGAGCCTTGACCTGTGCTGTTCCCTCATGGTGTGCCTTGAGGGTAGCCCAGATCTCTCTCGCAGTGGAGAGATGACTCACACGCTCAAATTCAGTGGGACCTAAACCAAAAAACAAAATGTTCACGGCCTTACTGTTGCTCAGATGCTGAGCAATGATACCAGCTGTACCTTGCTCAGTAACTGGCAAAATGACAAACGTGGTGTGAACGCAAATGTCCCATATGTCCGAACCCTGGCTCATGAGATAGGCTCGCATGCGAGTCTTCCAATAATTATAGCCATAGGCTTCCAAGGACGGGACCTTGCCAGGAGACGTCATGGTCACTACTGGGGTTTAGAACCGGTTAAGGTATTGAGAAACCCTAACCTTGCTCTGATACCACTTGTAGGACCGAAAGTAGCGACCAGAGGGGGGGGGGGGTGAATGGGCGCCTTAAAAATTCTTTCGAATCAATGGTCTGTTCCCAATACCCAACGCACCTCAAAAGACTACGCAGCAGAAAATAAACAGAAGGCCTAAGTCTAAAGGTTTCTAACCTAGAAGCAACTGATGATAAACAGTGTAATACTAAAGTAGTGCAACTAGGCAGATGAGCAAGGTGTAACAGGCCTAAACTTCTCAATGAAATGATCTAAGAATGTGTAAGATGAAAAGAGAAGTTACTGTCCAAATTTGTCTCCTGTTCGGAACTTGGCGAAGCCCCCTTCGCACGTCGAGGTCTGCTTCGGAGGTTGGTGATGGAGCCTGTCCGAGATGCCGAAGATGTCACGGTCAAGCCTAGTTCGAAGTGGTAAGTTGCGAAGTGTACTTCGGAGCGAAGTATGACAATGCCAGAGCCTGGTTCGAAGTATGTACTTCGAAGTCAAGGCTTCGAACACAGCTTCGAACCAAGAGCTTCGGAGCAAAGTGACAGAGTCGGAGCCTACTTCGAAGTGTGCACTTCGAAGACAAAACTTCGAACACAACTTTGAACCGAAAGCTTCGAAGCAAAACCTTCGAACAGAAAGCTTCGAACACAACACACAAAAGGACAACCTTCGAACAAAGAAGCGAAGTCTGTCACACGACAGAAAATCAAGTCCGAAGCCTACACTCTATCTTCGAACAGGGAAAGCTTCGGAAGGAGAACCGAAGGTTGACACGCCACAAGGAAATCAAAACGAAGTCTATCAGAAAAGACAAGCTTCGAACCCAACTTCGAAGTCTATTGAAGTGTGCTCTTCGAACAGCTAGATTCAGAGTATGTTTGTTCGAAGTATGCGATGCTGTCCATTCTGAAAGAACATCGAAGCTAGCAACTCAGACACAAAAACCGAAGTTCGCAGTTTGAGCGAAGGCTTTGAAGATGTTAGATCGAAGCCTGCCTCACGGAGCTGAGGGGGCTTCGAACGGAGAAGGTAGCTTCGCTAGAAACAGCCAGAAAAGGTTCTGGAACCTGTCAGCTTTGATCAAAAAGTAGTGCAGAGAAGGTGAAAAGCTGCCACAGTGAGCTGTAGCAACAGTAGTAGTACTACTTGCAACAGCAAGAACTAGTACTACTACTCACGAAGAACACAAGCAACAGAGAAGCTTCCGAAGCCTCAAAATCAAAGGAAACAGTTGCTGTGTAAGAGAAATGAAGCAAATAAAAACTCAGATGTTGCTGCACACGGTTTGTGACTAGAAACTTCACTGAACAATAAATGCAGAACAACAACAAGAGTAAATCTTCCTAGCGGCCCAAACAGGAGTAAAGAGGAGAGAGACAAAGCAAGATACAAAAAGTGACCCAATAGAGTGGATTTGATTTCAGCACAAAGGGGTAGTCCAAACCCTAGGGATTGGGGTCCTATTTATAGGCAGCCCAACACTAGGAATATTCTACCAGCCCCTTAGGGTTTTTACAGACTCAAAAATAAAGGAAAAGACTCTACTGCCCTTAGGAATTTTTACAGACACGACTGACTGACTGTGGGCCTAGAGTTACAGATGACTTATCCGGAAGCTAAGTTTTCGTAGCGACTACGGCTTCTCTTCTGGACAGTCGGATACAAATCCAATGGTTGTCAGTTTTGCGCCGAAACTTACAAAGCCTCCACCAGCTTTGCACCAGGTACCCGGATTGGGCCGACCCGACTCCGCAGCTCTCTCAGCCCGGCAATCGCTCACCGCCCGTGTACCTGAGTCAGTCCTGGTCAACAGCCTAGTGGGTCTTCTACTGCTTCTGGCCCATGCACCCGGATTAGGCAAGCCCGACTTCGCAGCCTCCTCTGCCCGACAGTCGCTCGCTGCCCGTGTACCTGAGTCACACGCGGCCCATGAAACAGCAGATCTCTTCTCTTCTTCAGTTCTCTTTGACTATCGTTGACAATGACTCATCACTTCTGGAGCCATGAGGCCCACGCTATTCAGCATGGCTCCTCAAGGTTTTATTCTCCGGTTCTCAGCCATCAGATCTCACAGAGTATCCATTTATTCAGTTCCTCATTTTGCGTGCCTATAGCGATCTTTTGTATGCAATGGTTTAGGCTTCGGTTCTCTGTTTTCTGTGCGCTGAGAGATTTTTCTTGGAACTGTTTTTATTCTTTTGCGCAGCTGATTAGTATTGTGTTTTTTTGTTTACTCTTGGAAGCAACCGATCCGCCAGCTAGTCTATTGTGCTATATATATTTTTTTTCGTAGCCTGGCAGGTAGGCGTGTTCTTTTATGTAGGTGGCAGGACATGTGAGTTCTTCTATTAGCCTCTTAGTTGCCTGGTGTGTGTGCTGTTCGGTCTTCTCTCTCAACTCTTCATAGGCTGTCCTATCCTAAGGCTTAGGCTGTTGTAGCTACTAGCATGTGTATGACATGGCGAGTGAAGCTAGCCTACAACTAGCTTTTGATTTTGGTTCCTGGGACAATCACCATACTTCGCATGGGTAAGCAGTCCAAAGTTGTCACATTTGTTTTTGTGGTCTATGCGAAGTCAACAGTGCGTTCTACGAAGCTTGTTTGAATCGTGCTGAAGCTTTCTTTTCTGTTCACTCAGTATTTTAGATATTTGATTAAATGCCATCTACAAGATGTTTATCTGTGAAATTCATGAGTGAAAATATCTGTTAAACTGTCTATGAATGATGGATATCTTTTATGTGCTTGATAAATTATCTATGATTTGGCGAAACCATTGTGAAGATGTTATTTGTTGTGTGAATGGTTTTAATCTACCTTTAAGCACTGTGTTGGTGTCTTTTCAATTAGGACACTGGTCGTTTTTAGGCTAGATTATTTTTAGCTTTGTTGATCTGTTTGCTTTTCGCTGTTAATTTGTTGAGGTGTGTTGGGTGTTGGGAGCAGGCCATTGATTCGAAAGAATTATTTAGGCGCCCATTCACCCTCCTCTGGTCGCTACTTTCGGTCCTACAAGTGGTATCAGAGCCTAGTTAGGACTTTTCCATACCTTAACCGGTTCTAAACCCCGTAGTGATCATGACGTCTCTTGGCAAGGTCCCGTCCTTGGAAGCTTATGGCTATAATTATTGGAAGACTCGCATGCGAGCCTATCTCATGAGCCAAAGCTCGGACATCTGGGACATTTGCGTTCACGCTACGTTTGTCATATTGCCAGTTGCTGAGCGTGGTACTCCTGGTTTTCTGGTTGTCTGGTTTAGGTCCCATTGAATTTAGGTCCCACTGAATTTGAGCGTGGTACTCAGCATGTGAACAATAGCAAAGCTGTGAACATCTTGTTTTTTGGTTTAGGTCCCACTGAATTTGAGCGTGTGAGCCATCTCTCCACTACGAGAGAGATCTGGGCTACCCTCCAAGCACACCATGAGGGGACAACCCAGGTCAAGGCTCGGCTCAATCAGACCTACCAGCGTGAATATGATAACTTCACACAAAAGCCGGGTGAATCTGTTGAAGCGTTGTTTGGTCGTTTTCAGTCAATCATAAACAAGCTTCGGGACAACAAGGCTGAGGGTGTCCAGTTAGTCTCAGATCATGAACATGCGCTCAAGGTTCTCCATACCTTGGACCCAAAGATCTGGGAGATCAAGGTATCCTCTATCATTGAGAGCACTTCTTATGATACCTTGACCATTTCTGATTTGTTTAGCAAGCTGAAGGCCACCGAGGTTGATACCCAGTTGAGATCAAATCTCACTGGCTCTGGATCAAAGTCTCTAGCCCTTGCTACACCTTCTGTTGATCCCTCTTCTGTGAGTTGTGTTGGGTTCTCTTTGATGTCTATCATTGAGGACCAGCTTGAGTCATTGGGAGATGATGATTTGTGTCTTTTTAACAACCGGGTGCGTTGTGTTTATGACAAAAGAATGTTCAAAAGACACGGCACAAAATCCGGGTGCTTTGAGTGTGGTGATCCAGGACACTTCATCGCCGACTGCCCCAAGCGCAATGGACACAAGAAGGGCACTGATGGTGGCTTCCACGACTCCGGCAAGCATGACAACTCCTCCTTCAACAAGGGCAATCCAAAGACCAGATTCTTCAGAAAGGCCCTGAAGGACTACCGGCGAGAGAACAAGAAGCGCGACAAGGCCTTCTTCGCTGAGATGGAGAAGAGCTACTCCAAGCGGTCCACGTCTTTTTCCTCTTCATCGAGCTCAAGCGATGAGGAGATCATCATCAGGAAGGGGAAGGACAAGGACGATCCAGTGGGCCTTTGCTTCATGGCCTTCGGGGACAGACCGAAGAGCCGCTCACATCAGCGTCGAAGATCCCGCAAGAGCTTCTGCTCAATGGCTCTTGGGGATAAGGAAGAAAAGAGCTCCTTCGATGACTCCGACGATGACAACAACAAAAAGGTATCATCCTATGAACGCGAAATCGTTGATTTACTTGAGAACAATCGTCAGGAGTTAAAATATAGAGAAAAACTGCTTAGGGGGGCCAAGAAGAGGATAGATGAGTTAGAGAGTGAGCTTGCCGTAGCCAACGGCAGAATTGAGAGTCTATCTTCTTCCCCCTGCTTGGGTGATAGCAGTGAGTGCCCTAAGTATGAGGTGCTTCTGTGTGACTTGTCGACTCTGAAGTCCAAGTACACAAAAAGGGTTGATGAGAGGGACGCTTTGGCCACTGAGCTTGAAAGTGCTCAGCTGGAGCTGAAAGATGCTCAAGCCACTGTCGTTGTACCCTGCGCTGATTGCCCATCTCATCTAGCTGTCTTAGCTGAGCTGAAAGCCAAGGGCGATGAGTGTTTGGGTGATTTGGAGAAAATGAGAGCTGAGCTGGCGCAGACTAGGCTAGAACTTGAGACACTGTCAGTTCCACCCACTGTCTGTGAGAACTGTCTGTCTCTTAGAATGGAGTTGATCAATCTGAAAGCCGAAAAGTCTGTCCAAGTAGAGAGTGAGTGTGAGACCTGCTTGTCTCAGGTGGAGGTTCTAGCTTCCTTGAGAGAGGAGCTAGCTGATTCTCAGAATGAGAACATTTACCTTCGTTCTATCCTGAGTTGGATCAGAGCCAGAGAGCCACAGCTTGGCATGATGATCCAGCAGTTCAAGAGGCAGGATGGGTTTGGGGTAGGTTACACCTACACCAAGGCTGACTTTGAGAGTTCCATTAGCCGAGCAGTGGAGTGGAGTAAAATGACTCATGAGCAGAGATATCCTAAGACCCATTCCACTGAGTTTTCCCAGGCTTGTCAGCCCAAGGATGGAGTGATCCATGAACCACCCAAAGCTCCACCCAAGAAGCCCATTTGGGTTCCAAATCCCAAACATCTCCACACTACTCTAGACTCTCTTCCTGGACCCTCTCAACCCAAGAAGATAACACCAACCACCACTAAGCCCAAGAATCCCAAGCCTCAACCACATCCCAAGAAGCCTACCTATCATTGTGAGTACTGTCAGAGAGACGGGCATCTTGTGGAGTTTTGCTTCAGGAGGAAGCGGGTTGAGAGAGCAGAGCATGCTCGTGGTGGTCAGGAACAGTTCTACCAGCAGGGTAGTAGACTGAGAGTTCATCGACGCGGGGAGAGGCTGGAGGCTAGGCCGTGTCGTGTAGGTGGTGGTAGAGGAGACGGTTTTCATGACCGTGCTCCAGATGGTGGTGTTCGTTCCGGTAGAACTTCCGGCCGTTTTGGCTACGGTCCTGGACCTCGTGGCCGAGTTTTTAGGCAGAACCAAGGATCGCGTTTTGAGCCGCGTTTTGGTTCAAACTTTTCTGATGATTTCTGCTTTCCGTCTTTTGAGCAGATGGCTCGACACTGGTTTATCTCTTTTGCTAAACCTGGTGCCGGACCATTTGCTCCCACTTACAGCCACTAATTGTGCAGGATCGGGGACTGGAGGACGTTTGGATCATGGACTCAGGGTGTTCTCGCCACATGACGAGACATCGCAGATGGTTCTCCAGTCTCACTCCCTCGAGCTCCAAAGAGTACATCACCTTCGGGAACAGTGGTCAAGGGAAAGTAAGTGGCATTGGCTCAATTCGCATTTCAGACCATTTCTCTTTGAAGAATGTTGCCTTGGTTAAAAATTTGAACTTTAACTTGATTTCTGTTTCGCAACTTCTTGAGGATGGTTTGGAAGTGCGTTTTAAGAAGGGCAATTCTTCTATGTTTGATTCTAGAGGGTCTTTGATTTGCCAGATTTTACCTTTCGGTAAAGTTTTTTGAATTGACTTCTCTAGTTCTTTTGGCCCTTCTCGCTGTTTGATAGCTGGATCTTCCTCTGATCTCTGGAAGTGGCATAGGAGGTTAGGTCATTTGAGTTTTGATCTGCTAGTCAGGTTAAGCTCTATGGACCTCATCCGAGGATTGCCCAAGCTTAAAATAGAGAAAGATCTAGTTTGTCATCCCTGTCGTCATGGGAAAATGGTTACCGCTTCTCACTCACCTGTGACTCAGGTGATGAATTCGTATCTGGGCGAGCTGTTACACATGGACACTGTCGGTCTAGCTCGGGTACGCTCAGTTGGTGGGAAGTGGTACGCACTTGTGATTGTTGACGACTTTTCTCGATTCTCGTAGGTTTTTTCTTTTTGGAGTCTAAGGATGAGACTTTTCATTTTGTTCATGACCTGATTCTAAAGTTGAAGAATGAGAACAATGGTCGGATGCGAGCAATTCGCTCCGACAACGGCTGTGAGTTCAAGAACTCTCAGTTCGTCAACTTCTGTAGTGATCAGGGTCTTGACCATCAGTTTTCTGCTCCTTACACTCCACCACAGAACGGCGTTGTGGAACAAAAGAACCGCACGCTAGTCGAGATGGCCAGGACGATGCTTGATGAGCACAAGACTCCTAGGTGTTTTTGGGCTGAAGCTATGAACACGGCTTGCTATTTGGCCAACCGCATTTTTCTTGGAGCTTACCTTGGTAAGATCTCATATGAGTTGCGGTTTGACAGACAGCCCAAGGTGAGCCACTTGCGAGCGTTTGGCTGCAAGTGCTTTGTGCTCAAGAAGGGAGGACATTTGGACAAGTTTGAGTCTCGTTGCTGGGACGGAGTTTTTCTTGGTTATGCATTGCATTCTCGAGGTTTCCGTGTTTGGAACCTCGAATCCCAGCAGCTTGTTGAGACTTGCGAGGTTTCTTTTGATGAGTCCTTGCCTTCATTAACTCCTTCTTTTGAGCTTTCTGGTGATGGTGAGCTCGGAGATTCCATCTTCGAGGAAGATGAGGATACTCCAGCTGCTGATGAGGGTGGGCCTTCTGCACCTCCTGCAGAGCCCACACCTTCTGAGACTTCGACTGAGGATGAGGGCGGACCTCTGATCACTTCTTCCACTTCGATCGAGCCCCCTCAGTCGAGTCCAGAGGTGCCAGCTGCTGACTCCGGTGAGGTGACTTCAGATCACCAGGGATCCCGAGCAGTTTAGCGAGATCACCCCTCAGAGCTCATCATCGGTGATGTGTCTACAAGAACTTTGCGTTCGTCTGTTGACTCTCTTGCTGTGTTTGCTGAATCTGCTTTTGTTGCATCTTTTGAGCCCAGAGACGTTTCTCATGCTCTTTCTGATTCTAATTGGATTAATGCCATGCAAGAAGAGCTTGAGAATTTTGTCCGCAATCAGGTTTGGACACTGGTTGAGCTGCCACCCGGATGCAACCCCATAGGCACCAAGTGGGTGTTCAAGAACAAGCAAGGTGAAGATGGGGTTGTGGTGCGCAACAAAGCTCGACTAGTTGCCCAGGGTTTTTGCTGGAAGGAGGGTATTGATTTTGAAGAAACATTCGCCCCTGTTGCCCGTCTTGAGTCCATTCGCATTCTCTTAGCTTTTGCCGCTTCAAAGGGTTTTAAGCTTTTTCAAATGGACGTCAAGAGTGCTTTTCTTAACGGGTAAATAGAGGAGGAGGTTTATGTTAGGCAGCCCCCCGGTTTTGAGAACCCCAAGTTTCCTCGACATGTTTTTAAGTTGCAAAAAGCTTTATACGGGTTGAAGCAAGCCCCCAGGGCTTGGTATGACCGGTTGAAGCAATTTTTGTTGGGGAAGGGCTTTGTGATGGGTTCGGTGGATAAGACTCTCTTTTTGCTCAGAGTTGCTTCTGATTTCTTAGTCACTCAGATTTACGTGGACGATATTATCTTTGGCGGTACTACTAATGATCTTGTGTCCAAGTTTTCTGAGCAGATGCACAGTGAGTTTGAGATGAGCCTCATGGGTGAGCTCAAGTACTTCCTAGGGCTCCAGATCAAGCAGACCAAGGACGGCACCTTCATCCACCGGGGTAAGTATACTCAGGACATGTTGAAGAAATTCGACTTTGGTGGAGAGCTGAAGCTTCAGATGACCCCAATGGGCACATCTGTGGGCCTGGACAAGGACGAGAGCGGTGTCAAGGTCAACGAGAGAGAGTTTCGAGGGATGATCGGTTCGCTGCTGTACTTGACGGCAACGAGGCCAGACATACAGTTCGTCGTGGGACTGTGCGCGCGCTTCCAGTCTTCACCACGCGCGTCTCATCGGCAAGCTATCAAGCGCATCTTCAGGTATCTTACTGAGAAACCAAGGGTTGGTTTCAGTGTTTGTGATGAGTGATTGACAGGTTTTTATCCTCTGGTTCGAAGGGTACCTCCGAAGGGTGTTCGGAGGTTGGACCTCCGAAGGTGTTCGGAGGAGGGTACCTCCGGAGGGGTTTCGGAGGTTGTACCTCCGAAGGGTATTCGGAGGTGGTCTCACCGAAGTGTGTTCGGTGGTTTGGTTGCTGCAGCTGTTGCAGCGGAGTGTGCGTGTCGAAGGGGTCCGATAGTACACGATGACTGGGTTCGTACCGAAGGCTTCGGTACTTTGGGCGGTACACTAGAGTGTGTACCGGAGGTTGCTAACCTAGAGAGGTCTCCAGAGTACTGGATACACTTGTCTGTTTGTCTGTGGTGCAGGGACTTCGGAGGCGATGGACAGGTTCGTAGCAGGTGAACCTAGGTCGAGCGGGAGGCTTGATGCCAGGGGAGCGGGGAGCTCCGTCATGGTGGCTGCGAAGGGGTCCGGGTCGGTCCTCGGGTCAAGGTGCGCCAGGTGAAGGCAGAGAGTGCGGAGCGTGGCTCCGGCTGAAGGTACTCCAAGACAAAGTCCTCGGAGGTGAGGCACTTCGAAGGTACTCCGAATGGAGTGACTTCGGAGTTGGATGGATCAAGTCCTCTGCGGATGCAAGGAATTCGAAGTGTGCTCCGGAGAGAGACATTCGAAGGTGCCCGACGAAGGTCTCAGAAGTCGAGGCGCATCGAAGGCATGATCCGGGTGAGGCTCGTCGAGGAGTGTTCTCGGGGAGACACTGCGACGAAGTGCTCATGGAATGCTTCATGCGGAGGCCTTGGACGAAGGAGGGACTTCGAAGGGTGGTACTCCGAAGGTGGGGCTTCGGAGGGAGGAAGACTTCGGAGCAAGGCTAGCTCCGGAGCGAGGTTGTCTTGTGGTGCTTCGGCCTGCATGGCTTCGGTACACGGACTGACGGAGTTCGAGCTGGGTGAAGCTGCGAAGCCGTGGTGGTCCACTCCAGAGGTGTTGGTGCGAAGGCCCAAGGGCTTTGACGGCTTCGGCTCAAAACCGTCACTGTATCGGAGGCTATCTTCGGCGAAGCGAAGGCCACCAGGCTCAAGGCTTCTCGCCGAAGCTACCGCACCCTCGCGTGCGAAGGGAGGCTCCAGAAGGTCAAAGACTGCAAAGGCTGACACTGTCTGCTTGTAAAAAGCTGACGTTGTCCCCTCTGCAAAGCTGACAGAGAAGCCTCCAGAATAAAGTTGGACTACCTTTTGTACCCCTCTGTTCTGTAGAGACAAAACTGGTGTAAACCCTAGGGGTAAACTAGTCATTTCACTTGGGTGAACTGTGGGCTATAAATATGGGGGCTCGGTAGGTAACATTTAACACTTTGAGCATTTACTGTTGAGCTCCTGTAGCCACACACTTCGTTGTATTTCATCCAGAGAGTTCATTTTCTGCGTTCCTTGTTCAAGCGGCGAAGCCCTGCTTCTTTGTGCTTTTTGCTTGAGCTCGTGTTACATACCTCGCTAGTTATAGTGCACCGAAGCCTGTCTAGGCGAAGGCTGTTTTTGTGCGAAGTGTGTTTTTCAGTGTGTTGTCGCTCTGTGTAACAGGAGGTGAGACCTCGCTGCTTACTAGTGAAGCCCTGATCGAAGCCTGTGTTTTTATCATGTCTGAGTACCTAGCGAAGTCTGTGCGTGTGCGTTTAGACCTTTGTGTACGAAGCCCAGCACCAGTTGCTGCTGCCAAGTACTTGGTCGAAGTCCTCAGAGGGCTGTCCACTCTTGCGAAGGGTGAAGTGCGAAGCCTGCTCGAAGCACCCTGTGTCCGCCTGCACGGACTTAGCAGAGTAGATTTTCAAAGGGTGTGATCGGAGCGAAGTCTTCTTGGCTTCGAACTTTTGCTCCTGCGAAGCCTGTGTTCGGAGCTGTCAAAACACCTCCGAACCAGACCTTCGAAGGTAGTGTTCGAAGCCTGTTCCGCAGAAGACAGAATTAAAACAGAAGGCTTATTTTTAGCCCGAAATTTTAAAAGCTCCCATTCACCCCCCCTCTGGTCGCCGTTTTCGGTCCAACAATTGGTATCAGAGCAGGTTAAGATCACCAGTTGACCTTAACCGGTTTTGTGATCTGTTGGCGACATGGATAGAGGTAGTAAAATTCCTCTGTTCGATGGGACAGATTTTGCATACTGGAAGGTGCGCATGGAGGCTTACTTGTTAAGCCAAGGAAATGCAATTTGGGAGATTGTGGACTCACAATACTCCATCCCTGATACTCGCACTACTCAAACAGAAAAAGATCAGTATAATGCCAACTCCAAGGCTAGGAATATACTGTTCATTGGTTTGAGCCGGAGTGAGTTTGATAGGGTGCAGCACCTTAGGATTGCTAGGGAAATCTGGACAACACTCACTATTTTTCATGAGGGCTCTACACAGATCAAGGCCAGGCGCCAAAGCACATACAATCAATAGTATCAGCTGTTTGTGCAGGCACCTAGTGAATCTATAGATGCCATGTTTTCTCGCTTTGACGCGATAGTGAGTAACTTGCGATCCAACGGGACGCTTGCTTACAATGACCATGATAGGGCTATCAAGCTTCTCTATGCTCTTGACCGTAGCATATGGGAAGTGAAGATATCCAGCATTGAGGAGTCCGCAGGTTATGACACATTGACCTGTGATGAGCTCTTCAGCAAGCTGAAGTCCACAGAGATTGCCAAGGCATCTCTTGCAGTGCACAGAAGCTCTTTGCCACAGCCATTGGCATTGGTTTCTAGCACTAGCCGTGGCACCACTGCAGAACCAAGCACATCTGGCACTTGTGTTTTTGCAGATGGTTTTGCTTTGTCCTCCTTGGTCTCCGTCACAAAGGAGCAGGTGGACACTCTAGATGATGATGAGCTTGCTCTCTTTGCCCGGAGGTTCACCCGCTTTCATCATGAGAGACGGGATCAGAGGAGAAGTGGTTTTAGTGGTTGCTTTGAGTGTGGCGACACTTCTCACATCAAGGCAAATTGCCCGAAGCTCAAAAAGAGAGATGAGAGTGAGCGACCTAAATACCACAAGAAGGAGAGGAAACCCTTTGTGAAGGGCAAGCGCGATAAGGTGGCTAAGAAAGTAGCCAAGGCCGCTTCCAGAGCATTTGTTGCTGCTCTCAGCGACATCGACACTTCCTCAACTGAGGAGTCGAGCTCTGAGGAGGAGGAGTCCCCGAGGAAGGAGGACAAGAAGGACAAGAAGGGACGAGACTTCACCGGCCTTTGCTTCATGGCCGACAGCGATCACAGCGGCGATGAGCTTGACTCATCTGAGGTAACTCTATCATCTGACCAGCTATTGATTAAATTAGATGAGCTGAACGAAGTAGTTCTTGGTCAGGATAGATTGCTTGTGCAAGCCGCTGGAGAAAGAAAAGACCTTAGACTTAGGCTAGAATATGTTTCTACTGAATATGCCATGCTTAAGTCTAAAGTTAATGATGCTGAATGTGATTCTTGTACCACTGTCATGGGTGAGCTTGCTCAGTTGCGTTCTGTTCATGCTCAAACTCTATCTGAGCTTGAGACTGCACAGAAGCAGCTTTTGGAGGTGGATTCTAGACCTCATGATATTATTGAATGCATGAACTGTTCTTTATTACACGAAAGCATTAATTTACGTGATAAGCATGTTCATGATTTAGAGGCTAGATTGGAGAGGGCCAGTAGTTCTAAGGATGTGCAGCCTGTTTGTGACACTTGCATTACCCTTAAGGACCAGCTAGGCACTGTTAGAGAGCGATCTGAAAACCTCATGTCTGAAAATGAATACCTTCTTTCCGTGGTTAATAAATGCACTGAGGGAATGGGTAGGATGTATTTGCTCTTGGCCAAGACCAAGTTGTGTGCTGACAGAGCAGGGGTAGCTCTAGGTTTGGGTTTTGAGAGGATACCTTCAGACAGTAAGACCAAAACTGTTTTTACCTCTCCCACTACCTTAGAGAAAGAAAGAGCTCTGTTAGACACTCCTTCAGCCAAAAAGCCTACCCAACCACCAAAGAAAACCACTCCTCCTGCCAAGAAAAATCCTCCCAAGAAAACCACTCAATAGAAACCCAAGGAGCTTGTGAGAGTTGCTCCTAAGACCCATGAGAGTGCCCCGAGGAGAGTGTTTCATTGTTCCTATTGTCAACGGGAGGGTCATTTGGTTGGGTTCTATTTTCGTCGCATCAAGGATGAGCGACGCTCTCAGGCGATGAGATACCAGGACATGCATTACCCATCTTTAGGTATGCATGAGTCTGAGTTTTACTATCGTCCTGCTTTTGAGGCTCCTCGTGCTTCTCGGAGAGGTTTTGCTCCTCGAGGTGTTCACCATGTTCCATATGGTGGTAGACCTCGGGCGAGTAGCTTTGTACCTCGTCAGAGTAGGAGACCTCGACATGTTGTTCGATCACAGCATGTAGGTAGACCTCGCACTTTGCATCATTCTGATTATCATGTGCGTAGATCGTCTACTTTTACTACGCCTACTACTCGTGTCACTCAGTGTTGGATGCCTCGTCATTATTTCACTCACCCCAGCACTAAGCGATCGAGATATTCTTATCATGTGTAGGCGACAGATCGAGGCTTGGAGGGAACGTGGATCATGGACTCTGGTTGTTCGCGCCACATGACCGGAGATGCAGCATGGTTCTCCAGCCTCACCACAACCAAGCAAAGAGAACATATCACCTTCGGAAACAATCGAAGGAGTAGAGTGAAAGGTAAATGTGTGGTAATAATTAACTCGAATTTCACTCTCAAAGATGTTGCTTTGGTTGAAAACCTGGGATACAATTTGCTTTCTGTATCTCAGTTGCTTGATGAGGGCTTCGAAGTGCGATTCCATCGTGATACTTCGCAAGTGCTCAATTCTGATGGCGTTGTGGTGTGTAAGATCTTTAGAGTTGGGACAGTTTTTGGAGCTGATTTTTCTGAGTCGTCTGGATCTTCTCATTGTCTTGTTGCACATTCAACTTCTGAGCTTTGGAAGTGGCATAGGAGACTAGGGCATATGAGCTTTGATTTGCTCGCTCGTCTGAGTGCCCTAGGCCTAATCCGAGGATTGCTCAAGCTCAAGTTTGAGAAGAATTTAGTTTGCGCTCCTTGTCGGCATGGAAAAATGATTGCCGCTTCGCATTCGCCAGTCACCACAGTGATGACTGAACAGCCCGGAGAACTTCTCCACATGGACACTGTAGGTCCTTCTCGGGTTAGTTCTTTAGGCGGCAAGTGGTATGTATTAGTTGTTATTGACGATTTCTCTCGCTACTCTTGGGTCTTCTTGCCAGCAAGGATGAAGTGTTTTCACACTTTCAGAGCTTGGCTTTGAGACTTTTTACTGAACTCCCTGGTGCATTGAAATTCATTCGAAGCGATAATGGCACTGAGTTCAAAAATAGTCTCTTTGTTGACTTTTGCATGGAGCATGGCATAGAACATCAATTCTCTGCTCCACGGGTTCCTCAACAGAACGGTGTTGTTGAGAGGAAGAACCGCACTTTGGTTGAGATGGCTAGGACGATGCTTGATGAGCATAGGACTCCTAGAAAATTCTGGGCTGAGGCCATGAACACTGCTTGTTACATCTCAAACCGAATCTTCTTGCGCTCAATTTTAAATTTAACATCTTATGAGCTGCGTTTTGGGAGACAGCCCAAGGTTACTCATCTTCGAGTTTTTGGTTGTCGCTGCTTTATCCTAAAATGTGGTAACTTGGACAAATTTGAGTCGCGATCTTCTGACGGGATCTTTTTGGGTTACACTACTCATGGTCATTCTTATCGTGTTTATAATTTGGAAACTAACACTGTCATCGAGTCATGTGATGTGACTTTTGATGAATCAACCCCCTCTGTTAGTTCTGCTTTCGAACAGGCAAACGAACACGACATGGAACAGACCTTATTCGAAGAAGAAGATCCCGGGGAATTCGAGGATGAACCCCTGCTACCCTCAACATCGACCCCCGAAGCTGACCCCGCTTCAACTACTTCGGCACGAGGTCCCGAAGTGACTACCTCAACAACGGTCATCTTGGACCACTCCAACGCACAAGTTGAGGGGGAGACTGCATCCCGCCGCGAGGCTCCACATCATGTTCAAAGGATGCACCCTCCCGAGCAGATCATTGGTGAGCTTGATCAAAGGGTAACACGTTCTCATGCTCATTTCATTGATTCCGCTTTTGTTGCTTCTTTCGAGCCCTTAGATGTTAGTCATGCACTTTCTGATTCTAGTTGGATCAATGCCATGCATGAGGAACTTGAAAATTTTGAGAGAAACCAAGTCTGGTCTTTAGTTGATCCTCCACCAAATGTTCATTTCATTGGAACAAAATGGATTTTCAAAAATAAACAAGGGGAGGATGGGACTATAGTTAGAAACAAGGCTAGACTTGTAGCTCAGGGCTTTTCTCAACTAGAAGGGATTGATTTTACTGAAACTTTTGCACCTGTTGCTCGCCTTGAGGCCATTAGGATTTTGCTTGCCTTTGCGACATCCTGGGGATTCAAACTCTATCAAATGGATGTCAAAAGTGCATTTCTTAATGGCTTCATAGGTGAAGATGTTTATGTAAAACAACCCCCTGGTTTTGAAAACCCCAAGTACCCACATAAAGTCCTTAAACTTCATAAGGCTCTTTATGGACTCAAGCAGGCCCCTCGGGCTTGGTATGATAGACTTAAGTCTTTTCTGCTTGAGCGAGGGTATTTGATGGGCTCTGTTGATAAAACTTTGTTTACTCTCAAGCATGGCAAAGATTTCCTCCTGGTTCAGATTTATGTGGATGATATCATCTTTGGTGGCTCTTCTCATGCTTTGGTTGCCGAGTTTGCAGATACCATGAGCAGGGAATTTGAAATGTCCATGATGGGTGAACTCACCTTTTTCCTTGGTTTGCAAATCAAACAAAGCAAACAAGGTACTTTCGTCCACCAGACGAAGTACACCAAGGACCTGCTCAAGAAGTTTGATATGTCCGATGCGAAGCCCCTCGCCACTCCAATGGCTACATCTGTAGCATTGGATCCTGACGAAGATGGAGAAGCTGTAGATCAGAAGGAGTTCTGAAGCATGATCGGCTCCCTCCTCTACTTGACTGCCACGAGGCCGGACATACACTTCGCTGTGTGTCTGTGCGCTCGTTTTCAGGCTTCACCACGAGCTTCGCACCGCCAAGCGGTAAAACGTATACTCAGGTATCTCAAACATACCCTTGAATTTGGCATATGGTATTCAGCATCTTCATCTTTATGTCTTCGAGGTTATTCCGATGCGGATTTTGCTGGGTGTAGGATTGATAGGAAGAGTACCTCTGGTACTTGTCATTTTCTGGGTACATCTTTGGTTTGCTGGTCTTCCCGCAAACAGTCTAGTGTTGCACAATCAACGGCTGAGGCCGAATATGTTGCTGCAGCTAGCTGTTGCTCTCAGATTCTGTGGATGGTTTCCACTTTGCGGGATTTCGGGTTAGATTATAAGAGTGTTCCACTTTTCTGTGATAACACAAGCGCTATTTGTATTGCAAACAACCCGGTTCAGCACTCCAGAACCAAACACATTGATGTGCGATATCATTTTCTCAGAGATCACAATGAGAAGGGTCATATTGAACTTCAATATGTTGATACCCAACACCAGCTAGCCGATATTTTCACGAAACCCCTCGATGCTTCTCGATTTGCTTACTTGCGTGGGGAACTTGGTATTTGTCACCCTTACAGCATTTTGTGAGGGGGAGCAGTTTTAGATTGATGTGCATTTGCTACTTGTGGGCTGAAATTGCATTTACATCTTGTGCACTTATATGCCTGCTTATAATTCATGAAATCATGACAGCTCAGCTCTTTTAATTCATCTGAAACATTCATGTGCATGATGTTTTCTTTTGAACATCAAATCGTGCTCACTGCTTAGTCTTGAATCTAGCATGTTTAGGCAGGACTGCTTTAGCTATCTTTTATCTGCTTGATAGCAAGACACATTTCTTTGGATGCTAAAAATTGCAACTTGAAAAATTGTTCTACATCTTCATGGATATTCCTAAAGTACCAAACAATTGGTTCACATAGTTAAAATCAAAAATTCCATGATTTGCATGCTTTAAGTTAAAAGATCCAGGTGGGTTTGTTTGTCGCACTACTCTATTCTAGACTGCTTTCCATTGCACATTGGTCTGAACTGGAATAGTGTAGTGTATGCCAAAATCATTGCCTTAAGCTTCTTATGGTTTCATGCCTAGGCTTGGCCTGATTGGAAAGTATAAGGTGGACAAACAAATAACCCCTGGCACTACGAAAAGAACAACAAAATTCTTTGATCATCAAGTTTTCTTTCATTGCTCCATTTGAACTGGACTTGTCTGTCTGGAGTAGAAATTGACTAGCTTTGCGCAGTCCTTGCTTTTACTAGTCTAGTTTCCTTTCCTAAGTGGTGATGCTTTTATTTCAAAAATGATCAAATCACATGCTTCATCATGTTTTTAGAGAATATTAATTTGAGCTGAGCCCATGATCATTGGTGTTATTGTTGGCATATTTTTGCTTCATATGTCTTTGCAATTCTGCTCATTTCAAAGCTTTGCATCTTTTACATGCTCCTTTATGCTTGCATTGCCAAAGGGGGAGAAATTCCTAAAGGGGAGAGACTTGCTACGTTCTCTGCCGCAAGGGGGTATAATTTCCAAAGGGGGAGAAAATGTGACATAAAGGTTCTTTGTTGCCAAAGGGGGAAAACTTAAAACTTAACTCAGGGGGAGTTTTTATTGCCGAATGGGCTTTTTACTCTTTTGAAAACGGGGGAGGAAAATTCTTCTGTCAAGTGACATGATTTGGCTCTTTTCTGAGTTTTTATGGTCACTTGTGTGCTGAAAGTCTTTTAATTTTTCTTGGACTTAAATTTGGTTGTCAATGCACTCATCAAGGGGGAGATTGAGAAACCAAGGGTTGGTTTCAGTGTTTGTGATGAGTGATTGACAGGTTTTTACCCTCTGGTTCGAAGGGTACCTCCGAAGGGTGTTCGGAGGTTGGACCTCCGAAGGTGTTCGGAGGAGGGTACCTCCGGAGGGGTTTCGGAGGTTGTACCTCCGAAGGGTATTCGGAGGTGGTCTCACCGAAGTGTGTTCGGTGGTTTGGTTGCTGTAGCTGTTGCAGCGGAGTGTGCGTGTCGGAGGGGTCCGACAGTACACGATGACTGGGTTCGTACCGAAGGCTTCGGTACTTTGGGCGGTACACCGGAGTGTGTACCGAAGGTTGCTAACCCGGAGAGGTCTCCGGAGTACTGGATACACTTGTCTGTTTGTCTGTGGTGCAGGGACTTCGGAGGCGACGGACAGGTTCGTAGCAGGTGAACCTGGGTCGAGCGGGAGGCTTGATGCCAGGGGAGCGGGGAGCTCCGTCACGGTGGCTGCGAAGGGGTCCGGGTCGGTCCTCGGGTCAAGGTGCGCCAGGTGAAGGCAGAGAGTGCGGAGCGTGGTTCCGGCTGAAGGTACTCCGAGACAAAGTCCTCGGAGGTGAGGCACTTCGAAGGTACTCCGAATGGAGTGACTTCGGAGTTGGATGGATCAAGTCCTCTGCGGAGGCAAGGAATTCGAAGTGTGCTCCGGAGGGAGACATTCGAAGGTGCCCGACGAAGGTCTCAGAAGTCGAGGTGCATCGAAGGCATGGTCTGGGTGAGGCTCGTCGAGGAGTGTTCTCGGGGAGAGACACTGTGACGAAGTGCTCATGGAATGCTTCATGCGGAGGCCTTGGACGAAGGAGGGACTTCGAAGGGTGGTACTCCGAAGGTGGGGCTTCGGAGGGAGGAAGACTTCGGAGCAAGGCTAGCTCCGGAGCGAGGTTGTCTTGTGGTGCTTCGGCCTGCATGGCTTCGGTACACGGACTGACGGAGTTCGAGCTGGGTGAAGCTGCGAAGCCGTGGTGGTCCACTCCAGAGGTGTTGGTGCGAAGGCCCAAGGGCTTTGACGGCTTCGGCTCAAAACTGTCACTGTATCGGAGGCTATCTTCAGCGAAGCGAAGGCCACCAGGCTCATGGCTTCTCGCCGAAGCTACCGCACCCTCGCGTTCGAAGGGAGGCTCCAGAAGGTCAAAGACTGCAAAGGCTGACACTGTCTGCTTGTAAAAAGCTGACGCTGTCCTCTCTGCAAAGCTGACAGAGAAGCCTCCAGAATAAAGTTGGACTACCTTTTGTACCCCTCTATTCTGTAGAGACAAAACTGGTGTAAACCCTAGGGGTAAAGTAGTCATTTCACTTGGGTGAACTGTGGGCTATAAATATGGGGGCTCGGTAGGTAACATTTAACACTTTGAGCATTTACTGTTGAGCTCCTGTAGCCACATACCTCGCTGTATTCATCCAGAGTTCAATTCTACGTGTGTTCCTTGTTCAAGCGGCGAAGCCCTGCTTCTTGTGCTTTTTGCTTGAGCTCGCGTTACATACCTCGCTAGTTATAGTGCACCGAAGCTTGTCTAGGCGAAGGTTGTTTTTGTGCGAAGTGTGTTTTTCAGCGTGCTGTCGCTCTGTGTAACAGGAGGTGAGACCTCGCTGCTTACTAGCGAAGCCCTGATCGAAGCCTGCGTTTTTATCGTGTCTGAGTACCTAGCGAAGTCTGTGCGTGTGCGTTTAGACCTTTGTGTACGAAGCCCAGCACCAGTTGCTGCTGCCAAGTACTTGGTCGAAGTCCTCAGAGGGCTGTCCACTCTTGCGAAGGGTGAAGTGCGAAGCCTGCTCGAAGCACCCTGTGTGCGGAGCCTGCACGGACTTAGCAGAGTAGATTTTCGAAGGGTGTGATCGGAGCGAAGTCTTCTTGGCTTCGAACTTTTGCTCCTGCGAAGCCTGTGTTCGGAGCTGTCAAAACACCTCCGAACCAGACCTTCGAAGGTAGTGTTCGAAGCCTGTTCCGCAGAAGACAGAATTAAAACAGAAGGCTTATTTTTAGCCCGAAATTTTAAAAGCTCCCATTCACCCCCCCTCTGGTCGCCGTTTTCGGTCCAACACTTACCTATGCGCCTGATCGTGGTCTTTACTACTCAGCATCATCATCTCTTGATTTATCTGGCTTTTCAGACGCTGACTTTGGTGGGTGCCGGTTGGATCGCAAGTCGACTTCCGGTACTTGCCAGTTTCTTGGTTCTTCTCTTGTGTCTTGGTCTTCTCGAAATCAATCTGGAGTTGCTCTTTCGACCACTGAGGCTGAGTATGTAGCTGCTGCCAGCTGCTGCTCACAGTTGGTTTGGATGATTTCCACTCTGCGAGATTTTGGGTTGTTCTTTCCTACCAGAGTTCCTTTGTTTTGCGACAGCACCAGTGCAATTAGTGTAGGGAAAAACCCATGTCTCCATTCAAAAACCAAACACATTGATGTGCGCTTTCACTTTTTGCGGGATCAATATGAGAAAGGTGTCATTGACCTTATTCATGTTGATACCTATCATCAGTTGGCTGACATTTTCACCAAACCCCTAGATCAGTCTACTTTTGAGCGTTTACGAGGGGATTTGGGTGTTGTGTATCCTTTCTAGGATGTTTTGCATCAGTTTTCTTCCTTCTTTACTCTTTTCTTGAGTCTTTTTGTGTGTGTTCATATCATACATACTCACATATCACATTTTTGAGCCTGCTTCTGTTATATGATTGAACTGCTTTACTTATTCTAGCTAGTACATGCTTTTGATTACTTGTCAATAATCATGCCTTGTTTCAGTTCGCTTGATATGTTTGATATCTGTCATATGCGTGGCTTTTATGCTTTAAAACTTGAAAAAAGATCACCATTGCTTCTGGTAACTAGCATGTGTAGGCTGAATGTTCTTGCTATCTGTTACATACCCTGTAGCTAGTTCCTGACTTAGATGCAAACATGCAACTTGGACATCTTTCTGCTTTAAAACATGGAAATGTGCTATAAAAAATGATGAAAAATCAAGAAAAATGAAAATTCCGTGCCTCTTTATGCATAACTTGCAAAGATCCAGGTGGGTTTGCTTTGTCGCATTGCTTTGTTCTGGACTGCGTACCATAGCACTTTGGTATGAACTAGGACAGTGTAGTGTATGCCAAGACCAATGTCTTAAGCTTCTGATGGTCTAGTTCTGGCCTAGGCTTGACTTGGTCGGTCAGCATAAGGTTTGACATGCAAATAACCCCTGGCAAAACTGAAAAAGGAAAAGAAAAAGCCTGAAAAATGAAATGATAACAAGTTTGTTGAAGCACCTTGTTTTGGATAATGCTTATCTTGGTAGATATCAGTTAGCTTCTACATCTCATGCTTTACCTTGCTTGTTAACTGGAAAATATGGTGATATTTTTGTTTGCAAAAATTGAAAATGTGTGCTAATGACTTTCTTTAGATATCATCTGTTGCACTGATCATGCCATGTATCTTAGACAGTATGTCTTTTGCTGTATCTGTTAGATGTGGTATTTGCAGTCAATCATATCTGAGAAGCATGCTTTCTACACTTCACATGCACCCCAGTTGCATTCATTGCATATTTTGAGGGGGAGTTGCATTTCAGGGGGAGTCTATGTCTCTGTTGAGTGCTTGATGAGTTCACTTGTCAACAAGGGGGTGAAATTTTGGGATAAGAGTTTAAGGGAGAGTTTTTTTTTGTCCCGATTGACCTTACTCTTTTGATATCCTAATTGATGTTTCTGAGATAGCACTCATTTTGAGCTTTTACATTTTGGTTGACCATAATGACCGCTTCTTGCTTTTGTTTGGCTTTTGGTCATTAGGGTTAAACTTTTACTTTATTTTCTTCTTCTTTGTTTTCTTGTGCTTTGTTTTCGTGTTTCCACAGATGTTTGCAGGTATTGAAGAACTGAAGAGTTGAAGTGTTGACAATGCACTCATCAAGGGGGAGATTGAAGAGCCATGCTGAATAGCGTGGGCCTCATGGCTCCAGATGTGATGAGTCATTGTCAACGATAGTCAAAGAGGACAGAAGAAGAAAGGAGATATGCTGTTTCATGGGCCACGCTTGACTCTGGTACACGGGCAGCGAGCGACTGTCGGGCAGAGGGGCCGCGAAGTCGGGCTGGCCCAATCTGGGTACATGGGCTAGGAGCAGCAGAAGACCCACTGGGCTGTTGATCAGGATTGACTCAGGTACACGAGCGGTGAGTGATTGTCGGGCTGAGAGAGGCGCGGAATTAGGCCGGCCCAATCCGGGTACCTGGTGCAAAGTCGGTGGAGGCTTTGTCAGTTTCGGCGCAAAACTGACGACCGCTGATCTCGGATCTGACCATTCTGAGGCGAAGCCGTAGCTGCTACGAAAGCTCCGCATCAGGACAAGTTACCTTTATTTAGGTTTTTACTATTTTGCCTTTAGGCCCACAGTCTGTCAGTCGAGTCTATAAAAAATCCTAAGGGCATTTCGGTCTTTTCCATTTTTATTCAGCGTCTGTAAAAAACCCTAGGGGTATTTCTGCATTTTCCCATTTATTGGGCTGACTATAAATAGGCCCCAATATCCTAGGGTTAGGGTTACCCTTTTTCAGAATACACTTTCCTAATTCCAAAAATTGGGTCACTTTTGGCGTTCTTCCTCCTGGCGGTTTTTGTTCTTCTCTGCCGTCATTGGTTCTTCGCGCACCCGTCAAGAAATCCGCCATCAAGTTTTATTCTCCGGTTCTCAGCCATCAGATCTCACAGAGTATCCATTTATTCGGTTCCTCGTTTTGCGTGCCTATAGCAATCTTTTGTATGCAATGGTTTAGGCTTCGGTTCTCTGTTTTCTGTGCGCTGAGAGATTTTGTCTTGGAACTGTTTTTATTCTTTTGCGCAGCTGATTAGTATTGTGTTTTTTTGTTTACTCTTGGAAGCAACTGATCTGCCATCTAGTCTATTGTGCTATATATATATATTTTTTTTTCGTAACCTGGCAGGTAGGCATGTTCTTTTATGTAGGTGGCAGGACATGTGAGTTCTTCTAGTAGCCTCTTAATTGCCTGGTGTGTGTGTTGTTCGGTCTTCTCTCTCAGCTCTTCATAGGCTGTCCTCTCCTAAGGCTTAGGCTGTTGTAGCTACTAGCATGTGTATGACATGGCGAGTGAAGCTAGCCTACAGCTAGCTTTTGATTTTGGTTCCTGGAACAATCACCATACTTCGCATGGGTAAGCAGTCCAGAGTTGTCACATTTGTTTTTGTGGTCTATGCGAAGTCAACAGTGCGTTCTACGAAGCTTGTTTGAATCGTGCTGAAGGTTTCTTTTCTGTTCACTCAATATTTTAGATATTTGATTAAATCCATCTACAAGATGTTTATCTGTGAAATTCATGAGTGAAAAATATCTGTTAAACTGTCTGTGAATGATGGA
Source organism: Zizania palustris (assembly GCA_019279435.1). Classification (NCBI taxonomy): domain Eukaryota; kingdom Viridiplantae; phylum Streptophyta; class Magnoliopsida; order Poales; family Poaceae; genus Zizania; species Zizania palustris. Next base: position 18,195,143 of record JAAALK010000290.1, read on the forward strand.
TATCTTTTATGTGCTTGATAAATTATCTATGATTTGGTGAAACCATTGTGAAGATGTTATTTGTTGTGTGAATGGTTTTAATCTGCCTTTAAGCACTGTGTTGGTGTCTTTTCAATTAGGACACTGGTCGTTTTTAGGCTAGATTATTTTTTGCTTTGTTGATCTGTTTGCTTTTCGCTATTAATTTGTTGAGGTGCGTTGGGTGTTGGGAGCAGGCCATTGATTCGAAAGAATTATTTAGGCGCCCATTCACCCCCCCTTTGGTCGCTACTTTCGGTCCTACAGCAGGGACGAGGATGATCTGAAGAAGACTAACTTGATGCTCAACGGCTTCAACGACGAGAGTTCCGAGGCCAAGGGCATGCTCTCCATGGAGTTGATGGTGGGCAATAAGACATTGCCAACAACGTTTTTCGTCGTCGATGTACAAGGTAACTACAGCGTGCTGCTTGGGCGCGACTGGATTCATACGAATTTCTGCATCCCTTCTACTCTACACCAGTGCCTGATTCAGTAGGACGGCGATGAAGTAGAAGTCTTTCCCGCAGATACTTTGGCCCAAGTAGCATTGGCCGATGTATCAGTCGAGGCCGTTCACAATAAAGTAGGGTGTCTGTTAGGTAGAAATCTTTCGGATTACGATTTTGTTAGCATATCCGGAGGGCATTTTGTACTAGTGTCTATAAAGCCGGCTAGTGTAGCACGATTTTTTTTGTATTAATAGTCATGTCTAGCAAGAATAATCTCGATTGGCTGAAGTCATGGGTAGAGCAGTATCGGTCTAATAAAGACGGTGTTGCTGAAGCCATCGAGGACTTTAGCGAGGTAGAGAAATTAGGACAAGGTTTTGCGTCGGCTGATCCTTTAGAGGAAGTTGACATAGGTGATGGTAGCACCCCGAGGCCGACTTTTGTAAACCAACATTTATAGCCCGATGAAAAGGCCAAAGTAATAAAGCTACTTCAGTTGTATGTCGATTGTTTCGCATGGGAGTATAACGAGATGCCGGGACTAAGCCGCGAGCTCGTGGAGCATCGGTTACCTATCAAGTCCGGATTTAGGCCTTATAAGTAGCCTCCCCATCGCTTTAACTCGGCCGTCTATGACCGATTTAAAGAAGAAGTAGAGCGACTGCTCAAAGTTGAGTTTATTAGGCCATGCAGGTACGCAGAATGGGTTGCTACCAATGTGTCTGTAGAGAAGAAAGGGAGTAGCAAGATACATGTATGCATTGATTTCAGGGATCTAAACAGAGCCACTCCGAAGGATGAGTATCCAATGCCGATAGCCGACATGCTAATCAACGATACTTCAGGACACAAGGTACTAAGTTTTCTTGATGGCAATGCCGGTTATAATAAAATCTTTATGGCCGAGGAGGACGTCTACAAGACTGCCTTTCAATGCCCTGGTTTTGTCGGCTTGTTCGAGTGGGTCGTTATGACTTTTGGTTTGAAGAATGCTGGCGCCACGTATCAGCATGCTATGAACTTAATCTTTCATGACTTGTTAGGGGTTCTGTTAGAAGTTTATATTGACGATGTTGTAGTCAAATCAGACTCTATGGGAAATCATTTAGCCGATTTGAAAGTTGCTTTTGATAGGATGCGGCAGTATGGTTTGAAAATGAACCCACTCAAGTGTGCTTTTGGCGTGTTGGCAGGTAAGTTCTTAGGTTTCATGATTCACGAGAGAGGCATAGAAGTAGACAATAGGAGAGTAGCTAAAGCCTATAATAAGAAGGTTAAACCAAAATCATTTCAAGTAGGAGACTTGGTGTGGAAGACGATTTTACCTTTAGGCACTAAGAGTCCTAAGTTTGGTAAGTGGTCACCGAGTTGGGAAGGCCCTTTCAAGATAGCCAAAATCGCTCCCGGCAATGCATATGTGTTAGAATCTCTGCAAGGAGAACGATTTCGAAGAGCTTTGAATGATAGGTAATTGAAAAGGTATTTCCCAAGTGTATGGAAAGCAGCGCAAGAGGTGACGAAAGGCCGATATGGAAGGTATCGCCTTTAGCTCATTGTGCTTTTAGTTCACTAAAAGGCAGGGGGCATGTGTTGATGACAAAAAGTGGCATCAATGGCCAAGATCGTCAAAATATCAATTTTGGTGATTTGGGCCGAAAATACACGTCTCGGGTCAGGCCGAAGCCCTATAGGGCTGAAGGGCCATTAGGCTATGGGCTCCGAAAGCTTCCAGCCAGCCCACGGCCTTCGACCAGGAAGCCTTCGGAGGCCCACGCCACCGAAGCTTCGGCCCGAGAAGCAGGCTTCGACGGGCCTGGCCGAAGGCCCACTTCGGCAGAGATAGAGTTGGATGCGATTCCGGCTAAGTTTTTATCTCTATCCAGCTAAAGTTATAGCAGATTAGATCAAAGGTCTCGCCCCTATAAATATAGAGGCGAAGCCAGTTTAGAAACCCCCCCAACACAACTCAAACACAAAGCCCTAGCTTTGATCGCATTTACTTTATCTTTACTTTTCTGTACTCTTCGTGGGTTTGCCTGGAATCCCTCCGACGGCCACTTCGGAACAGTGGTAATCCTTGTTACTTCGCTTGTGAAGTATCCGTTAATCTACGTAATAGATTGATATCGCCTTGTTACTTCGCATGTGAAGTATCCGCTAATCTGCGTAACAGATTGCTACCTTCGCTACTAGTGCAACACTTAGCAGAATTCGGTCCTCGGGCCGAATTAGTACTTTGAATCTTATCTATTGCAGGTTACCTACGTTCGAAGCTACTTCGTCGGAGGTGTTCGGAGTTGAGAGATCGATTTCGGAGTTTGCCAGAACACCCTTTGGCGAGATTGCACGCTTCGACCGCATGCTTCGCGAGCACACTTTGTCACGACAGACTTCACGCCGAACCCCGCTGTTCGAAGGTGATTGTCGCGTCCGGATCCATTCGGAGTTCATCTTTGACCAGATCGGTCCAGGTGCCGAAGGTACCCTTCGGCGGGACACTTCGAACCAGACGCCGAAGGTATACTTCGGCGACTCCCTTCGCACCACACTTCGAAGCGGACAGGCTTCGGCCAGTTTGCTGGTTTATTCTATCTGATATATTTCTTTCGGCTAATTAGATTATTTTGTGTGATCTGATTGCCTGGCGACTCCACCCCCCTTACCATGGCTAAGGGTAGTCGGAACGCGACGTCAGTGCTGTGTTATGCTTAGGCTTGTTCCTAAGTATCTTCACACTTTTGGATCGTCGAACTAACCCAAGTGCGGGGGAACGTTTTCGTGTCAATAGTTTCTAACATACATAGTTGCTTACTTGGGACTACAAAATGCTATTCTGTAACTGAGTAGTTATAAAAGTAGTCATTAGATTTATCGTAAAACATGTTGTGTGATGTGAGTAATCAATATGGGATTTGTCCCTCCTAAACAGGAGAGATATTTCTAGGCCACTTGATGTAATGCATTATGGAAGTGCATGGCCATGCTGATATAATTAAAGAGTTAATAACAAGTTATAATCTAATATGGATATCGAGAGAGGATCGAGCTATTGATAGGATGGCACAAATCTCACCTTGTGCTTGATCAATATCATGAGGAAAAGGACATGTACATATAGAATATTACAAGGTTCAGTCGATATGATCTTTACATATACTTGGGTTAATATGTTTTAATAGAGGTGACTATTAATTTAGTATTGGAAAGAAGTTTCCATATATTAACTGTTGGGGGAGATAATCCCGATGACTGCAGGGGAGCGCGAGGGTCCGTACGACCCTGAAGGGAGACCACTACCGGAAGACCGGAAGCTTTATGCCGGAGGCACTCGGACCTCCGAGCAAGGAAGTTGGAGGCCCTCGAAGGCTCCGAGAGGCGCCGGAAGGGGTCCTCGGAGGGGGGAGCGATCGGGCAGAAGCCCGGGGCCACCCTCCGGGCTGAAGATGTCGGGGGCCACCCCCCGAGGCTAGGATGCCGAAGGTCACCCTTCGGACCGAGCAGTGGTTCCGGAGGAAGGCTTGGCGGAAAGAAGACCAGTCAAGCCTACAGGGGGACAGGATCACGATCATCTATGCTGAGTCAGGCGGCCCAGGCAGCGCCCGACATGGCTGATACGCTGTCAGGGCCGAATCTTCCTGTCTGTACTACGCGGAGTCCGCTTTGTCTGTACTATGCGGGGTCTATCTTGTCTGTATTACTGACCCGTGTCAGGCTGAGTAGCGGTTGACGGTTTAGAGGCACCTGGCCCTTTAGAGCGGGGCGCCCTATAAATACCCCCCAACTACAGTTGTAATAAACACACGATCCAAGAATACAGAGCATACTGCATTCCTTTACTTCCACTAAGAAAACCTGCTGGTTCGATCCGTCGTTCCAACATTAACCAAGCTATACGTGAACCTATAGGGTCACACACTTAACAGGTTAGAACGTTAGATTCAAATAGGATTTGAATTGGGCTCAAATTGGATAGAGATCCAAAAGGTTTGGATTGATATTTGAATAGATCACATAGGGAACCGAGTAGAGTCTTGGTTTGACCTGATAGGGCCCAAGCTAGGACATCTATATATATGAGGGTGTAGGGCGTAGGGAAGCATGCCTTCTGATGATTGACATGTCGATAATACATTTCTAGTGTTAAGTTGTTAGCTATCGAGGGAAAACCCTAGGCGCTACCTCTCGAGCCCGAACACCCCACCGATCGCCTGGTTGCTAGTATAACGCCAATCGACATTTCACCCCCTAGATTTGTGGATACTACTAGAGGCGTTACTTTACTTCTTCGCATCGACGTCGACACTACTGATCGGATCGACGATATCATCGGCTTGAAAGAGGAGAAGTCCTTGGGAAAAGTCCTCAGGAGTTTTTTAGGACATTGATTGGCTTCTCGACCATATCAACGTGTTTGCGTTTGCTCGTCTCGCTACTGCAACACTTCTTCATCTGCTTTGTGTGTCTAGTGGTAATGATCTAGTGGTAGAAAATTTTGTTTTCAGCTAGCGTAATCTACACGTTCCCTAATCGGCTCACCCCTTTATTATATAAAGAGGGCAAGACACCCCTTAAGAGGCATACTCTTGAGTTATTTAGCATACATCTAATCTACGATCCACAAACACACAAGGTGTAGGGCTATTATCCTATAGGAGGTCTCAATATGTCTAAATCCCTTGGCTCATATATATTTTATCGAGTCAACCCTAAAGCTTAGAATACAACACTATCCTGCCATTTTAAATATCATCTTGGATACCCCCATAGGTGTACTGCTAATCTTAAATATGAAATTCTCTTTTAATCCCTTTTATAAATTATGTTTTGAGATTTGTATTGAATCCATTTTCCTGTCGGTTCAAGCTGACATGAAATTCGTCCCAAATCCTGACGACAACTTTTTGACATGAAAAAATCTAAATCCTATAGGAAAAAGCCTATGGCCCGTTAAACAAATAGTTCTATTGACCATAGAAAGGAATTTCCTTGTCGGCATAACTTGTTAGAGATAGAAATTTTGTCGAGACGATGTTGAATTTTCCTATCGCGTCGGATACAAACCATCAAAGAAAGTGTTTCTGACGTTGAACCATGAGACAAAGTAAATTTTCCTGTTGCTCTATCTCTGACGGTTATTTTCTGTGCCACACTGACAGAAAAATTGATTTTCCTATTTTCCTATCGGTTTTTCGCATTTTCCTGACGGTTTGAGACCTAGAGGGAAATTTGCTTCTCTAGTAGTGAACAAGTGCTTCATAAGGATGCTATGCGTGTAAATTAAGAGGTCCTCGGTTCGATGTCAGTGGTGGGGCTAGAATACCTCTCATGTCTATATTTCGATCGATCCGGTAGCCAATATCTCTTCTAAAAACTTCCAAATTCATTTGAATTTAAATAATATATTCGAATTCATGAAAATTATTTAAATTTGAAAATTTTCGTGAAACTTTTTGAACCTGGAGTTTCAGCTAGTAATATATATATATATGTTCTGATCTCCAGTGTGACTTACAAGCAAATTAAAAGGAAAATATAGGTCACTATCCGGAAGTACTTATATTACATTTCCATCGCATAACTTTCAAACAAACTTGGATTTGTGAGACCATCTTCTAAGAAATAATTATGTGTTTATAAATGTGATATATATCCTCGTCACGCACTTAGGATTAATTTGAGATCTCACTCGAATAAAAAATAATCATAATCGTCACTACGTGTGTGCTGTACACTGCTTGCTACACATGATGAGCCGCTTGTGACTATAGAAACGACAGATCCGTTCAGTACTTGCTACATTTTCCACTATTTAATAGCAAAGCTTTTGTTGGATCTCTTGCCTTTTAGAGAGGCTATATATCTCTCTCGCTTTGGATCAGCCTTCTGGGCGCTTTTTGTACTACTCGATGGCTCGTTGATTTAAAATGCAAACCTTTTCAGGCTTCTCCAAAAGAAATGCTTTCCAATTCAAAAGAATACGTGGAAAAAGTGTGCCCTAGCTCAGCCGGGACCAGCCAGCCATGCATGCATGATGCATTCATCTTGAACCTTTATGCACAGTGCAATGTTGCGTTCAAAAGGCGATCGAATGGATCGACTGATCGGTTCAACAAACGATTCCGATCCAACTTTATTTATTTCATGGATATGATAGTGATACTGGCCGGCCAGGGTCCCAGCTAACTGCTGCATGGATGTCATCAATCAAAATGAACGTGAGTTATATATATATATATATACAAATGCTATTCTACACCACGGGTGTAGAATGCTATTCTACACCGACGTGGAATGGAGGGGATGGGATTGGGTGGGGGGTGGGCACGATTGGGATGATCGGTGTAGAATAGCATTTACACCCATAGTGTAGAATAGCGTTTCCGTATATATATATATATATATAAAAATGCTATTCTACACCACGGGTGTAGAATGCTATTCTACACCGACGTGGAATGGAGGGGTTGGGATTGGGTGGGGGGTGAACACGATTGGGATGATCGGTGTAGAATAGCATTCTACACCCATAGTGTAGAATAGCGCTTCCGTGTATATATATATATATATATATTAGAAACAAACTGGTCGCGAGATATTGTTGCCGCACGAATACCATGCAGAACTAGCCTGAGAACTGGTCCTGTGTTCTGTTCGTACTTTTAGCCTCATATATTCCAATTCAGAAAGCAAATGCGTTCCCAAATTATGTGTTGCATGCATGTTAGCCGGCCTTGCCTTTAATTTCTTCGTCCGGCATCGCTCTTAATGATGGTATAGTACCTCGATACCTTCGCAAAAACTATAAAATTATTCATTAATTAAATATTTATAATTACTGATCGTAAAATGTTTTTTAGTAGGATATAAAACTAATATTTTATGATCAGAAATTACTAGTAAAAGTTTAATTAATGACTAATTTTATAGTAGTCCTTGATAGAGTATTAAGAGGTACCATAATTTTTACTGTTAATTTTGGTATCTCCTCATCTTTGAGCTCTGAGATATTAAAATTAACATAAAAAATTATAGTATATTTGGTATTTTCTCGAGGATGATAAATATTTCCTAATATTTTGTCACAATATTTTAAAATACGGATCTACTGGTACCGAGATCTTGTAAACCAAATGTATTTGCATGCTAATTATTTATTGATTAAAATCTCATCTGACTACGCCCTATAAAGAATGTGAATCAGACTGAAATATGAAACCCTGCGATTGAGACTGTACTACATTACCACGCCCAGTAAAACCCAAGTTGTAACTTGGTCACTTGGATGCTAGCCACAAACAAGCAAGCTCAGCATGTATAGCTATAGCTAGGTCCCAGATTTGAGATCATATCGATCGCCGATGGATCCATCCATGTGTCTAGTTAGCTCTGCTCCTTAAACCAACTTAATTATTCACTGCTAGCTAGCTGCTAGATGAGTAGTGGTCACACACAGAGATCCGGACTACTACACTGTACGTACGTACCCGGCCGACCGGCCGGCCCTGCTGCCGAGCTCCATGGCCAGTCAAAGATCGAAATATATGGCAAACAATTCCAAATCAATGCACGCCTTACCGATGGAGAAAGAAGCAGCAGCAGCGGCAGCGACGAGCAAACTCATCAGCTGAATCTCTCCATTTCTTCGTCGCTGGGTAATTTGGCCGCCTCGCTGCGCCGTGCACGCGTAGAGGATGCGAGCGAGGCCTGCAGGCGTCTCTGGCCGGCCAGTAGGTGTCATCCATATATCCATCCACTCCTCGGCGTACGTCGCTCTCAGCTTGGTAGATATCCATGGCAAAGCGAGCGTAGCAGTAACTAGCGGCAGTGGCCACTAGTCGCCCAGCTGCACTGCAGCTAGCCATGCATGCATGGACGCTCGCTCGAAGCATGTAATGCCCGGCATGGCCGTCCTTTTCTACTGCTGGTTCCTGTACTGTACATGGATATATGGCTACTGCTTGCTGCAGCTGGTGGTAGCAGGTGCATGCATGCTAGCTACGACAGCTGCACACACACCGGACCTTTTTAACCGATCGAACCACGCATGGATGGATGCATCCAAGCATTAACTCCGGCCAGCGTACGCCACTGCTGCGACGAGCGCCTAGCTAGCTCGACGAACTGTGCGGAATTGATGAACACGAACGTTCTTTTCTTCTCCTCTTGACCTCGGGGGCCGGCGTGTCTCTCAAAATCTTGCCATAGCACGGTGTGCATCGCAGAGACTCGCAGTGCAGCGTCGTCCGTACGTGCCTAGCTAGTTACAACCCAATGCGGTGGAAAGTTGTGAAATTAACCCTATTCTCTCGGTGATCACTGATAAAAGGAGACAGTTTTTATAACGAAAAATAGGATCTGCTCTTCACAGTACCCATCGGTGCTTACACACCACTGCACCGTACCGTGCCGGCTCTCCACTCGCACAATTACCGCCTATTTTTTCTATGCTAGTTTTATATTAGGGTACAACACATATGTCACCCTCTATATATACTTACAGTGAATAATGTTCTATCCTAGCTAGTTTTAGGTTACAACACAGGTCATCATATTTGAGTTACAACTAACGCATGTCAACCTGGCTTTCGAACAGCGAGTCTAAACATAAACTCAGACACCCTCTAACCCCTCCTACAATTACAGCTAGCTATGTTTCGACATATTTAGTACCATCTATTTTTTAGCTAGTTTTATCTTACAACACAACTACACAAGTCGCTAGGTCATCCTAGTTTTATGTTACAAGGCATGTCATGCTAGCTTCACGGAGAGTTTGAACATAAACTCTAACTCCTCTAACAATTACAACTATGATTTCTTGATGTTACGAATACACATTTGACATAAACTATATTTTAATCTACCAATACCCTGCAATCGAGCACTACAAGAAAATAGAGGTTCCCCGAGTGCCATAGTCACTCAGCAAAGCCTAAAATACACTCAACGAAGTGTTTGCATAGTGTTGCACTTAGCAAAAAAAACACTCCACGAATCTGTTGTCGTTGGCGAACAGGGGTAATTGAGTATTTTTATTGGACACTAGGCGGATAAGTTTGCCTAACATCAAATTTGGTCCTCAGCAAAAAAATGACTAATTGTGTGCGTAGCGGTGTGACACGGATGGTTTGCTGATTGCTGAAAACTTGGCACTCGGCAAACAAGAAAACTAGAAATAAAAAGGTGTGGTTTTTTTGCCCGTACAAACACGCCGTCACGACCTCCATTTGCACCGATTGTTTTTCCGATTTTTATCAAGTGTCAAACTTTGCTGAGTGTATTATTCACTATTCACTGAGAGTAAAAAGTTCATCAAGTATATTTAGCTAGCACTCGGCGAACAACCCTCTTCACCGAATGTCCGAAAAAAATATACTCGGCAAAGAATTGCGTAATACTTGACGAAATATTGAGTACACGTGTGTCCGTTATCAGGGGACATTGGAAATTCGATCCAATGGCCAATATTCAAACCGAAAATGCCTCTCGTCTGCGATACGGTCACTGATGTACACTAGACCTCACAAAGGCTGCAAACGGCAGCTTGCTGAATGGTTTTTCTTGAGACGTCGCGGTCAAGGTTGTTGTTTTCGACTACTGTGCTCTTTCTGCATGCACGCAGTTTCATGTCCTCCTTTTGGTCATTTTTCACTCTCCTTTAATTTCCCTCTCAAAAACTACGTAACCGGCTAGCTGCCGATCTATAGCCATATATCCTACTGGTAAATAAAATCGCAAGTGCGATATATATATAATACTAAGCTTAGCAGGGCTGTTGCTGCCTTCGCTAGTACGAGAGTGAAGACTGTCTAGCCCTAAATTATATATATATATATATATATAGATATAGATACACAAAAACGTTATTCTACACCACGTATGTAGAATAGCTATTCTACAGCGATCACTTTCAGTAGTAGATTTTCTCAGTAGAATAGCAATTGAATACTACTTTTTTCTCGGTAGTAGATTTCTCAGTAGAATAACTATTCTATACCCGTGATGTAGAATAACATTTGTATATATATATACATACACATACATACTGTCTAAAAAATAAGTCAAATCAACCATACTAGACGGTAAACTAGACCAGAAGAGGCATTTACGTACGGAACATACGTAGTAACTAGTCAGATGCCTGTGCTTCGCAACAGAGAATTTTATTTTTCAATAGGGTATTTGTGTAAAATGCATGTTTCTGTGTGATTTTTTAGAAATCTAAGTGTTTTTATACAAAATTCGTACATCCGCGTAAAATTAAAAAATTAAAATACAAAAATATTTTTTTCCTTTTTCTTCTTTTTTTCTTTTTCTTTTTTTCTTCTTTCTCACGTTTTCCTTTCAGGTCGCATGCAGCGTCTCGCGCCGCCCTGCGCGCATGCGGCCGGGCGGTTTGGCGCATGCGGCCGCGGGGCGGGCGGGCAGTTGTGTACGCGCCGGGCGCGCTAGCGAATCGGTTGGCCCGTTTTTACGAGGTATAAATTTTGGCTGGTTTTTTATGGGATGTGGGAAAGGCATGCACGGGGAGCTGCGCTGGGAGGGAGACGCGCTGCGCGCGAGCGCTGCGGACGGACGATTGACTTGACGCTTTTATATAGTAGAGATTTCTCATGATTCTCATGTGCTCCTACGTATTTCACCTCTCAAATTTTCTTTTCGTCTCAATATCTCCTCGTTCTCCCTCCCAATAGCCCCAAGTGTCGGCACTGACTGACGCCAGTAATAGATGGAGAAAACTCAATTTCAGAGATCCCCAAGAATTTTGTCTGCAATTTTTTTTTACTTACAATGGATTCTCTCGAAATCCTCTCCTATCAAAGATATTATATGATGTGTTTTGTAAACCTTTCCCTTTTATATATTCTAACCTTTTCCTTTTACTACTATATATGATGCATTGTTCTAAAACCGTGAGTTTTTGATAGCTTGGCTTTGTTTTTTTTGAAATAGACCACACGAGCACGAACTTATTTGAATGCCACATGTTTCGGGAATGTGATACGAGGACTTTCTAGAAGGTCAGTCATCCTGGTACTACTCCCGCCTGAGTACAGGCAACGTTGGAGTTCTAATGAGATTTGGTGTACGTCAAACTGCCAGCTAACTTACATCCCTTTCACTAGCTCTGTTTTGTTTCGTCAGCAAATTAAATAGAAGAGGATTAGTATCAACAGAACCTTGGTTGCTAGGTTGGTTCCTTATGTGTGATTTTATTGCCAATTTTTTCTAAGTCTTTGAAATATTCTTGAAAGGATAAAAAATATCTAATTTTGTCTTATCTATCATCTTCAAATTACTAGGCAGGGCCCTATAGCTTAGCTATGGTTTTCAGGCCTACAGCCCTACACACCAATCAGCTGCAGCCTGAAGAGAGGCCGTAGAGAGGAGTGACATAAATATGTGGGATTATGTGTATGTGATGCAAGTGATTGGAGCAGTGAATGCTGAATAATGTTTCCAATTATGATGGGCAGCAGCAGGACGTACGTACAGTGGGCATATATAATTAATATCCGAATGATGGATGGCCAATCTTGAAACTTAGGACGTCAGCCCGATGCATGATCCGTAAGAGATGAGTGAAAACATGCTGCGTATAGTATAGTATGGTCACGGGACCAGGGTAGCTAGCTAGCTAGGCCATGGATTATGTGGACGTGATGTGTGTGTTGTTTCTTTCGTAAACTAGCTCTATCCTCTATGGGTGCATGCAATATAATCTCTCTTCTTTTGTATACTCTGATTGATTTCAGTTTGATACTCATGGATATTGTTGTCTATTGTTTCTTGCCTGGCACGAACACGGAAATTAACTTAAATTCTCATCGTTAGTAAATGTGACGACTTCGGTAGACATGATAGTCAACCTCTTCAAATGCACAAAGCAGGATGTGACATATGCCACGCTTAACACCCTTCCTCAACCACTAAAGGGAACAATTGATATATACCATGCATTCCTGTTCCTATGTACTGTGCAGCTAATAGCCATCACTACATTATCTCTACGGGTGACCTGACAACCTGTGAACACTAGCGAAACTGTATTTTTGTCGAGCGTCAAAATATTTACCAAGTACATTATTTCGGGTATTTGATGAAGATGAGTTTACCGAGTGTTTTTTTTAAAAAATACTCGGTAAACAATTACACTCAGCAAACCTATGACACTTGGTAAAAAAATCAGTACTAACAGACATCAACATGGTGTGTTTGGGTGACAAAAAAGTCCTGGTTCGCCAAGTGTTTTTCGAAAAACACTCGAGTTTGCCGAGTACGTGTTTGTTGAAACCTAAAAAAGCCATCATTTTGTGTGGAAAATTATTTTGAACCTATGTGATATTTGCAATTTTATTTTAGTTTGAAAATTTTTCTACATTCAAAATACAACATATCTTATTCCATGTGAAAATTTTGAATTTTTTAGATTAGTTTACTATTTTTAATTCATTAAGTATGTTTCTAATATTTAAATTGAAATAGGTGAGATTTGAACTGCAAGAGCATGAAATAAAGAACCAAAAATTTTAGAAAAATCACATTCAAGTTTTTGAGTTAATTTTTAGTTCTTATCCACTAAATTGAAATAAAATTTGAAAAATATAGGTTGCAACACTCATTCGACAATGCGGAGATTAATGGTTTTTTAATTCTTAAATAATCAAATAAATTCTAAAAAATACAAGACCTATCATGGTGTTATAATCTATATGATACATAGATACTGTGATAAAAAATTAAAAATGTTTTGATAAAATTTTCACGTAGGATGTTAACAAATTGGAGATTATCCTAGAAGGAATTAGGGTTTAGAGGAGGAATATGTTAGTTTTGAAAGCAAATAGATGGTTAAATCTTTGTTTGATATTGAAACTTTTTCTAAAATCAAAATACAATATAACTTATCCCATGTAAAAATTTGTTTTAGGGGTTAGTTTACCATTTTTAATTTAGCATGTATTTCCAGAAGCTAAGTCAGCATGGTGAGTTTAATATCAAAAAAATTTAAGTCCATGCATACAGAAATGGACTTGCACTTAACTTTTGTTGTTTGTGAAGCAACCCAATCCTCGTGATCGACATTGCCGATCAGGGGACCATCAACCCTGCTATTGTTGCCTCAAAAGCTCCAGTAGGGTCGTCAGTGCTGACCACCACCTCCACCGACTTGGTGGTGTTTGTTGGGGCATCTGGTTCAACACTGGTTGCTCTGACCACCGTAGTGAAGAGGTCAGCTACTCTGACCGAGGGTGGTCTGAGTACTTACGTGTTTGCCCTGACCAAGCCAACCACAATCGCTCCAAGTGGGGCCGATCGAGCACCGACGGTCAAGCCAAGGGCGGCGACTGAAGACCCTCCAGCGGCCGATCACCAAGAAGAAGTGCTGGAGGAGATCGGCCACCCGGCTAAAGTGCACCTAGAGATGCCTCCGCTTGCTGCCAAAGTCTAGACTAACCTATCAACTAGGGAGGTCGAGAGGGGGCTGACCAAGTGCTATGAAGCACTCAGTCATATTGGCCAAGCGACTATCATAAGTCCTGCAAGTATTTGTGTTTGCACATAATATTTTATATGTACATGGACTAACTTGTTTTGTTTATCACAAAATCTTGTGGACCAATTGTTAAGGAGTACGAGCGTCAACTGCCCTACTCCTATTTTAGACTTGGGTGCCTTAAACGCCTAGGTCCGGCATTTGACTAACCAGTTGGCGCAGAAGAATGCTAACATGAGGCGGGCGGAAAAGGATATTGAAATCCTCCACGGCTAGCTAGAGATCCATACCCATGGTAAGAGTTTAACCGATTTTTTAATTCACCATTATTGCTTGTTACATTGTATTAATATGTGCTTGCTTCGCAGAGTGGCTGGCGATGGAGGAGTGCTTTGAAACGGCGACCACCATGGTGGACTGCTCGGTCTCTTCGGCCAAATTGGCCTTGTCCGAGTGGGATGAGGCTATGGAGAGTGTGCTAAAGGCTGAGACCGAGGTCGCGTACCTCAAAAAGAGGATCAAGGCATTTGAAACAGCCACCGCCATAGCCTAGAAGAAGACGGAGGATGAAGTCGGTGAGTACAAAAGTATGGACCTATGACCCTTTCCTTTGTTTTGGGATCATTGGTGTAATTAGTATGAAACCTTGTGTTGTTATCAAAACTCCATCGGTAAATAAATACTCAATTTGTTGACCTGGAGTCGCGCTTGAGCTATACTCAAGTGAAACATAACCAATATTATGTCGAAGCCAAAACACTCTTCAAGATGATCGATGATGAACCGGTCAGTGCTGAGTGGTCCGCGGAGCATTTTATGGAGTGACTCTAGGGATCGACATCATGTCTTCGGGTTCAAACCTAAGACTTCATGCAATCGGTGGTGACTCACGCACTCATGATTTTCCGAGCGATGTATCCCTCAGTGCACATGGACTACATCCGAGCGGGGTGGCCAGCTACCATGGAGGAATCATACGTAGAGCGACTCTACTCGGAGGTAAAGAAGACGACAAACATCCTCGTGGGGGACTTAGAGACTTATCCAACCGAGACTACCGAGTAAATTAAGAAAAAATGTAGAAGAAAAATTGTATGTATGCATCTTTTGATTAATGAAATGAAATTTCTTCTTTGTGACTGTGTACTATGCCTAATTATTTTCAATAAAATTTTGACTATTTTGGTATATCTTAGGTCCATTAGCACATGGAAACTTAGGTCACATGCATGTTTTGTAGAACCATCAGCGTCACAAGTAGTCAAGAAATATATGACACTGAGACTCAATTAGGGCAAATAGTAAAACCAAATTCTAACCCCTGAGTGGGCAAATAGGATCAACAATAACTAAGTCAAAATGGATCGTGAGCTATCAGTTAGAGTGATGCAAGCACTAGGGTTCAAGGAGAAAGATAAAAGCAAACCAAATAAAAAAGAACATATTTATTAATCTAAAAATAAGAACTTAGCATATCATTTTAAGGATAGAAATGTCGAAGATGCTCAATATTCTAAGAATTTGCAATTCATTGACCGTCTTCATGCATCAAGTGATATGAGCCTGGTCGGGAACTTCCGTAACGATATATGGTCCTTCCCATGGAGCTGATAGCTTGTGGGTGCCGATCGCTGATTACACTGGGCGAATAACCAAATCTCTGACTTGAAATGACTGACCACGCACACTACAATCATGATATATGTGCATACCTTGATGGTACCAATAAGATTGAATGGCCACAACCAATTGAGCTTCTTCAAGACTATCAATGTCTTCTTCTCTTGTTTGCTCGGTTGCGCCTTTCTCATAGTATTGAATCATCGGGGACTCATGCAACATGTTCACTGGTAAAATGGCTTCTGATCCATAGACAAGGAAAAATAGAGTCTGACCAGTGGCATGACCTGGCTGAGTGTAAAGACCCCAAAGAATAGCAGGTAATTCTTTCATCCACTAACCACTGTATTTGCTGTGGGGATCAAAGATTCTGATTTTTAAACCTTGGAGTATCATACCATTGGCTCTCTCAACTTGGCCATTTTCTCTTGGATGTTCAACAAAAGCATATTTGACTTCAATACACCAATCTTCACAGAATTCCCAAAAATCATTACCGATAAATTGGGTCCCAAGATCTATAATAATCTGATTAGGAACACCGTATTGGTAAATTATGCCTTGGATGAATTATGTGGTTTTCTTGGCTATGCTTTTTCTCAATGGCATGACTTCTATCCATTTGGTGAACTTGTCAATGACGATGAAGAGATGATCATAACCCTAGGGAACCTTTGGAAAGAGTCCAACCATATCAAGCCCCCAACATGCAAACGGCCATGAAAGCGGAATGGTTTGGAGTGCTTGAGCAGGGCGATGATTCTACTTGGCGAAGAATTGACAACCCTGGTAGTTGCAAACTAGTGACTTAGCATCTTCATTGGCAGTGGACCAATAAAAACCCAACCTGAAGGCTTTGTTGACTAGTGTCTGAGCACTAGCGTGGTTCCCACAAATGCCCGAATGTATCTCTTTTAGGATTTCTGAACCTTTTGATTTGCTGACACACTTGATGAGCACTCAGGTTGAAGCAGCTCTCTTGTACAACTCTAATCCCACTATAACATATTATTTGCTCCTTCTAGAAAGGAAAATTGTTGTATCTTTGTCATCGGGAGCTTTGGCAGTCTTAAGGAAATCAATAATAGGTTGTCATCAGTCTTATTCATTATCGGTGATGACCAAAACTGATGGATATTTCTCGGTCTCCGAAGGTTGAATTTCATCGAAGTGAATCAATGGATTTGGGAGTTTTTGAAGAAAAATGACACTTGGCATGGGCGCTCAAGATGAACCAAACTTAGCCAAGAAATCAACAATCGAGTTGTCGTCCCTAGGGACGTGATGAAACTTGAGGCCACTGAACTTGCCTTCCAACTTGTGGATCTCCTTACAATAAGCATCCATTTTTTTGTTGGCGTAGGACCAATCTTTGTTGATTTGGCTGATAACCAACTTGGAATCTCCATATACCATCAATCTTCGAACCCTTACGGAAATGGCAATCCGCAGACCATTGAGGAGTACTTTATAATTGACTGCATTGTTAGACGCCATGAATTGTAGTTGTAGAGCATATTTTAATTTTTCACCTTGAGGGTATATGAGTACAATTCCAGCTCCTGCCCCATCAATACTTAGCGAAACATTGAAATACATGACCCAATGCTCTTAGAACTCGGCGGTCAAAGGGAGTTGAATCTCAGTCCACTCGGCAACAAAGCCGGTGAGAGCTTGAGACTTGATGGCTGTACGAGGGTTAAACCCGATGGTGTATTCAGCCAATTCGATAGCCTACTTCACGATCTCATCAGTCACGTCTCGATTCCGAAGAATGTCACCGAATGGAAATTTCATGATAACCTCCACCGAGTGCACCTAGAAATAATGCTTAAGCTTT
This sequence comes from Zizania palustris, assembly GCA_019279435.1. Lineage (NCBI taxonomy): Eukaryota > Viridiplantae > Streptophyta > Magnoliopsida > Poales > Poaceae > Zizania > Zizania palustris. Next base: position 18,212,571 of record JAAALK010000290.1, read on the forward strand.
CGGGCGGTGATGAGGACGACGTATAGGAGTTTTTTGATCTGAGGGTGCTGAACTTTGGATGGCTTGAGTACCTTAGATCTGAAATATACCGACCTTTGAACCGGATAAGCATATCCCTCTTCTAGACGGTCAACAACCATGAAAGTGTTGGCCACATGAGTCATGGCGGCGATGTAGAGGAGGAGCATTTCACTAGGAATCGACGCAACTAGTATTGGCGAAGAAGAAAGAAACTTCTTGAGTTCAGCAAAAGCTTGGTCAAGGGATCAATGTCATCTTGTACTCAACCGGTGAGGGTGCCAAACCTGATGTTGATGGCGTAGCAAGCGAGATTTTGATACCCATGGTCGACATCATCTTGGCCACCTAGACTACTTCTTCCATCTGGACAAAGACATCTATGGCCTTGCCTAGTGCAAGACTATCTCGTTTGCATGCATGTGAGGTTGCAACATCACCCTTCATTAAAAAGGTCGTGGCCCAATATTTTTTAACCAGGTACGCATAGTAGGGTACTGCCATGAATTTGGCAAGAGATGGCTTCCCTAATACAACATGGTAGGAGGTCTCAAAGTCAGTGATGTAGAACTTGACGTGTTCGGTCTTGTAGTTGTCCTGAGTACCGAACGTCACCGGTAAGGTGAGGGTGCTGAGTGGAATGGAGGCGTTTCCCTAGAAAATCCTGTAGAAAGGTGTGTCTATCTTCTAGAGCGCAGATTTGTCGATGCCAAGGGCAATCAACATCCCTTTGAATAGGACGCCGAGACTGTTGTTGCCATTGATCGACACCCTCTTGAGGCACACCTTGAGGATGATCGGGTCGACAACCAGGGAGAATAGTCCTATCTTGGGGACCTCCATCCACTGATCATCTCTACTGAAGGTGATCAGGACCTCCAATCACCACAGTCATTCGATAATAATGGTGCTGATGGAGTTGACACGACAGGCCAACAACTTCTGCTGGCACTTGGATTCAGCAGCTATTACACCACCATAAATCATGGAGATCATCTGAGCGGGCTCCTAGAAGTCATTTTCCGTCAGAGATGCTTCAACATCTTTATTGTCCTCTTTGGACTTATTTTTCATGGCATCCCAACGACGTTTGTTTCGTTGGGGATTTTCTTCTGCCTCCTTTACCATCTGGTTCTGCAACTAGTTCTTCCGACCCTAAGGTTTGAAATTATTGTTGGCGACCATGACTTCCTTGCCCTTTCTCTTCTTGTTCTTGAACCAAGATGAGGGTTTTGATTTGTCACGGTCTTCTCGTGTGGGTGAACAACGACAATCCTTCTCTTTCTTGTTCTTGCTGAACTCTCAAGTGTTCATGTGCAACTGCTCCCACTCAGCATCTTCGGCGTTGGTGAACTGTTCGGCGACGGTGATTATCTCACCGAGATTGGTTGTTCATTCATGACTAGATGACAAAATAACTCTGAAGGCTTCTATAAGACATCTTGAAAGATGGACATGACATCAATGTCGGAGAGGCTAGCGACGGTGTTCTAGCACTTGGAGAAGCATCAGATGTAGTCTTGAATGGACTCATCACTTTTTTGGCTTCTCTGGTGCTAGTCGTGCCGTGCGGCTGACCTTTGTCAGGTTCCTTGATAGTTGGTGATGAAAACATTGCACAACTCATGCTAGGAATTTATGGTGTTCTCCAAGAGTCTGGCTAGCCAACTGATGGTAGCTGAGGACAGTGCGATGGGGAGGTAGTTATCTCCGATGTCTTGGTCACCTCTAGCTACACGAATGGTCGTGCAACACAACCGCAACCACTAGGAGGGATCAGTCCTACCATCGTATGGTGACTCCTATGGGACGTAAGTTGCAAAGCCACACAACTCGATGAAGGCTCTCGGAGAAGGCTAGAAATCCATCATTGCGCGATATGTCAGAGTTAGGATGGCTAACACCTGGCGTGTCGTGGCTCTAGTCATATTGCTCATGATGATGGAGCTCGCTGCACTCACATTCACCATGGCAATGAGAAATGGTGTTGCGCGCTTCATGCGTGTCGTTGATGATTGTTCGAGCATCACCCATGTGAGAGCTCCCACGATGCTCACGTGGACACGAGCTCGTCGATTGCCTGGATGGTCGAGATGATTGACTACGGGCCTGAGACCTTGACCTCATGGGTGGTGTGACATCCATGATTTGAGCGGCAACCACCTAGGTCATTGCTCGAGCCCTTTAGAGCTCGAGTGTATCGGGAAGAGTGGCTAGCACCCTATAGATAGCCACCAGATTCATTGTAGGCGTGTGGTACTCAGCCTGGCCTTCACAATCTACCGTGAAGGCGTCATGCGCACCCTACCATGAGGTCTTAGCTAATGAAGGAGTCCTCGAGCAACGAGCTGCTGTAGTGGCATTCCGCCTATGGCTGCCATGCTGGTGAGTGTTGGACTCAACGGCGTTTGAGGACTCATCATCTAAGACAGTGCCCACCATCATCATGATGATGTTTGGAGTGTGTGTTGTCCTGACCAACATAGCTTGTTGTTGAGGTCGCTATGATGTAACCTTGGTGAATTAACGTTGTTGGACCGTACGTCCACCTAAGTTAGTGAAATGACGTAGTCGGCAAGCGAGTCAGCGGTTATGTATAGGTGAGCCTCGGGTGAAGCTGGATGCTTGAACGTCTGGGAGCCAAAGGAAGTGTCCGAGGCAAATCTGAGCGCTCAAATGCCCAGGGAATGGATGAATACACAGTAGAAGTATGTAGAACCTTTGCCTTCATATGGGTGGAGGTGATCAAACCCAGTTTGCGCATAGAATCACCAACGAAGTTCAGGCCTCCAAAGGTGATCATAGCACCAATGAGAACATGTGTGTCGACCTTGCAAATGATTGCCATTGAGTTAGAAAAAATCACAAATGACCCCCTACATAGCACGCCACTTGTCGTTGCATGAGAAGCGACAATATACTATGGGGGTACCTATAGTAAGGATTTAGGTTAGATAGGTTTAGGCCTCTTGGAGGATAATAGCCCTAATCCCATGTGTTGGAGTATGTTTCGTTTGTGTATGACAGTATATGTGTGTGAGTAAAAAGGAATCCCCCTTCAAAGGGATCCCCTGTTCTCTTTATATATGAGAGATCGAGGGTTATAATTTATATTTAATGTGTCCTACGACCTGGCCAATTATGAAGGAAAATGGTCAGACCGTGGTTAATAACTCTAGGTAGCAATGGTTATATTAACCACACAATTATGGTGTTTTCAAGGGCGGATTGAGTCTTGATGGCGACCGTCTGAGTGCCTGTAGTCGGGAAGGACTCCTGACTGCTAGACTCAGGGAGCCCCTCAGATTGTCGACTGATGGCAGGCTGGATAATGTTGATTGTTGACTAATTATCTTTAATGCTACGTCTGTTGACCCCTTCTCCTCTTGATCCTCGTAAGTCCACTCGGGAGGCACCTTAGGATCATATTGTCGACACTTCTCGTATTTAAATTAAAATAGGTCAAATTTGAACTCGATACATGAAATAATGAACCAAAATTTATGTAAAAATTATATTCATGATTTCGAATCCATTTGTAGGCCTTACCTACTAAATGTAAAGAAAAATTGAAAAATCTAGGTTGTGATAGTCAATCGACAACATAGAGCTTAATGGTTTTTTAATTATAAAAAATAAAATGAAGTAAAAAAATTCTAAGACTTGGCATGGTGTTATGATATGATATGTAGAAGTTGTGATAAAAAAATAAAAATTTTGAGAAAGTTGTTAGGTAGGATGTTATGAAAATTGGAGATTCTCTAATGATGAATTAGGGTTTAAAGAGGGAATGCGTTGGGTTTGAAATAAAATCAATGGTTAATCTTCATTTTAAATTTAAACTTTTTAAAAATCAAAATACAATGTATCTTATCCCATGAAACACTTTTTCATTTTTCTAGACAGTTAGCTATTTTTGGTTAATTACTTGTGTTTCTAGAATTTAAATTGAAACATGCCAAATTTCAACTACATGTGCATGAAATAATAAACTAAATTGTTTGAAAAAATCATATTCATGTTTTTAGTCCATTTTAGGCCTTAATCACTAAATTTGGAAATGTTTCACAAAAATTATCAAGAAAAAAAATTGAAAAAAACATTTGACATAAATGTGTGCATGCATGTATATATCCACAATCTTTTATAAGAAGCATGGATTCAGGAGGTAATGACGAGGAGTTCAAGTACTAAATAAGCATCCTTATATATTATACAGATTGTTGATATACCCATGTATATCCATAAACATCTCCCACAATCGATGGACTTATGACTGTGTGTGGGTATATCCACAGTCTTCGTAATAAGCAAAGGTAAGATACATAACTCAATCTATCACTACCATAGAAACAATCTATAGTGACTAGTAAAATACGTGTGTAGTAATAAATTTTTAGTGACGGGCTGTTTCACACGCGTTAATAATGCTACATTATTAGTAACTGGTCGCAATAGGACGCAAGAGAGGCAATGTTTAACCGGTGGGGTAAGAGAGGCAATAATGAGTCTGTGTTTTTTCTTCAATGCAATTGGACACAAAGTACTTGACCCAACAATGCTAGCAGAACTAGAGAAAAACAATACTTGACTCTCTCTCTTCTTGATATGTACTATCCTCCATCATTTTTTGATATTATGGTACATCTGACCTCACATCTCATCAAAGAAACATTCTTTCTTAGACCTGTTTTCTTGCATTAGATGTACCGTATGGAGATACAAGAGTGTTCTAAAGAAGTATGTTAGGAATTATTCTTCACCTGAGTGTTGGATCGCACAAGGTTACTCTAGCAAGGAGGTAGTAGAGTGGTGTGTCGAGTACACATACACGAATAACTCAATTGGTGTGACTTACCCTCGCCATGAGGGTATACTAGAAGGTCAAGGAATCTTAGGCAAGCAAACAATCACTCAAGATCGAAAGGCATATGACCAAGCTCATTTTCTCGTGTTGCTACAATCGAGCGAAGTGTCACCTTACATCGTTGAGCACAATCACATGATCTGTGTAGAGAACCCATCTCATACCGAATCTTGGATCACAAAACAACACATGAAAAGGTTCAATATAATACCTGGTTTTGAGATCGGATCGCACGATCGAAAACCCTAGTGAGCGAATCGACCAAGCAGCTAGCAATAGGCCCTATATATACTATTACAACATATTGAGGTTATCATATAAATGGTTCTACATTCTACACAGTTGATAAATATAGAAAGAGCATAAACCAAAACAACGGTGTTCGTATATATGCCTACGAAAACAACAATGTAAAGAGCACATATTACGAGCAAATAGAGGAGATTTGGGAACTTTACTACCTAGGGTTCAAGGTACCTCTGTTTCGATGCCGCTAGGTTAATGGTACAAAAGGTGTTGGACCGGAAATGGAGACCAGAGGGGGGTGAATGGGAGCTTTTTAATATTTCATACTAAAAATAGCCTTCTGTTTTAATTCTGTCTTCTGCGGAACAGGCTTCGAACACACCCTTCGAAGTTCTGGTTCGGAGGTATTTCACAACTCCGAATACAGGCTTCGCAAGGAGTAAAAGTTTGAAGCCAAGAAGACTTCGCTCCACCCACAAACCCAAAAATTCAGCTTCTGCTAAGTCAGCGCAGCCTTCGCACACAGGGTGCCTTCGTGTAGGCTTCGCACTTGCAGGCTGCGGACTTCCCCCTGAGGACTTTGATCAGCTTTGCTAAGTCAGTGCAAGCTCCGCACACTGGGTGCTTCGAGAAGGCTTCGCACTTCACCCTTCGCAAGAGCGGACCTCCCTCTAAGGACTTCGATCAACTCTGCTAAGGCAGTGCAGGCTCCGCACACAAGGTGCCTTCGAGCAGGCTTCGCACTACACCCTTCGCAAGAGCAGACTTCCCCCTACGGGCTTCAACCAACTACTCAGCGACAGCAACTGGTGCTGGGCTTCGTACTTCGAAGGTCAAAACGCACACTTCACAGACTTCGCTAAGGGCTTTGACTAGCGAAGAAAAATGGGCTTCGATCAGTGCTTCGCTAGTAATCAGAGAGGTCTAGCCTCTAGTTTACACAGAGCGATCAGACACTGAAAACCACACTTCGCTCAAACACACTTCGCTCGAACAAGCTTCTCACACACTTCTCCAGAAAGGATTCAGTGCACAAACTCAACTCAAAAGAAGTGACACACAAGAGATCGAAGCATGCAGCGAAGTATGCATACAAGCTCAAGCAGAAAATGAACACAGAATCAAAGCTTCGATGCTTGAACAGGGAACACAAAAATTGAACTCACAGGATGAATACAAAGTATGTGGTGGCTAGTACAGGAGCTCAAAAATGAATGCTCAAAGTGTTAATGCGACCTACCCAGCCTCCACTATTTATAGGCACTATTCACCCATGTGAATTGACTACTTTACCCCTAGGGTTTACATTGGTTTTGTCTCATCAGAGCAGAGGGGTACAAAAGGTAGTCTACTCTATTTGGAGGCTTCTTTTGTCAGCTTTGCAGAGGGGACATCGTTAGCTTTTTGCAGAGCAGACACTGTCAACCTTTACAGTCTTGGACCCTTCTGAAGCCTCCCTTCGCACGTGAGGGGTGCGGTAGCTTTGGTGAGAAGCCTTGAGCCTGACGGCCTTTGCTTCACTGAAGTCAGCCTTCGATACAGTGACGGTTTTGAGCCGAAGCCATCAAAGCCCTTGGGCCTTCGCACCAACACCTTCGGAGTGGACCACCATGGCTTCGCAGCTTCTCCCAGCTCGAACTCCGTCAGTCCGTGTACCGAAGCCATGCATGGCCGAAGTACCTCAAGTCATCCTCACTCCAGAGCCAGCCTCGCTCCGAAGCCTACTCACTCTGAAGAAGCCGGCTTCGCTTCGAAGCTTGCTTCACTTCGAAGCCCCACCTTCGGAGTACCACCCTTCGAAGTCCCTCCTTCATCCAAGACCTCCGCATGAAGCATTCCATGAGCACTTCGTCGTAGTGTCTCTCCCCGAGCACACTCCTCGACGATCCTCACCCGGACCATGCCTTCGATGCACCTCGACTTCTGAGACCTTCGTCGGGTAAACCTTCGAGTGTCTCCCTCCGGAGCACACTTCGAACGCCTTGCCTCATTGCTGAGGACTTCGTCTCGGAGTACCTTCACTCGGAGTCACACTCTGCACTTACTGCCTTCTCCTGGCGCACCTCGACCCGAGGTCCGACTTCGACCCCTTCGCAGCCTTCGTGACGGAGCTCCCTGCTCCCCTAGCATCAAGCCTCCCGCTTGACCTAGGTTCACTTGCTACGAACCGTCCGTCACCTCTGAAGTCCCATGCGCACCACAGACAAACAGACAAGTGTATCCAGTACCCCGGAGACCTCTCCGAGTAAACAACTTTTGGCACACACTCTGGTGTACCGCCCAAAATACCGAACCCTTCAGTACAACCAATCATCGTGTACTGTCGGACCCCTCTGACAGGCACACTCCGCTGCAACAGTTGCAGCAACCAGAGCCCACCGAACCCTTCGGTGAAACAGCCTCTGAACCCCTTCGGAGGGACCCCTTCGAATCAGAGGGTAAAATCTGTCAATCACTCATCACAGACTCCGAAACCAACCCTTAGTTTCTCAATCTCCCCCTTGATGAGTGCATTGACAACCAAATTCAAGTTCAAGAAATTTGAAGAATTTCAGCACACAAGTGACCATAAAAACTCAGAAACGAGCCAAATCATGTCACTTGACAAAAGAATTTTCCTCCCCCTTTTCAATAGAGTAAAAGCCCCTTCGGCAACCCTTCGTCAAATCTCCCCTTTGCAGGATAAAAACTCCCCCTGAGTTATTTTACCCACTTGCTACAGAGAACTCAAAAATTTCTCCCCCTTTGGCAATGCAAGCATCAAGGAGCATGTAAAAGATGCATAGTTTCGAAATGGGAAGAACTGCAAAGACATATAAAGCAAAAATATGCCAACATTAATACCAATTATCATGTGCTCAGCTCACTTTAACATTCTCTAAAAAACATGATGACAGCATGTGATTTTATCATTTTGAAATAAAAGCATCACCACTCAATCAAGGTAACTAGAGAAGTAAAATCAGGGACTGCGCAAAGCTAGTCAATTTCTACTCTAGACAAATAAGTCCAGTTCAAATGGAGCATTGAAAGCAAACTTGATGATCAATTAATTTGTTGTTCTTTTCATAATGCCAGGGGTTATTTGTTTGTCTACCTTATACTTTCCAATCAAGCCAAGCCTAGGCATGAAAGCCATCAGAAGCTTAAGGCGGTGATTTTGGCATACACTACACTATCCCAGTTCAGACCAATGTGCAATGGTAAGCAGTCTAGAATAGAGTAGTGCGACAAACAAACCCACCTGGATCTTTTTGCTTTGAAGCATGCAAATCATGGATTTTGTGAACAAATTGTTTAGCACTTGATGAATATCCATGAGTATGTAGAATAATTTTTCAAGTTGCAATGTTTATCATCCAGAGAAAAGGAGTCTTGCTATCAAGAAGATAAAAGATAGCTAAAGAAGTCTTGCCTAAACATGCTAGATTCAAGACTAAGCAGTGAGCATGTTTTGATTTTGGAAAGAAGAATCATGCACATAATGTTTCAGACATATTAAATAGAGCTGAGCTGACATGATTACATGAATTATAATCAGGCATATAAGTGCAAAAGATGTAAATGCAATTTCACACATGATGTGCATATGCAAGACAATTAAAATCTGCTCCCCCTCACAAAATGCCGTAAGGGTGACAAATACCAAGTTCCCCACGCAAGTAGGCAAATCGAGAAGCATCGAGGGGTTTTGTGAAAATATCGGCTAGCTGGTGTTGGGTATCAACATATTGAAGTTCAATATCACCTTTCTCATTATGATCTCTGAGAAAATGATATCGCACATCAATGTGTTTGGTTCTGGAGTGCTGAACCGGGTTGTTTGCAATACAAATAGCACTAGTGTTATCACAGAAAAGTGGAACACTCTTATAATCTAACCCGAAATACCGCAAAGTGGAAACCATCCACAAAATTTGAGAGCAACATCTAGCTGCAGTAACATATTCGGCCTCAGCCGTCGATTGTGCAACACTAGACTGTTTGCGGGAAGACCAGCAAACCAGAGAAATGCCTAGAAAATGACAAGTAACAGAGGTACTTTTCCTATCAATCCTACACCCAGCAAAATCCACATCGGAATAACCTCGAAGACACAAAGAGGAAGACGCTGAATACCAAATGCCGAATTCGAGGGTATGTTTGAGATACCTGAGAATGCGCTTTACCGCTTGGCGGTGCGAAGCTCGTGGTGAAGCCTGAAAACGAGTGCACAGACACACTGCGAAGTGTATGTCCGGCCTCGTAGCAGTCAAGTAGAGGAGGGAGCCGATCATGCTTCGGAACTCCTTCTGATCTACGGCTTCTCCATCTTCGTCAGGATCCAATGCTACAGATGTAGCCATTGGAGTGGCGAGTAGCTTCGCATCAGCCATGTCGAACTTCTTGAGCAGGTCCTTGGTGTACTTCGTCTGGTGGACGAAAGTACCTTGTTTTCTTTGCTTGATTTGCAAACCAAGGAAAAATGTGAGTTCGCCCATCATGGACATCTCGGACTCCCTGCTCATGGCATCTGCAAACTCGACAACCAAAGCATGAGAAGAGCCACCAAAGATAATATCATCCACATAAATCTGAACTAGGAGGAAATCTTTGTCATGCTTGAGAGTGAACAGGGTTTTATCAACAGATCCCATCAAATACCCCCGCTCAAGCAGAAAAGACTTAAGTCTGTCATACCATGCCCGAGGGGCCTGCTTGAGTCCATAAAGAGCCTTATGAAGTTTAAGGACTTTATGTGGGTATTTGGGGTTTTCAAAACCAGGGGGTTGTTTTACATAAACATCTTCGCCTATGAAACCATTAAGAAAAGCACTTTTGACATCCATTTGATAGAGTTTGAATCCCAGGGATGTCGCAAAGGCAAGCAAAATCCTAATGGCCTCAAGACGTGCAACAGGTGCAAAAGTTTCAGTAAAATCAATCCCTTCTAATTTAGAATAACCCCGAGCTACAAGTCTAGCCTTGTTTCTAATTATAGTCCCATCCTCCCCTTGTTTGTTTTTGAAAATCCATTTTGTTCCAATGAAATGAACATTTGGTGGAGGATCAACTAATGTCCAGACTTGGTTTCTCTCAAAATTTTCAAGTTCTTCATGCATGGCATTGATCCAACTAGAATCAGAAAGTGCATGACTAACATCTAAGGGCTCGAAAGAAGCAACAAAAGCGAAATCAATGAAATGAGCATGAGAACGTGTTACCCTTTGATCAAGCTCACCAATGATCTGCTCGGGAGGATGCATCCTTTGAACATGGTGTGGAGCCTTGCGGTGGGATGCAGTCTCCACCTCAACTTGTGCGTTGAAGTGTTCCAAGATGACCGATGTAGAGGTAGTTGCTTCGGGACCTTGTGCCGAAGTGGTCGAAGCGGGGTCGGCTTCGCGGGTTGATGTCGAGGGTAGTAGGGGTTCATCCTCGAAATCTCCGGGATCTTCTTCTTCGAAGATAGTCTGTTCCATATCGTGTTCATTTGCCTGTTCAAGAGCAGAACTAACAGAGGGGGTTGATTCATCAAAAGTCACATCACATGACTCGATGACAGTGTTAGTCTCCAAATTATAAACACGATAAGAATGATCATGTGTAGTGTAACCCAAAAAGATCCCGTCAGAAGAACGCGACTCAAATTTATCCAAATTACCACGTTTCAGGATAAAGCAACGACAGCCAAAAACTCGAAGATGTCAAGTTCAAGATTGAGCGCAAGAATATTCAGTTTAAGATGTAACAAGCAGTGTTCATGGCCTCAGCCCAGAATTTTCTAGGAGTCCTGTGCTCATCAAGCATCGTCCTAGCCATCTCAACCAAAATGCAGTTCTTTCTCTCAACAACACCATTCTGTTGAGGAACCCGTGGAGCAGAGAATTGATGTTCTATGCCATGCTCCATGCAAAAGTCAACAAAGAGACTATTCTTGAACTCAGTGCCATTATCACTTCGAATGAATTTCAATGCACCAGGGAGTTTAGTGAAAAGTCTCAAAGCCAAGCTCCCAAAGTGTGAAAACACTTCATCCTTGCTGGCAAGAAAGAAGACCCAAGAGTAGCGACAGAAATCGTCGACAATAACTAGCACATACCACTTGCCGCCTAAAGAACTAACCCGAGAAGGACCTACAGTGTCCATGTGGAGAAGTTCCCCGGGTTGTTCAGTCATCACTGTGGTGACTGGCGAGTGCGAAGCGGCAATCATTTTTCCATGTCGACAAGGAGCGCAAACTAAATTCTTCTCAAACTTGAGCTTGGGCAATCCTCGGATCAGACCTAAGGCACTTAGACGAGCGAGCAACTCAAAGCTCATATACCCTAGTCTCCTATGCCACTTCCAAAGTTCATAAGTAGAATGTGCAACAAGACAATGAGAAGAACCAGATGACTCAGAAAAATTAGCTCCAAAAACTCTCCCAACTCTAAAGATCTTACAAACCACAACGCCATCAGAATTGAGTACTTACGAAGTATCGCGATGGAATCACACTTCGAAGCCGTCATCAAGCAACTGAGATACAGAAAGCAAATTGTATCCCAGGTTTTCAACCAAAGCAACATCTTTGAGAGTGAAATTCGAGTTAATTCTTACCACACCTTTACCTTTCACTCTACTCCTTTGATTGTTGCCGAAGGTGATATGTTCCCTTTGCTTGGTTGTGGTGAGGCTGGAGAACCATGCTGCATCTCCGGTCATGTGGCGTGAACAACCGGAGTCCATGATCCATGTGCCCTCCAAGCCTCGGTCTGTCGCCTACACATGACAAGAAAATCTCGATCGCTCAGTGCTGGGGTGAGTGAAAATATGACGAGGCATCCAGCACTAAGTGATACGAGTAGTAGGCATAGTAAAAGTAGGATGTCTACGCACAAGATAATCAGAATGATGCAAAGTGTGAGGTCTACCTACATGCTGTGATCTAACAACATGACGAGGTCTCCTACTCTGATGAGGTACAAAGCTACTCGCCCGGGGTCTACCACCATATGGAACATGGTGAACACGTCGAGGAGCAAAACCTCTCCGAGAAGCACGAGGAGCCTCAAAAACAGGACGATAGTAAAACTCAGACTCATGCATACCTAAAGATGGGTAATGCATGTCCTGGTGACTCATTGCCTGAGAGCGTCGCCCATCCTTGATGCAACGAAAACAGAACCCAACCAAATGACCCGCCTGCTGACAGTAGGAACAATGAAAAACTCTCCTAGGGGCACACCAATGGGTCATAGGAGCAACTCTCACAGGCTCCTTGGGCTTCTGCTGAGTGGTTTTCTTGGGAGGGATTCTTTTTGTGGGAGGAGTGGTTTTCTTTGGAGTTCGGGTAGGCTTTTTGGCTGATGGAGTGTCTAACAGAGCTCTTTCTTTCTCTAAGGTAGTGGGTGAGGTAAAAACAGTTTTGTTTTCACTATTTGAAGGAATCCTCTCAAAACCCAAACCTAGAGCTAACCCTGCTCTGTCAGCACACATCTTGGTCTTGGCCAAGAGCAAATCCATCCTACCCTTTCCCTCAGTGCATTTGTTAACCACAGAAAGAAGGTATTCATTTTTAGTCATGAGGTTCTCAGCTCGCTCTCTAACAGTGCCTAGCTGGTCCTTAAGGGTTATGCAAGTGTCACACACAGGCTGCACATCCTTAGAACTACCGGTCCTCTCCAATCTACCCTCTAAATCATGAACATGCTTATCACGTAAATTAATGCTCTCGCGTAATAAAGAACAGTTCATGCATTCAATTATATCATGAGGTCTAGAATCCACCATCAAAAGCTGCTTCTGTGCAGTCTCAAGCTCAGATAGAGTTTGAGCATGTACAGAACGCAACTGAGCAAGCTCACCCATGACAACAGTACAAGATTCACATTCAACATCATTAACTCTAGACTTAAGCATGGCATAATCAGTAGAAACAGATTCTAGCCTAAGTCTAAGGTCTTTTCTATCTCTAGCGGCTTGCATAAGTAATCTATCCTGACCAAGAACTACTTCATTCAGTTCATCTAGTTTAATTGAAACTGGTCATAGGATAGTGGTACCTCAGATGAGTAAAGCTCATCGTCGTTGTTATCGCTGTCGGCCATGAAGCAAAGGCCGGTGAAATCTCGTCCCTTCTTGTCCTTCTTCTCCTCCTTCCTTGGAGACTCCTCCTCCTCAGAACTCAACTCCTTAGTTAAGGAAGTGTCGATGTCGCTGAGAGCAGCAACAAATGCTCTAGAAGCGGCTTTGGCTACCCTCTTAGCCATTTTGCCGCGCTTGCCCTTCACAAAAGGCTTCCTCTCCTTTTTGTGGTATTTAGGGCGCTCACTCTCATCTCTCTTCTTGAGTTTAGGGCAATTGTTCTTGATGTGAGAAGTGTCACCACACTCAAAACAACCACTAAAACCACTTCTCCTCTGACCCCGTCTCTCATGGTGAAAACGGGTGAACCTTCTGGCAATGAGAGCAAGCTCATCATCATCCAGAGTGTCCACCTGCTCCTTAGTGACGGAGACCAGGGAGGACAAAGCAAAACCATCTGCAAGAACACACGTGCCGGATGTGCTTGGTTCTGTAGTGGTGCCACGACTAGTGCTAGAAACCAATGCCAATGGCTGTGGCAAAGAGTTTCTGTGCACTGCAAGAGATGCCTTGGCAATCTCTGTGGACTTTAGCTTGCTGAAGAGCTCATCACAGGTCAATGTGTCATAACCTGCGGACTCCTCAATGCTGTATATCTTCACTTCCCATATGCTACGATTAAGAGCATAGAGAAGCTTGATAGCCCTATCATGATCATTGTAAGCAAGCGTCCCGTTGGACCGCAAGTTACTCACTATCACATCAAAAAGAGAAAACATGGCATCTATAGATTCACCAGGTGCCTGCACAAACAGCTGATACTGTTGATTGTATGTGCTTTGGCGCCTGGCCGTAATCTGTGTAGAGCCCTCATGAAAAATAGTGAGAGTGGTCCAAATTTCCCTAGCTGTCCTAAGGTGCTACACCCTATCAAAATCACTTCTACTCAAACCAATGAACAGTATATTTCTTGCCTTGGAGTTGGCATTATACTGATCCTTTTCTGTTTGAGAGGTGCGAGTTTCAGGGATGGAGTATTGTGAGTCCACAATCTCCCAAATTGCATTTCCTTGGCTTAGCAAGTAAGCCTCCATGCGCACCTTCCAGTATGCAAAAACAGTCCTATCGAACAGAGGTATTTTACTAACTCTGTCCATGTCGCCAACAGATCACAAAACCGGTTAAGGTCAACTGGTGATCTTAACCCGCTCTGATACCAATTGTTGGACCGGAAACGGCGACCAGAGGGGGGGTGAATGGGAGCTTTTTAAAATTTCAGACTAAAAATAGCCTTCTGTTTTAATTCCGTCTTCTACGGAACAGGCTTCGAACACACCCTTCGAAGTTCTAGTTCGGAGGTATTTCACAGCTCCGAATACAGGCTTCGCAAGGAGTAAAAGTTCGAAGCCAAGAAGACTTCGCTCCACCCACAAACCCAAAAATTCAACTTCTGCTAAGTCAGCGCAGCCTTCGCACACAGGGTGCCTTCGTGCAGGCTTCGCACTTGCAGGCTGCGGACTTCCCCCTGAGGACTTTGATCAGCTTTGCTAAGTCAGTGCAAGCTCCGCACACTGGGTGCTCTGAGCAGGCTTCACACTTCACCCTTCGCAAGAGCGGACCTCCCTCTAAGGACTTCGATCAACTCTGCTAAGGCAGTGCAGGCTCCGCACACAAGGTGCCTTCGAGCAGGCTTCGCACTACACCCTTCGCAAGAGCAGACTTCCCCCTGCGGGCTTCGACCAACTACTCAGCGACAGCAACTGGTGCTGGGCTTCGTACTTCGAAGGTCAAAACGCACACTTCACAGACTTCGCTAAGGGCTTTGACTAGGGAAGAAAAACGGGCTTCGATTAGTGCTTCGCTAGTAATCAGAGAGGTCTAGCCTCCAGTTTACACAGAGCGATCAGACACTGAAAACCACACTTCGCTCAAACACACTTCGCTCGAACAGGCTTCTCACACACTTCTCCAGAAAGGATTCAGTGCACAAACTCAACTCAAAAGAAGTGACACACAAGAGATCGAAGCATGCAGCGAAGTATGCATACAAGCTCAAGCAGAAAATGAACACAAAATCAAAGCTTCGATGCTTGAACAGGAAACACAAAAATTGAACTCACAGGATGAATACAAAGTATGTGGTGGCTAGTATAGGAGCTCAAAAATGAATGCTCAAAGTGTTAATGCGACCTACCCAGCCTCCACTATTTATAGGCACTATTCACCCATGTGAATTGACTACTTTACCCCTAGGGTTTACATTGGTTTTGTCTCATCAGAGCAGAGGCCACAAAAGGTAGTCTACTTTATTTGGAGGCTTCTTTTGTCAGCTTTGCAGAGGGGACAGCGTTAGCTTTTTGCAGAGCAGACACTATCAACCTTTACAGTCTTGGACCCTTCTGAAGCCCCCCTTCGCACGTGAGGGGTGCGGTAGCTTCGGTGAGAAGCCTTAAGCCCAACGGCCTTTGCTTCACCGAAGTCAGCCTTTGATACAGTGACAGTTTTGAGCCGAAGCCGTCAAAGCCCTTGGGCCTTCGCACCAACACCTTCGGAGTGGACCACCACGACTTCGCAGCTTCTCCCAGCTCGAACTCCGTCAGTCCATGTACCGAAGCCATGCATGGCCGAAGTTCCTCAAGTCATCCTCACTCCGGAGCCAGCCTCGCTCCAAAGCCCGCTTCACTCCGAAGAAGCCGGCTTCACTCCGAAGAAGCCGGCTTCACTCCGAAGCCTGCTTCACTCCGAAGCCCCACCTTCGGAGTACCACCCTTCGAAGTCCCTCCTTCGTCCAAGGCCTCCGCATGAAGCATTCCATGAGCACTTCGTCGTAGTGTCTCTCCCCGAGCACACTCCTCGATGATCCTCACCCGGACCATGCCTTCGATGCACCTCGACTTCTGAGACCTTCGTCGGTTAAACCTTCGAGTGTCTCCCTCCGGAGCACACTTCGAACGCCTTGCCTCATTGCTGAGGACTTCGTCTCGGAGTACCTTCACCCGGAGTCGCACTCCACACTTAATGCCTTCTCCTGGCGCACCTCGACCCGAGGTCCGACGTCGACCCCTTCGCGGCCTTCGTGATGGAGCTCCCTGCTCCCCTGGCATCAAGCCTCCCGCTTGACCTAGGTTCACTTGCTACGAACCGTCCGTCGCCTCCGAAGTCCCCTGCGCACCACAGACAAACAGACAAGTGTATCCAGTACCCCGGAGACCTCTCCAAGTAAACAACTTTTGGCACACACTCCGGTGTACTGCCCAAAATACCGAACCCTTCAGTACAGCCAATCATCGTGTACTGTCGGACCCCTCCGATAGGCACACTCCGCTGCAACAGCTGCAGCAACCAGAGCCCACCGAACCCTTCGGTGAAACAGCCTCCGAACCCCTTCGGAGGGACCCCTTCGAATCAGAGAGTAAAATCTGTCAATCACTCATCACAGACTCCGAAACCAACCCTTGGTTTCTCAAAAGGCTTTATGATCGACAAGTACAGATTCACAAGTGTAAATCTAACTCATGTTGGCTATAAAGACGAACATTTCATGCTCGCTAAACAAGTTGCTCAAGTATTTTACGTGCCTAATACGACAAATAAGAAACTTAATGTTGTCCTAGTTGGAAAGAGACATATTGTGGGTGTTGAAAATGTGATTGATAAGGACGAGTACAATCAGTTTGATGAGATACCTCTTTTCACCACCTCAATTATGCCACAGGTTAAACAATACAAGCAAATTTCGTACCTGCGCTCCAACCATTCTGAAGGATTATACGTTAAGAATGTGAGAAAACAGAAGGTGTAAAGTTTAAATTGTTTATATACATGCAAGTATTGTTCATGTGTTGAAATACTAAGATATGTGGGTGATTTGTATAAGTTCTACTGACATGTTGCATGGCATAGATAAAGCACTACTTTTTAGATCGAGTAGATAAATATTGAAAACTAAAAAAATGATAAAATGGCATTCACAGAAGTATAAATATGGCACAGGTAAATATCAACATTCATAGATTCACTGAAGTACCAACATTGCAGGAAATATCAACATTCATAAATACACTGAAGGGGCCAGCTAGGGTTCTTGGAGCATACAAGTAAGTACCTTGGGAGGAGAACGAAGAATCAAGATGAGGCGGCAGCAAGGACGAGTCGACGATGGAGAGACATGATGAGGCGATGATGAGGACGAGTCGGTGATGAAGAGGCACGATGAGGCGATAGTGAGGAAGAGGTTGCCTGCTCCGACGAGGGAGTCCATGCACACCGACAAGGAGAAGATGGCAATGATGAGAAGGAGGTGGTAGAGACGAGGGAGAGAGGTGGGACGATGTGAGCAGCATGCGACGTCGACGAGGAAGAAGAGGTGATGACGCTGATGAGAGGCTAGGGTTAGGTGTCAGTGTGAAATGAAAGTGTGGCTAGTTCAATTTCTTCCCGCCTATTTATACTCAAGAGATACTCATCAGTAACATGACATAATGTTATGTGTCACTAAAGAGGGTGCCCATCTTTAGTGACGCATGTAAAAGAACACACATTAGTGACGGTTCATATTATGACCCGTCATTAAAGAGGATGCCCATCTTTAGTGACGGGTCGTAACATGATACGCCACTAATGCTAGTCCCTTTAGTGTCATTTATCCGTCACTAAAGTTCCATCACTAAAGACCGTCTCTGTGGTAGTGATAGCGGATCTTAAATCACCCGACATAAGATATTATCATGTGCTTTGTTCTTGTGTTTAATTTACTTTTCAATTATGTAAACATCGGCTAATGTCAAAAACTCAATTTATAGGAATTCAACCTACCTGAAGGTAGTCTTAGCGAGAATGAATTGTCCGAGATCCGTTCATGACTAGCGGTATTGCTTGTGCAACAAGTTTTCTCAAAGAATGGTGCTTTCCATTATAATGACTAGAATTAATGTTTGAATATGTCATGTAACACTTGCAAACATTTGGTGAAATATATGGAATACAATTTTTATGGATGCTTTGTTTGTGCAATGCAATTTGTGGTGCTGGTATTCTTTGTAGGGATGGCAACGGGTAAATTACCCACGGGTACTAACTGCCCATAACCGTACTCGATTAGACAAATCCAAACTTGTACCTATATCTGTACCTGTTAGCGGGTATGATATTTCTCCCATACCCGTACCTGTACGGGTAATCGGGTACCCATACCTAACAAGACTCCTGATCGACCCGCCATCGCACTTCCATTGCTATCGGGAGAGAAAGGAGGTCAGGAGGCCAGCGGCGCCACATGACTTGGCTGGAGAGGAAGGAGGCTGACGACATCATGTGGTGGGAGAGGGTCGGGATGGGTCACCGACTCACCGGCGGTGCAAGACGAGAACAGTTGGGGTATCACCAGCATCGTTATGTTGCTGAAGGAGGAGGAGTTTCCACCAGCGCACAGTGGAGAAGGAGGGGGAGTGGGTGGGGCCGACGGCTGCACACATTGGAGCAGGATAGGACATCAGCGGTGCTTGTGGGAGCGTGAGGACTTAGAGGCGTTCGTGGGAGCATGAGGACGAGGCGATGCACTGGGCAGGACTCGGGAGATGTTGTGGATGCTTGTTGCGGTTGTGACGAAGAGTCAAAGAGTGGATATGTGAGGAGAGGACCTAGGGTTTGTGTTGGTGTCGTTTTTGGTCGCACGCGTGACTTGGGAGATCTTCTTAACTCCAATGTAGGTCCTACAATCATGGAAGTTTCTGAGCGTGCCAATCAGTTTGACCCTGCAACTGATAAGGGACAATGAAAAACGTTAGTAGCAACGTGGATCGGCTATCGAGCCAATGACCATGGTGATAAGAAATAATCGTTGAATCCGGTGCCTATCTGCTACTGAACCGATATCCAAAGCCAAACTATCGAGATCAGTTACGCCATCGGCCGATGCATATAACACGCCATCAGACCGATAGACGCGTGGATAGCGCATTGCGCACAAAATCCAATGAATAACCCCGATGTCAATGAGATGTAACAGGGAATTAAAGATAACCTATCAGCTTTTACTCTAATAGAAACTAAATCTAACATACTAGAGAATGCATCCATATTATTAAATCATCATAACAACAAGATCAGACCTAACCAAGGCAGTTACTAAATCACGAATAATTAATAGTATTTTAACATATCAGGCATGCTATATTTAGATGAATGGTGTACAACATAAATCAAATACAATAGAACAAGATGTTGGACTCAATCGATGAAGCCTAGAACCATGATACACAACTTACATCAATCTAAGAGATCGTAGTGATTCAGCCTTAAACCTAGCAAATACGACAAGATAAACCGGCTATCGCACTGACCAAGCCAATGCATCAAGAGATTGAAACGATGAAGCCTCATAAGACACTGATCTAGCTGATATGATCGTCAGGGTGGTGAGACTCACCTCTTCACTGAAGATCGAAGTGATGTAGCCCAGCTCCGAGTGCCAAGTCCCACCAGGATTTACCTTGAAAACCAAGGGTGGCGATGCACCGAGGGTAGTTTGTTGTTGTGTTTGTTGATGATCTTTTGTACCTAACTAATGGATACATATTTATAGTCCGGAGACTTACCGCCCAATGTAATATGTATTGTAACTAATTTTGTCTTTATCCATGTCTTCTTCATCTCTATCAGCTCCTTTATATCCCGTAACATATAATAATATGGATGAGCTTCTTTGACCAACCTTTTACCGAACTCTTATGACTTCTATTGACCATGCTGTTGGGATTGGGCCTGACAAATTTTCGTTGTCAACAGTTTGTTAATGGGTAAACAAGTACAAGTACTGCTTTCCCATACCCGTACCTACTTTACCCGATGGGTACAACTTTTTACCCAAATTTATGTACTATTTTCTTCCCATACCCGTGACATGTTTTTTTATTTATGTAGCCACTAAAATTTGTGATAAATTTGATAGTTAACTGATACATATTATTGTGGCCTAAAACTACAATAGCTTTTGTGATAATTTTGTCGGATTAAATGCATAAGATTTACTATTGTTTCTCTTGTAAACATGTTATTTAATTGTTTGTCTATATACTTTTCTCTATTAATGATAAAAAATAAAATAAAGCACAGAACTGCTACTCTATCTCGGCCTTATGACATGGGAAAGGATGGTAACGCAAAGCCGTTTTCTTTTTCTCAACTCTAAAGTGTGCAATTTATTGATTGTATTTATGTATTTCGTGTACGTTTGGAAGTCTCATAAGTAAGACAGCAAGTAAGAATGCACGTCACCGGATACGTGCATACCTCACGTCACCAAACAATGCATGCATGCACTTGTCACATTAATTTGACCGATATGCACATGTATAGAACTAAGACCATCAATGTAATTACTGTGTGGCCTTGCTACAACTTCATTCCACACTATGCATGCTTGTGATTGTTGTCACACTACATAAAAATTGTTATTAGTGACGAGTTATACAAGTAATTTAGTAACAAACATCACCCATATCACTCTTATCACATCACTAATAATCGATCATTAGTGATGGACATACACACATCACTAATGGTCCATCATTACTGATGGTCATAGATGTGTGTCCGTCACTAATGGTGGACCATTAGTGATTGACATATATACATCTATGCATGTCACTAAAGGTGGACAATTAGTGACGGGTATAAATGTTCACATGTCACTAATAGTTGAGTTTTTTCATTTTATATATGTTCTATACAACTTCATTTAGTTCTATTAAGTTCAAATGAGGTGACAATCAAATTCGAGGTGGTAGTGGATGGGCTCTTCCAATCATGTTTATCGTATTCTCGAGGTGTTTTCCATGTGTACATTGTCGGTGAGGCCTAAAAGTTTCATAGCGGGGAGTGAATAGGAAATCTGAAATTCTCAACAAAAACTATTACTCAAAACCTCTAGACCCACACTATCCGAGCTCTAATATCGGATACTCCGAGTGTCAGAAAAATCAGAAAGTTGTCCGAGGTCTGGACTATCAGGGTATAACCATATGATCTAGATCTAAAATGATTAATAATGCAGAAAACTAACTAACCAAAGAACATAACATGCTTGAATTCAATTAGTTTGTTAGAGAACAAATATATCAATAGTAAATGCAACTAGCAAGCATAATGACACATACAATGATTTTTCCCGAAGTTAAGATCCTTCGATCCTATGTTTACGTTGAGGAAACCTCAAGAGGCTAGGTCTCTTTCAACCTTAATCCTCACCAAGTTCTTACCACTTCAAGCCTTGGTTATCCATTTTGTTACCTCTTTAAAGCTGAGGTGAAGTTTTTTCCAAACTCATCTAGTCACCCACATGCCTTGAATGCTCACGGATCGACACATAGACATCTAGGAGACATCAATCTCCAAGAGTAATAGACCCATTGATGTGATCTAATGTCGTGAGCTAAAGAAACATCGAAGAACATGAAGCACACATCAACACAACTCCCAAAAGATGGATCAAACAAGAACATGAGGAGATTGTGTGGAGAACTCTCAAATCCTTCCTCAATATCCAAACAAAAATCAATGCGCCAGGAAGGAGAGAAAATATAGCAAGGCTGCTAGGGTTTGTAATCATGTTACCCCTATTATGGAGAGGAAGGGTATTTATACCCATACCCTAAATCTGTCTGTTAAGGAAAAAAGTATGCATTGTTCATCTAGATAGTCTGGGCTTAACTAGATGATCGAGACAAAATAAAATTTGAAACAGAACTAGCGTTTCGAACATTTCAGCTTGAATCCGAATATTCCATGCCTAAATTTAGTCCAAACATAAGAGTGTTTTTGGACCATCCGACCAAAGTACGGACACTCTGGGCCACAAAATAAAAATAAAACACAGAGCAATTTTTGGATCATCTAGCTAGAAATCTGGATGCTTTGGGCTTCAAAGAAAATCCAAACAAAAACATGTTTTTAGATAGTGTGATCAGATTTCAAATAATATGACTTAAAAAATAAATCAAATAGAAACATATTTTCAGATTGTCCAGTTAGAACCCAAATAGTTCTACTTGAAAGTTAAATTAATAGAAGCCTATTTTCGGATTGTCTGGCTTGAACCCGAATAGTCCAAAGTGCAAATAAAATCTCTACAATTTCTTGTGTGATATGATGATAGTACATGAGAGTTGTAATAGAGCACGATGTTCCACTAACTAACCTCATCTTCAAATGCCCACATGATGACTCTAGTGTCTTATATAACTAATATAGAAACATTAGTAAGTTCTATCTAGAAGTCATGTGTTCTCTTTTCTATCAAAAATTTGACCGATTGATCTATGCAACTAGCCACCAGCTTTTAAAGCATCTGTGGACTACATCTAGTGACCTTGTGAAATAGGAAAATCCATGTGTGATAGAACCCCTCATCTATGATAGGTGATAGCTCATATCTATGATGGATAAGCTTGTATTATTAACTATTTATTGGTTAGTGATGTGAAGTCTTATTATCTCCGCATACATGACCATCTTAGATGAGTGGTGGCTAGCTCAACCAACTATAATATGTCATGTGTGATGATTCACAATTATGATCCATCCTAGATAATGTTTTTATTATAACTAATTGATTTTGAAGGCTAGCATGACCTCTATAGGATAGCATAATACATATAACATTACAAATTAGACATGTATAACATTACCTAAAAAGGGTCATTAGTGACGGGTCATAATAGGCATTATACCCGTCACCCTTATCGAGTCAGTAATGACCCATCATTAGTGATGGGTGTATATCCATCACTAAAGGTGACCTTTAGTGATGGGCATACATCTTGATCCGTCACTAATGGTCACCTTTAGTGACGGGCATAGATGTTCACGCGTCATTAAAAGTAGATTTTTTCATTTCAGATCTGTTCTATACAGTTTCGTTTAGTTTCTTTCAGTTCAAATGAGATAACTATGGAGGGGCTCTTTTCATCATTTTTGTTGTTGTTCCGATGTGATTTCCATGCAGTCATCATTGGTGAGGTCCCTACCTCGAGCCACAATAGAGGAGAGGCAATGATGAAGAAGAAGAATAGATCTGAGGTGGTCATGGATAGGCGTTCTTTCCATTATTTATGTCGTTGTCCTGATATTCTTTTCATGTGGTCATCGTCGGTGAGGCATCTACCTTGAGACAAAATAGAGGAGGAGAGATGATGATAGAGCAGGAGATAAAGAGGTGATAATAATGCAGGAGAGCAAGCAATAGGATTTGGAGAAGAAATTATAATAACTTTGTGCCCTTTGTTGAAGTAGTTCAATACCAATGAGCTCATGGTTGGGTGGATCATGAAGTAAAATCGGTCGTTGTCGAGTAGATCTTGTAATGATATCGGCCACCATCGATAGATCACGATCGAGATGAGAATGGTAAAGATCAAGTAGAGAGAGCAAGGGAGTGAAGTTATAGAATGGTTGAGAGTAAAGACTGAAGAGAGGAGACGAGACTTTATAATAGTGTTATTCTATCCGCCCAAATTTTCGGGCTAGTGTTTTTCTGCCCGCCCAAATTTTCAAAAAAAATCATGTGCGTTAGTCTTTAGTGACGGGTCTAGATATTCATGCGTCACTAAAGGTAGGTTTTTAGTGATGGGTTTAGATATTCACGCGTCACTAAAGGTAGGTCTTTAGTAATGAGTCTCACACGCGTCATTAAAGGTATGTCTTTAGTGACGGGTCTCAACGTTATCCTTCACTAAAGATCAGTTTAG
This sequence comes from Zizania palustris, assembly GCA_019279435.1. Lineage (NCBI taxonomy): Eukaryota > Viridiplantae > Streptophyta > Magnoliopsida > Poales > Poaceae > Zizania > Zizania palustris. Next base: position 18,236,496 of record JAAALK010000290.1, read on the forward strand.
AATTTGGCAACTCATTAGTAACGGATATCATTGAGACCCGTCACTAAAGATATGTCTTTAGTGACGGTTGTAAACACACCCGTCACTAAAGATCATTTGTGTGTTAGTGTAATTCATATTCACATATACAACACATCTTGTTGGTATTTTGCCAAAAGGTCCACTAATGGGGTACTTTCAGTGGTGATTTGTGTGGCATGGTAGCACTGGATTCAAGAATAGATGGTCAACTAAAAGAATAGAGTCAAGATATTTAGATGATGTCTAGCCTCCCAGATGATAATAGCCCCATGGATTGTGTTATAGATTATAGATTGGATGTATATGTAGTATAGATCTAGATGTCTACGGTTATGTGGTTGCATCGTTGTGTCCTTCTAGGGACCCCTTGCCCCCCTTACATGAGCGAGGTTAAATGCCAAGGATCATATCCCTAATTAGTTGATACTTTTAGAAGATTATAACCAAATATTTCATATCCTTAAGCTCTGAAGTGCGGAGCTCTGCATGTGGGCATGAATGGCACAAACGAGCATATTGTAGAATAGTAATGGCATGGAAGCAAATACATGAATAGTAATGGTACAGGTTGAAATTAACAAATAACGGTTGAACAGGAGTAATTAACCCATATAAATAAGACAAATGGAAACTATTTTGATTTTCTCAACTATCAAGTATATTTAATTAATATCCATGTGTGAACAACATCTTAAATGCTAAGAAGGTTACACATGACACATTTAAGTATTCTTGGTACCAAATGAAGAAACTGATGGGATGCAATTGTTTCTAATGCTATATAAACTACATTCGTCTAGAATGAAAATGTGCAGTTTGTTTTGAAATCAATGTTCCTCCAAATTCAACTTTTATTATATACTTTAAGAATATATATTACCAACAACCATGAAAGTAGTAGCATGTAAAATTACTTATATATAAATCTAATGGCACCAGTCAAATATTTTCCACTTGCCAAATATATACTAACTGATTATTAGTCGCAAAATTGTGAAGTGTAATTTTTATTCTAAATTTATCAATCATTCAAATATATTCCACTTGTCATGTGTATATTGACTAACTGATTATTAGTAACAAAGTGGTGAAGTTTAAATTTTATCCTAAACTAATTAATAGAGGGAGCACATATGTACAACCATCTATCTTTACTCTACAGCATTCCTGAGTAACGCGACAAAAGAAGTACGCCTACAACCGTCCATCTCTACTCTGCACCGTTCTCGAGTAACATGACAAAAGAAGCACACCTACAACCATCCATCTCTACTATACACCGTTCTCGACTATCGCGACAAAAGAAGCACACCTACAACCATCTATTTCTACTCAACACTATTCCTAAGTAACACGACAAAAGAAGCACGCCTACAACCGTCCATCTCTACATGCACCGTTCTAAAGTAACTTGACAAAAGAAGCACGTCTACAACCGTCCATCTCTTCGTCTACAACCGCCCATCTCTACTATACACCGTTCTCGAGTAACATGACAAAAGAAGCACACCTACAACCGTCTATCTCTACTCTACACTATTCCCAAGTAGCGCGGCGAAATTAAAGAAGCATACCTATAACCGTCCATCTCTACTCTACACCGTTCTCGAGTGACGTGACAAAAGAAGCAAAGATAAAGTCGTTTTGCTTTTTTGCTTTTCTCGACGACTTTATGACTAATAATTAGTTAGTCCATATACATTTGTCAAGTGGCATAAATTTGACTAGTGCAATTAGATTTATATATAATTAATGTTACATGCTACTAATCTCATGGTTGTTAATAATATATATTCTTAAGTGTCCACGGTTTGGTTAGCGAGGTAGGATGAATTCGAGGCAGAGAAGAAGGTGGCATCAGCGGCAAAAAGTGGAGATACAATTAGTAGATGGAGCGAGACGAACCATTTCATCCCCAAACTAAAAATCAAAACAAAAAAGTTCTACCATCAAATCAAATAATCCTTAAAATAAAACCATTCAAACTAAGAAAATAGAGTAAATCTATTCTATTCCTTCGCACTCTTCGTAACGTTAATAAGACGACATTGATGACATGTTTTATTCATGTTTGGAAGTCTCGAGGAGTAATAACGGAGGCATGACATCTAGACACATCTCGTCACCGAGCAATGCACTTATCACATTTGACCAAAGCACGGTTGAAATACCCACCCATATCGCTCAAGAACACCAACCACATATGTCCAAGCTGATCCAGGAATTAGGTTCTCTGTTTGAGAATCTTAAGATTTTTTTCAGCTTGTAAATACTAGTTGATTTCTAAATTTTATATTTCTTGAGTTTTATAATTAAAACAAGAATCGAGTAAGCTGCGGATGGACAGAAGCTTTCACTTGATTAGATGCTGGAAATAAAGCAAAACTGGGCTGCTCAACGGCAAGTAATTAAGAACCAAGAGGCCCCGGGGGAAGCAGAGCCCAGATCAGAATTATTAAGCTTTGCCTGTGAGGCTGTGACTGGCTGACTGCACAGGCAAATATCGCATCTGCGGTCGGGTTGTCGCACTATACGTGTATTTTTTTTTTACTCCCGGCAAGAAAACGAAAACGGTCCAAAAGAAAGGAAAGGTTGCTCGCCGTGACGCGCGACGTCAGAGACGTGCGTGTCCGGCCGTGCCGGCGGAGCGCGACCCCGCACCACATCTTGTCGCTGCCGCCCGCCAGTGCCGCGGCGCGCGCACCGGACCGACCGGCGTCGCAGAGGCAGGCATGCTGCGTGCATATGGCAATAATTCCGGCACTACGCTACGCTACACTACACAAGCGCAGCGGCAGAGCGCGCGAGAGAAGAATACGAGAGGACTCGGAGGAGGCGAGAGGAGAGAGAAACCATACAAAACTCCATTAATTCCAGCGTGATTCCATCTCCTTTGTCCTCCTCCTCCTCCTCCTCGCTCTATCGTCCGCTTCGTCTCTCTCCCCTCTTATATATCGCCTTCCTCGTCTCTCCCTCTCCTCTGTCTCGCCATTGCTCGCTTGCTTTCTTGCCTTCTTGGTGAGCGGTGGAAGGTGTAGAAGCAGAGTTAGTTTGTGAGCTCCGAGCGATCTTCTGCGGCGGTGTGCCGGCGCGCGGCAGGGGATGAGGGCGGGCGGGATGCTGTGCCGGTCCCAGGCGGCGACGGCAGTGTGCGTGCCCGGGGACGCGCGGTCCATGGTCGTCGCGCGCCGCACCGACCGCACCATCGCCGAGGACGCGCGGTTGGTGCACGACGTCAGGTACGCGCGCCTCGGCGGTGGCGCACCCGGCGCGCGGGTCTCGTCGCGCCGTTTCGGGGCGCCGAGGCCGCAGGCGCCCCAGGCACCCCATCCTCCGCCGCCGCCGCCCAAGCCGAGGCGCCGTGGGGCGGGCGTTGCGGTGACGCTGCCCATGGTGACCAAGAGCCCCAAGGAGACCCCGGCGAGGGAGATGGCCGCGGCCGCCGCGGCGGCCAAGCGTGCGTCCCCCGACTCGGCGCCCAGCGACCAACTCCTCCAAGTACGTCCTCTGCCTCGCTGCTCTTCATACAAAATTCTTACCACTACTAAACTGTTTCAACTTTTACCACCACCATTTGTCTCGAGAAAATTAAACTCTTCTACTGTTTGCAAAATTTTTCCTTTCTCACAGTTTTATTGCAAACTAAACTCAATTCTCGTTTCCTCGCAAAAAAATGGCATTTTGAAACTCACACTTTTTTAGTTTTTAAGAGAAATTTAACCATTAAAAACGTATGTTCGAAGAATGTACCGATTTACCGTGTAGCACTCTGCTTCCGGCTTCCCCCGTTTACGGTGGAGTGAGAGAAGTGAGAACTGAACGTGCGCGAGCGTTACAGTAACTCCATTTACGCCAAATAAAGAAAGAAAAAGGACTAGGCCGCTGGGAGAACAGTTCAGCGGCCACAAGCCCACAACACAAGGTTTGCTGTATTCTGATTTCTGCAGCGCCACCACTGCACCAATACACCCATGGCTCCAGTGCCCTTCTGCCTCTGCAGAGAGATAATGGACTTTGCACCTCTTTTACAGATTCAGACTCACACTACTGAGCCATCACCATCCCTTTCTCTGATCCATGGCAGCATGCATGGCCTTGCTGTTGCTGTAGCTAAATACTGTTACTGCTAGTGTTTCTGTTATCCTATAGAAAGCAGGATAAAACCACTGTGTAAGTCAGAGTATACATGGAGTGAAACGCTGTAACTTTGGTTGCTCATGCCTGTTCTTGTTGGGAATGAATCTCTTGATTTGATATTCGGCTTCGACAGCTTGTAATCTCTGTATGTATTTGCAGGTGGTGGTCATGAAGGTGGCTATTCACTGCCAGGGCTGTGCAGGGAAAGTGAGGAAGCATATCTCCAAGATGGAAGGTATGTTTCATGCCTTGTACTGCCACTACCTCTATTTACCAAACTACCATTCATGTAGAATATATGAGGAGCAAAAACAAGATTATTTAAGTTTATTTCTTAATTTTTGTGTATAAGTACGTCCAAAATAACGTGTGTAAGAAATCAAAGGAAGTAAGTACGAAGGCTGCCCAAAATTTACATTACATCAAGATTCTTCCACGATGGCATCCAGTTTTTGTTTGATGTTGGTGGTATGTTACTGGGCTTTTGTGCAAAATTCTTCATAGGTATTCTTCTGATATATATATATATATATATATATATATATATATATATATATATATATATATATATATATATATATATATATATATACAAAATACATTCAACTTTTGACACAGTCTAGCCTGCTCGATCTACCCCATGAGTACTGGGGCTATCACTGTGTAGTATATGTCCTGGAGCTAGGAAGATCACATGCATATATAGTTGTTCTCTTTGTTGCATCTCCTTAAATCCACTGGGCACACACATGCCGTAGGATATATTCTACTATACGGATCATCATATCCAAGAATTTCATTGACTAAAAAAAGCTTAGTAACAATAACATCACCAGCTTATATATAGTAGTGTACCAGAATATATGTGGTCAACACAGTAGGTAAACTCCTCTTATGCGAAGCTCTCATGTCAACGCTGACAGAGATGGCTAAATGCACAAAATGGATGTGTGTTCCTCCCTAATATAAAGAGATCATGTGTGTGTGTGTGGGTCACTCAACTACTTCAGCTACTATTTCCACTACTAATACTACTACTATATACCAGTACGTCTGGGGGTGTAGAAATAAAATTTTAAATACTTTGATGTAGAATCTGAACAGATCGACCACATGGATGCATGTTTGGTGTATGTATATATGCATCTAGTTGTTGGAATAACAAGTGCTTCTCTGCATGTAAGAAAATGTTTAGTCAGACTAATTAAGCACCCTCTTGTAAACAGGCACTTATGTTGACTTAATTAACCAAAACATCATTAAAATAAATCTAGGTATCTCTTAATTAAGAGTCTAATTGGGATTATATATATATAATGCATTCTATCCATGCAGTCATTCTGAATTTCTGAAAATTTTTACCACTTCTCCTGGGCCCACATGGCAGCAATGTCACCCAGCCCCCTCTCTGCCCCCAGAATTTGTACAGAATGTAGTGACGTACGTGAGTGCGTAGGAGGGAAAGGATCACGTGCAGTGTCTGTGCTGTACGTAGCTCGGCAAGATAAAATATACGAGTAACAATGTAAATTTTATACGCTACTATACAGTGAAAAGCTGCAGGACGTACGTACGTTCGCGTTGCATGTTCCTGTGCTAGCTAGCTGCATGCGGTGCAGATTACTGCAGTATGTATGTATGTAGCAGTGACTGTCAAAAAAAAAACTGCATTCAGATTGCAGAATGCAGCGAGGTTGGTTGCACGAATCGATGAAAATCGATCTGGAACTAACCTGGAGTATGTGGTAATATTTTTTCTTTGTTTATTTGGATTTTTACTGTGTCTGATCGATCGAATGTGGTGCATTCAAGCAGGGGTGACGTCGTTCAGCATCGACCTGGAGAGCAAGAAGGTGACGGTGATGGGTCACGTGTCCCCAGCCGGCGTCCTCGAGAGCATCTCCAAGGTCAAGAAGGCCGAGCTCGTCTTCCTCTGATTATCCCAGCCAGCCAGCTAGCCAGCCGTCGCCGCCATGGATGCCTGCATGCACGGCCGAAGCTAGCGAAGCGAATAAGACGAAGCATATGTGCTTTCTGCAGCATGCAAATGCTTCTAGCTAGCTATGTTGCAGACAGCTACTATATTGGGAAGCAAGAGAGAGGTTAGAGAGAGAGAAAGCTAGAGAGATGGCAGGGAGGGGTTACATGCTGTGATAGATCGATGGGTGAAAGAGGCATGCATGCAGCCAGGCAGAGGCAGGTAATAGGCAGGCATGCGTGGTGAACTGTGCGTAGTGGTGTCTAGTGTTGTCATGTACTCGTGTGTGCGTCCATGTTTTACTCCTTTTCTTTTCTTTTCTTTACCTTACATGCATGTTAGTGTTCCCTTCCCGGCCATTTCATCTCTGTCTCCTTTTGATCGGTCGATCACCTGTTGGGTTGGACTTGAGCTAGCATGCATGGCTATATTCCTCACCAAGATGTGTCGCCATGACCGAGCTTGCATTGGCCGCTTCCCTTTGGCCCCATGCTTTTGAATGCATCCATCATCTCTACAAGCTAGCAGCTAGCTATAGATTCTCGCCTCATACTGACAGGTGGGGCCCACGTACGCTCGTGCCACTAGGGAGTCCCCAACTCCCATAGTCCCATGCCGTCTTGTTCAGTGATCAACAAGAGACGCATCTGAATTCTTCAGGTTTTATAAAGTTTGTATTGACCAATTACATGTTGGTATACATATAGTTTGTAGGGATCATCCGGTGAGAGGCTGTGACCCCCGTGACAGGCATTGCATCGATCTGGTTGCATGTCGTCGTGGGCACGGACAGCTCACTCATTATTGATTGCAAGAGCGCAAAAGGCTTGTGATTAGATCAATGGCAACTATGGCTACGCAACAAGATCAAACGATTGATCGGAGTTTTGGGGTCATCTGGGTCTGGCCCCTTTTGGTCAAGCACGCAAAGCAACTGGGATGGGAAAAAGGCCAAACGGATCAGGATACGGGCAAAAGGAATTTCATTTCATTTCCACATGAAAAGTTAAGCATGATGCCGATCGATATGATCGAGTACGGATTGTCATATAATGTGTATCATGCTGGTGCAAATAATTCTGATGGACGCTGGATATTCTGATAATGTCCACGTCCTTGTTTATACTCTTGGGAACACTGAAGGTAGTCTTGATCGACCATGACGGAATAACTAATTAACGTTGTTTATGACCGGTTTAAAATCGTTGAGTTTGTTGATAGTTTGCCGCCAAAAACATCCGTATCCAAGGAATACATAATTGCTTCATCAAGTTATTCTTTCAAGTGAGAATATGAACTTTCTCATTCTCGAGGGACGGCTCGAACAAAACCCTAGTTGTCCTATCCGCCGCCGCTCCTTTCCCCCTCTCCGCTCGCCACCACCGAAGCACTCTGTCGGAGCTCTCTGACAAGACTCCCCAGAGGTCATGAGTAAGGTGGTGGGTGAGGAGCCATGTTGAATAGCGTGAGCCTCATGACTACAGAAGTGATGAGTCATTGTCAACGATAGTCAAAGAGGACAGAAGAAAAAAGGAGATCTGCTGTTTCATGGGCCGCGTGTGACTCAGGTACACAGGCAGCGAGCGACTGTCGGGCTGAGAGAGCTGCGAAGTCGGGCTGGCCCAATCCGGGTACATGGGCCAGAAGCAGTAGAAGACCCACTGGGCTGTTGACCAGGATTGACTCAGGTACACGGGCGGTGAGTGATTGCCGGGCTGAGAGAGCTGCGAAATCGGGCCGGCCCAATCCGGGTACCTGGTGCAAAGTCGGTGGAGGCTTTGTCAGTTTCGGTGCAAAACTGACAACTGTTGATTCTGTATCGGACTGTCCAGAAGAGAAGCCGTAGTCGCTACGAAAGCTTAGCTTCCGGATAAGTCATTTGTATCTCTAGGCCCACAGTCAGTCAGTCATGTCTGTAAAAATTCCTAAGGGCAGTTTAGTCTTTTCCTTTATTCCTGCGTCTGTAAAAAACCCTAAGGGGCTGGTGGAATATTCTAGGTCATTGGGCAGCCTATAAATAGGGCCCCAACCCCTAGGGTTGGACTACCGTTTTGCTGAAATCAATTCTTACTCTATTGGGTCATTTTTGTCTCCTGCTTTCTTCTCTTTCCCTCCTGTTTTTGTGCGCCGCCAGGAACTGTTTATGCGCCTTGCATTTTCTCAGTTCTACTTGTTCCAGAGATTCTATCTCCTGTTTGCGTTGAGGTGTGTGCATTGATTTCTCTGAATCAGAAGCTTTGTTTTTGATGTGCGCAGCCATGTTGTTTCTGTGTTAAATGCTTCACGGTTGCTTCTGTTCTTCACGTGAGGAGTACTAGTTCATACTAGTTGCAAGTAGTACTACTACACTGTAGCAACAGTACACTAGTACTCTAGCCCTGTTTTTTACTGCGTTGCTTTTTGATCTAGTAGACAGGGTCAAGTGCCTTTTTTGGATGTTCTCTGGCGAAGCCCCTTCTCTGTTCGAAGCCCCTCAGCTCCGTGAGGCAGGCTTCGATCTAATATCTTCGAGGGCCTCGCTTGAACTTCGACTTCACTTTTGTGTACCGTGTTTCTAGCTTCGAAGTACGTTTTTGTGCGGTCAGCTTGACATACTTCGACCGTCTGTGCGTAGGTATACTCCGACAGGCTTCGAAGTTGACTTCGAAGCTAGTCTCTCTGATATACTTCGCTCGACATGTAGTTTCTGAGATATTTCTGCTGCCATCATTTTCAAGGGTCACAGCTTGTAAGTTCGAAGCTTGTCATTCGAAGTGTGTTTGTGATCCTCGATTTCTTGTGTGTCAACACCTGCATACCTCGACTCGAAGCTGGCCTGTTGTTCGAAGGTCATACCTCGATATTGCTAGCTTCGAAGGTAACAGTGTGGACTTCGATTTGGTCTTTCCGCCGTGTGTCGGGCTTCGGCTCTCCTTCGGAGGTTGCTTTTCTGTGAGCTTCTTCGAACCTCTGTTCAAAGTACAGGCTTCGAAGTACACTGTTCGAAGAAAGCCTCGAAACTGTCATTCTTTGCTTCGAAGCATACTTCGCTCTCAGTTGCACTCGAACTAGGGTAGACAACAAACCTTCGACACTTTCATAACAACCTTCGACACTGATCTCCGAAGCAGGCTTCGACACTGACCTCCGAAGCAGGCTTCGACACTGACCTCCGAAGCAGGCTTCGACACAGCAAAGCAGGCTTCGACACAGCTGAGCAGGCTTCGCCAAGTTCCGAACAGGAGACAAATCTGAACAGTAACTTCTCATGTCACTTCATATATACTTAGATCATCCATTGAGAAGTTTGACCTGCCTTGTCTAGTATATCATGTTTATCTGTCTAGTAGCACTGCTTTGGTGGTTCTCTGTTTAACATCAGTTGCTTCTAGGCTAGATACCTTTAGACTTAGGCAATCTGTTCATACTCTGCTGCTTAGTCTTTTGAGGTGCGTTGGGTGTTGGGAACAGGCCATATATTCGAAAGAATTTTTTAAGGCGCCCATTAACCCCCCCTCTGGTCGCTACTTTCGGTCCTACAAGTGGTATCAGAGCCTGGTTAGGGTTTTTCCATACCTTAACCGGTTCTAAACCCCAGTAGTGATCATGACTTCTCCTGGAAAGGTCTCGTTCTTGTAAGCCTATGGCTATAACTATTGGAAGACTCGCATGCGATCCTATCTCATGAGCCAGGGCTCGGACATCTAGGACATTTGTGTTCACGATACATTTGTCATTTTGCCAGTTGCTGAGCATGGTACTCCTGGTATCATTGCCCAGCATCTGAGCAATAGTAAAGTCGTGAACATTCTGTTTTCTGGTTTAGGTCCCACTAAATTTGAGCGTGTGAGCCATCTCTCCACTGCGAGAGAGATCTGGGCTACCCTCAAGGCACACCATGAGGGAACAGCCCAGGTCAAGGCTTGGCTCTATCAGACCTACCGGCGTGAGTACGAGAACTTCACATAGAAGCCGGGTGAATCTGTTGAAGCTTTGTTTGGTCGTTTTTAATCGATCATTAACAAGCTTCGGGACAACAAGGCTGAGGGTGCTCAGTTAGTCTCAGATCATGAGCAGGCACTCAAGGTTCTCCATACCTTGGACCCAAAGATCTGGGAGATCAAGGTATCCTCTATCGTTGAGAGCACTTCTTACGATACCTTGACCATTTCTGAGTTATTTAGCAAGCTGAAGGACACTGAGGTAGATATCCAGCTGAGATCAAATCTCATTGGCTCTGGATCAAAATCCCTGGCCCTTGCTACACCTTCTGTTGATCCCACTTCAGTGAGCTGTGCTGGGTTCTCTTTGATGTCTATCACTAAGGACCAGCTTGAGTCTTTGGGAGATGATGATTTGTGTCTGTTTAACAACCAGGTGTGTCGTGTCTATGACAAAAGGATGTTCAAAAGACACGGCACAAAATCCGGGTGCTTTGAGTGTGGTGATCCAGGACACTTCATCGCTGACTGCCCCAAGCGCAATGGACACAAGAAGGGCACCGGTGGTGGCTTCCACGACTCCGGCAAGCACAATAGCTCTTCCTTCAACAAGGGCAAGCTCAAGACCAGATTCTTCAAGAAGGCCCTGAAGGACTACCGGCGAGAGAAAAGAAGCGTGACAAGGCCTTCTTCGCCGAGATGGAGAAGAGCTACTCCAAGCAGTCCACGTCTTCTTCCTCTTCATCGAGCTCAAGCGATGAGGAGATCGTCATCAAGAAGGGGAAGGACAAGGATGATCCGGCGGGCCTCTGCTTCATGGCTTTCGGGGATAGACCGAAGAGCCACTCACACCAGCGCCGAAGATCCCGCAAGAGCTTCTGCTCAATGGCTCTTGGGGATAAGGAAGAGAAGAGCTCCTCCGATGACTCCGGCGACGACGACAATGAAAAGGTATCATCTTATGAGCGCGAAATCGTTGATTTACTTGAGAGTAATCGTCAGGAGTTAAAATATCGGGAAAAACTGCTTAGGGGTGCCAAGAAGAGGATAGATGAGTTAGAGAGTGAGCTTGTCATAGCCAACGGTAGAATTGAGAGTCTATCTTCTTCCCCCTGCTTGGGTGATAGCAGTGAGTGCCCAAAGTGTGAAGTGCTTCTGTGTGACCTGTCGACTCTGAAGTCCAGGTACACAGAAAGGGTTGAGGAGATGGACGCTTTGGCCACTGAGCTTGAAAGCGCTCAGCTGGAGCTGAAAGATGCTCAAGCCACTGTCGTCGCACCCTGTGTTGATTGCCCATCTCATCTAGCTGCCTTAGCTGAGCTGAAATCCAAGGGCGATGAGCATTTGGGTGATTTGGAGAGGTTGAGAGCTGAGCTTGTGCAGACTAGGCTAGAGCTTGAGACACTATCAGTTCCACCCACTGTCTGTGAGAACTGTTTGTCTCTTAGAATGGAATTGATCAAGCTAAAAGCCGAAAAGTCTGTCCAAGTAGAGAGTGAGTGTGAGACCTGCTTGTCTCAGGTGGAGGTTCTAGCTTCCTTGAGAGAGGAGCTAGCTGATTCTCAGAATGAGAACTTTTACCTCCGTTCTATCCTGAGTTGGATCAGTGCCAGAGAGCCACAACTCGGCATGATGATCCAGCAGTTCAAGAGGCAGGATGGGTTTGGGGTAGGTTACACCTACACCAAGGTTGACTTTGAGAGTGCCATTAGCCGGGCAGTGGAGTGGCGTAAAATGACTCCTGAGCAGAGATACCCCAAGACTCACTCCACTGAGTCTTCCCAGGCTTGTCAGCCCAAGGATGGAGTAATTCACGAACCACCCAAAGCTCCACCCAAGAAACCTATCTGAGTTCCAAAGCCCAAACACCTCAGCACTTCTCTAGACTCTCTTTCTGGACCCTCTCAGCCCAAGAAGACCACACCGAACACCACTAAGCCCAAGAATCCTAAACCTCAACCACATCCCAAGAAGCCCACCTATCATTGTGAGTATTGTCAGAGAGACAGACATCTTGCGGAGTTTTGCTTCAGGAGGAAGCGGGTTGAGAGAGCAGAGAGAGCTCGTGGTGGTCAGGAGCAGTTCTACCAGCAGGGTGGTAGACTGCGTGTTCCTCGACGCGGGGAGAGGCTGGAGGCCAGGCCGCGTCGTGTAGATGGTGGTAGAGGAGACAACTTTCTTGCCCATGCTCCAGTTGGTGGTGTCCGTTCCGGCAGAGCTCCAGGACGTTTTGGCTACGGTCCTGGACCTCGTGGCTGAGGTTTTAGGCAGAACCCAGGACCACGCCTTGAGCCGTGCTTTGGTCCAAACTCTTATGTTGATTTCTGCTTTCTGTCTTTTGAGCAGATTGCTCGACACTGGTTTAGCTCTTTTGCTAAAACTGGTGCCGTGCCATTTGCTCCCACTTACAGCCACTGATTGTGCAGGATCGGGGACTAGAGGACGTTTGGATCATGGACTCAGGATGCTCTCGCCACATGACGGGACATCGCAGATGGTTCTCCAGTCTCACTCCCCCGAGCTCCAAAGAGTACATCACATTCGAGAACAGTGGTCAAGGGAAAGTAAGTGGCATTGGCTCAATTCGCATTTAAGATCATTTCTTTTTGAAGAATGTTGCCTTGGTTAAGAATTTGAACTTCAATTTAATTTCTGTCTCGCAACTTCTTGAGGATGGTTTGGAGGTGCGGTTTAAGAAGGGCAACTCTTCTGTGGTTGATTCTAGAGGGTCTTTGATTTGCCAGATTTTACCATTCGGTAAAGTTTTTCGAATTAACTTCTCTAGTTCTTTTGGCCCTTCTCGCTGTTTGATTGCTGGATCCTCTTCTGAGCTCTGGAAGTGGCATAGGAGGTTAGGTCATTTAAGTTTTGATCTGCTAGTCAGGTTGAGCTCTATGGACCTCATCCGAGGATTGCCCAAGCTTAATATGGAGAAGGATTTGGTTTGCCATCCCTGTTGTCATGGGAAAATGGTTGCCGCTTCTCACTCACCTGTGACTCAGGTGATGACTTCGTATCCAGGCGAGCTCTTACATTTGGACACTGTAGGTCCAGCTCGGGTACGATCAGTCGGTGTGAAGTGGTACGCGCTTGTCATTGTTGACGACTTTTCTCGATTCTCGTGGGTTTTCTTTTTGGAGTCTAAGGATGAAACGTTTCAGTTTGTTCATGACCTGATTCTGAAGCTGAAGAATGAGAACAATGGTCGGATGCGAGCAATTCGCTCCGACAACGGCTCTGAGTTCAAGAACTCTCAGTTCGTCAGCTTCTGTAGTGATCAGGGTCTTGACCATCAGTTTTCTTCTCCTTACACTCCCCCACAGAACGGCGTTGTGGAACGAAAGAACTGCATGCTAGTCGAGATGGCCAGGACGATGCTCGATGAGCACAGGACTCTTAGGCGTTTTTGGGCCGAAGCCATGAACACGGCTTTCTGTCTGGCCAACCGCATTTTTCTTCGAGCTTACTTAGGTAAGACTTCGTATGAGTTGCGGTTTGGCAGACAGCCCAAGGTGAGCCACTTGCGAGCGTTTGGCTGCAAGTGCTTTGTGCTCAAGAAGGGAGGGCATTTGGACAAGTTTGAGTCTCGTTGCTGGGATGGAGTTTTTCTTGGCTATGCATTGCATTCTCGAGGCTTCCGTGTTTGGAACCTCGACTCCCAGCAGCTTGTCGAGACTTGCGAAGTTTCATTTGACGAGTCCTTGCCTTCTTTGACTCCTTCTCTTTGAGCCTTCTGATGGTGAGCTCGGAGATTCCATCTTCGAGGAAGATGAGGATACTCCAGCCACTAATGAGGGTGGGCCTTCTGCACCCCCTGTAGAGCCCACACCTTCTGAGACTTCGACTGAGGACAAGGGCGGACCTCTAATCACTTCTTCCACTTCGATCGAGCCCCCTCAATCGAGTCCAGAGGTGCCAGCTGCTGACTCCGGTGAGGTGACTTCAGATCATCAGGGAACCCGAGCAGTTCAGCGTGATCACCCCTCAGAGCTCATCATCGGTAATTTGACTGAGAGAACTTTGCGTTCATCTGGTAATTCTCTTGCTGTGTTTTCCGAATCTGCTTTTGTTGCATCTTTTGAGCCCATAGATGTTTCTCATGCTCTTTCTGATTCTAATTGGATTAATGCTATGCAAGAAGAGCTTGAGAACTTTGTCCGCAATCGGGTTTGGACACTAGTTGAGCTGCCACCAGGATGCAACCCCATAGGCACCAAGTGGGTGTTCAAGAACAAACAAGGTGAAGATGGGCTTGTGGTGCGCAACAAGGCTCGACTAATTGCCCAGGGTTTTTGCCAGAAAGAGGGTATTGATTTTGAAGAAACTTTCGCCCATGTTGCCCGTCTTGAGTCCATTCGCATTCTCTTAGCTTTTGCCGCCTCGAAGGGTTTTAAGCTTTTTCAAATGGACGTTAAGAGTGCTTTTTTGAACGGGTTCATAGAAGAGGAAGTTTATGTTAGGTAGCCCCCGGTTTTGAGAACCCTAAGTTTCCTCGACATGTTTTTAAGTTGCAAAAAGCTTTATACGGGTTGAAGCAAGCCCCCAGGGCTTGGTATGACCGGTTAAAGCAATTTTTGTTGGGGAAGGGCTTTGTGATGGGTTATGTGGACAAAACTCTTTTCTTGCTCAGAGATGCTTCAGATTTCTTAGTCGCTCAGATTTACGTGGACGATATTATCTTTGGCGGTACTACTGACTCTCTTGTGTCCAAGTTTTCTGAGCAGATGCACATTGAGTTTGAGATGAGCCTCATGGGTGAGCTCAAGTACTTCTTAGGGCTCCAGATCAAGCAGACCAAGGACGTCACCTTCATCCACCAAGGTAAGTATACTCGTGACATGTTGAAAAAATTTGACTTTGGTGGTGAGTTGAAGCCGCAGATGACCCCGATGGGCACATCTGGGGGTCTGGACAAGGATGAGAGCGGCGTCAAGGTCAATGAAAGGGAGTTTTGAGGGATGATCGGTTCGCTGCTGTACTTGACGGTGACGAGGCCAGACATACAGTTCGCCGTGGGACTGTGCGCGCGCTTCTAGTCTTCACCACGCGCGTCTCATCGGCAAGCTGTCAAGCGCATCTTTAGGTATCTTACCTATGCGCCTGATCTTGGTCTTTACTACTCAGCATCATCATCTCTTGATTTATCTGGATTTTCGGACGCTGACTTTGGTGGGTGCCGGTTGGATCGCAAGTCGACTTCCGGTACTTGCCAGTTTCTTGGTTCTTCCCTTGTTTCTTGGTCTTCTCGAAAGCAATCTGGAGTTGCTCTCTCGACCACTGAGGCTGAGTATGTAGCTGCTGCTAGCTGCTGCTCACAGTTGGTGAGAAACCAAGGGTTGGTTTCGGTGTTTTGTGATGAGTGATTGACAGGCTTTTTACCCTCTGTTCGAAGGGTACCTCCGAAGGGGGTTCGGAGGTTGTACCTCCGAAGGGTGTTCGGAGGAGGGTACCTCCGGAAGGGTTTCGGAGGTTGGACCTCCGAAGGATGTTCGGAGGTGGTTTCACCGAAGGGTGTTCGGTGTTTGCTTGCTGCAGCTGTTGCAACGGAGTGTGCCTGTCGGAGGGGTCCGGCAGTACACGATGACTGGGTTCGTACCGAAGGCTTCGGTAATTTGGGCGGTACACCGGAGTGTGTGCCGGAGGTTGCTAACCCGGAGAGGTCTCCGGAGTACTGGATATGCTTGTCTGCTTGTCTGTGGTGCGCAGGGACTTCGGAGGCGACGGAAAGGTTCGTGGCAGGTGAACCTGGGTCAAGCGGGAGGCTTGATGCCAGGGGAGCGGGGAGCTCCGTCACGGTGGCTGCGAAGGTGGTCCGGGTTGGTCCTCGGGTCGAGGCGTGCCAGGTGAAGGCAGAGAGTGCGGAGTGTGGCTCCGGCTGAAGGTACTCCGAGACAAAGTCCTCAGAGTTGAGGCACTTCGAAGGTACTCCGGATGGAGTGACTTCGGAGTTGGTTGGATCAAGTCCTCTGCGGAGGCAAAGGTTCGAAGTGTGCTCCGGAGGGAGACATTCGAAGGTACCTGACGAAGGTCTCAGAAGTCGAGGCGCATCGAAGGCATGGTCCGGGTGAGGCTCGTCGAGGAGTGTGCTCGGGGAGAGGCACTGCGACGAAGGGCTCATGGAATGCTTCATGCGGAGGCCTTGGACGAAGGAGGGACTTCGAAGGGTGGTACTCCGAAGGTGGGGCTTCGGAGGGTGGAAGGCTTCGGAGCAAGGCTAGCTCCGGAGCAAGGTTGACTTGAGGTGCTTCGGCCTGCATGACTTCGGTACACGGACTGACGGAGTTCGAGCTGGGAGTAGCTGCGAAGCCGTGGTGGTCCACTCCGGAGGTGTTGGTGCGAAGGCCCAAGGGCTTTGACGGCTTCGGCTCAAAACCGTCACTGTATCGGAGACTGACTTCGGTGGAGCGAAGGCCATCTGGCTTCAGGCTTCTCACCGAAGCTACCGCACCCTCGCGTGCGAAGGGAGGATTCCAGAAGGTCAAAGACTGCAAAGGCTGACACTGTCTGTTCTGTAAAAGGCTGACACTGTCCCCTCTGCAAAGCTGACAGAGAAGCCTCCAGAATAAAGGTGGACTACCTTTTGTACCCCTTAGTTCTGTAGAGTCAAAACCTTTGTAAACCCTAGGGGTAAAGTAGTCATTTCCTTTGGGTGAACTGTGGGCTATAAATATGGGGGCTCGGTAGGTAACATTTAACACTTTGAGCATTTACTGTTGAGCTCCTATAGCCACATACCTCGTTGTATTTCATCCAGAGTTCAATCTATTTTGTGTTCCTTGTTCAAGCGGCGAAGCCCTGTTTCCTGTGCTTTTTGCTTGAGCTCGCGTTACATACCTCGCCTGTTGTAGTGCACCGAAGCCTGTTGATGCGAAGGTTGTTTTTCGTGCGAAGTGTGTTTTGTCAGTGTGCGTTCACTCTGTGTATCACGAGGCGAGACCTCGCTGCTTACTAGCGTAGCCCTGACCGAGGCCCGTTTTGCTTCTTGTGTCGAAGCCCTTAGTGTAGTCCGTTTGTGTGCGTGTAGACCTTCGTGTACGAAGCCCAGCACCAGTTGCTGCCGCCAAGTACTTGGTCGAAGTCCTCAGAGGGCTGTCCACTCTTGCGAAGGGTGAAGTGCGAAGCCTGCTCGAAGCACCTTGTGTGCGGAGCCTGCACTGACTTAGCAGAGTAGATTTCCGAGGGTTGTAAGTGGAGCGAAGTCTTCTTGGCTTCGAACTTTTGCTCCTGCGAAGCCTGTGTTCGGAGCTGTCGAAGTACCTCCGAACCAGACCTTCGAAGGTAGTGTTCGAAGCCTGTTCCGCAGAAGACAGAACTGAACCGAAGGCTAATTTTTTAGCCCGAAATTTTAAAAGCTCCCATTCACCCCCCCTCTGGTCGCCGTTTCCGGTCCAACAGTTGGTTTGGATGATTTCCACTCTGCGAGATGTTGGGTTGTTCTTTCCTACCAGGGTTCCATTGTTTTGCGACAGCACCAGCGCTATTAGTGTAGGGAAAAACCCTTGTCTCCATTCAAAAACCAAACATATTGATGTGCGCTTTCACTTTCTGAGGGATCAATATGAGAAAGGTGTCATTGACCTTGTTCATGTTGATACCCATCATTAGTTGGCTGACATTTTCACCAAACCCCTAGATCAGTCTACCTTTGAGCGTTTACGAGGGGATTTGGGTGTTGTGTATCCTTTCTAGGATATTTTGCGTCAGTTTTTCTTTCTTCTTTACTCTTTTCTTGAGTCTTTTTGTGTGTGTTCATATCTTGCATATTCACATATCACACCTTAGAGATGCTTCTGTTATATGATTGAACTGCTTTACTTATTCTAGCTGGTACATGCTTTTGAATACTTGTCAATGATCATGCTTTAGTTTAGTTCACTTGATATGTCTGATATCTGTCATATGCATAGCTTTTATGCTTTAAAACTTGAAAAATGATCACCGTTGCTTCTGGTAACTAGCATGTGTAGGCTGAATGTTTTTGCTATCTGTTACATGCCTTGTAGCTAGTTCCTGACTTAGATGCAAACATGCAACTTGGACATCTTTCTGCTTTAAAACATGGAAATGTGCTATAAAAATGATGAAAAATCAAGAAAAATGAAAATTCCATGCCTCTTTATGCATTATGTGCAAAGAACTAGGTGGGTTTGTGTTGGCGTAAAAGATTACGCTAACAGGTTTCTGTAGAAAAGAAACTAACAAACGAAGTGTTTGCGAAATGAACTGTTCTAAGCCTCCGAAAGGATAACAACTTAGAATAGTTCGAATGTGTGTATTGAATAACTTGTATTCGGTCCCTATTACAGGGTGAAATGGGGGGTATTTATAGGCCCAAATATTAAGGAAAAGACCTATTTACCCCTCTATTACAACCGACATAGTGGAAACTATTCGGTACCCTTGATAGGGCTAAAATAGTAAAAGACTAATCTAATAATATGAAAGATAAATCTTCCATCTTAGCTGGCAGTAAAGATCTCAAAAAGCCTTAGTTCGAAGATATACTCCGAAACAATGCCTATCTTCGTACTTCGAGCTTGACTCAGGGTATCTTCGAAGATGGACATCTGGAAACCTTCGAATCCATTATCTGCTTTTGTGCTGTTACGGCAATAACCCCGAAGATGGGATATTTTCCCCCAACAGTAGCCCCTCGAATACGCTTCTCCATTTAACCTGTAATGTTAGGAGAGCAGTATACGGAAGGAAAAAATAACCAGGCATAGGGGTTATTAGATTTTAATTCATCTCCGAAATGTACGAAGATATAAAACTCTGAATCAGTCTTAAGACAATTACTTTCGAACTATCTTAGAACCAACTCAGGAAGTTCGAAAGTCTTTTAGACTTAGAAGAAATAGTCGTTAGCTTTCTTCTTCTAACGGAAACCGTAGAATGCGTTAATTTCGGAGAAAAGTAACGGGCAGGAATGCGAAACGGCATGGACTAACGGTAAAAATGTAAAGTCTAGGCTATAAATAAAGGGCCTAGAACATTCCTGTTTACCTTTCCACTACTCCCTTGCAAACAAACACCTTCTGAGCCCTTTGAGCCCTAGCCTCCATTTTTCCTCCAAAGTAACCCAGTAACTTCAATGGCGAAAACCAAGAGTTCTGGAGCCCCTTCGGCCTTGGCTCGGCAGCAGGCGGCTGCAGCAGCAGCGGTTGCGGCGTTGGCGACGGCGCCTCCAACACCCGCAACGACATCCATGGCGGCAGGGGGGGAAATCCCCAAAATGTTGGTGATCAAGGTCTCTGCCCGCCATCAATGAAGTATTTGGATCAATCTTTCCAATTGGGACCTTCTACCTGCAAAAGAGAATCCCTAGCGATCGCAGTAGAAGGGAGGATTAGTACCGGAGTCATGATCCGCAAGCCTGGAAAGGAACTCATTCCGTCGCCAAGGCCCGGAGAAGTGGTTGTCTTCGAAGCCTTCTTCGAAGCCGGCTTAGGCCTTCCAGCAGTGGACTTCTTGGCGGAGGTACTTAATTTATTTCACGTCACCCTTCCTCAACTGTCTCCGAACGTAGTAGCTCGCTTGGCTATCTTCGAATGGGCGTTGAGAGCCAAAGGCTGTGAGGGGAGGCAGAGATCTTCGCTGCGCTACACAAAGCTTCATGCCAGCCAAAAACCTTCGTAGGCCCCGGAGGTGAAAAAGTGGTAGTAGCCTTCGGAAGTATTAACTTCAGGCTTCGGGATGAATACGCCCTTCAATTTCCTGCTAAGGCCATCAATGCAAGATGGTATACCGACTGGGTCATGAGGTGGTTTTATGCCGAAGTTGGGGCGAGCAATCCTCTGGCCGGACCTCTGAAAGAAATCCAATTCCGGAAGGAAGCCCTAGTGCATCCAGACCAAGGTCAGCTCGAAGCTCGCCTCAGCCTACTTCAGAAGATTAGTCGGAGGTTGAGCATGCGAAACTTAGCCGAAGAATTCCTTGGGTTACAAATCTCTCCGCTTATGGCCAACTGGCCTATCATCTTCGAAGAGGATTCGGAAGGCGGTCTCCGAAAAATCACTTCGACTTCGAGCCCTGCAGGTAACTTCGAAGACAACATGTATTATGCATATTCATTCGAAGAAAAAACTAACTTGATTCATTTCTCTTCGAAGGCTGCGAATATAGTGTCGACGGAGCGTAGGGCCAGGCAAGGTTTGGAGGCTGCGAATAAAGAGCTCGAAGCAGAAAGAATTGTGCTTCGAGCAGAAATTGAAAAATTGCGGGCGGAGCACGCTACTGCGGGGACCGAGCTTGTCAGACTCCAAGAGGAAGCTAGCCAGCTTTTGAACCAAAAGAATATCTTGACCACTAAAACTGCTAGACTTTCTGGGGTTCTGGGAGAAGTAACTTCGATGAAGGACGCACTGAACGAAGATAAGCTGAAATCTGAGAAGGTAGCTGCGGAGGTTATGAATCAGCTGCTAGGTGTCCTGGAGTACTTCGGTACTACTGGGACACTTCCTTCTAATGATAACATTTCTCTTCTACGCCGGTTGAAAAGGATCCAAGGAGTGGCGAAGCAGATGAAGACAGCGGGCATTAGATACGGAGAACTCTCCGGACAAGTGTCTGCTGTTGGCCTACTTCGCTACTACGAAGATCTGGGCCGATCGATAACTCCGGGCGCAGGAGACGGCCCAATTACCTTCGACGACGAGCGGCTTCTGACTCCTTCCGAAGGTGTGGCTGCTGCCTGGCGAGCCTTCCAAACTTCATGGAGAGCCGAAGGTCGCTCTGCGATCAAGGCTTGGATCGACGAAGGTCAACGCAAGAAGCAAGTTCGGACCCAAGCTTCAAGTAGTCAGCCTCCTCCGAACCCGCAGGTTTAGAAATACCTTAGGATTTTTGGCTATGTAAAGCTTTATGCTTATGAACATTTATCAATGAAAATTTGTTTATCATATTTTTAGGCTTTGCCTCATACTGAAGATATCGAAGTGTTAGACATTAACGACGAACTTCGCTCATTATGGACCACCTTCGATCTTCTAAAAGCTTATAAGCGCCCTCGATTTCTAGTTCCTCGAGATAGCTCCGGTGTAATTGCGCCCGAAGTAATCAAATATATACTATCTTAAATTAAAGAGGAAGAAAAAGAGGTTAACTTGAACACTTCGTCTTCTGAAGACGTTATATGGTCTGAAGACGAAGATGAAGTTCGAAGTAAAAAACCTGAAAAACTTGGAAGCTGGGAAAGGAGCCCCGAACGGCTTCGAACTTGGGCCGAGCTTAAACAAGAACAGAAAGACTTTAGAGCTTCGAAGGGAGGCAAGAGAGTTAAACGCAAAGTTGTTAGAACTCCCGGCACTGGAACTAGTCGTTCCAACCCTAGCTCTAGAGATCGAAGAGGTCTTCGATTCCTTCTTGGTATAGATACCAATTTTTCATGATGTAATTTGTAAACATATTCGTTCGAATAATTAATACCGATTTAAAATTGTCTCCATTATTACTAGCCCCTCTTTGGGGATAAGCAACTTCGAACTGTATTCGAAGATGGTTATGCGCAAAGAAAAATTTCGGAGTACAATTTTTTGGGGTTCGGAGCCCCTCTGTTATTTAAAGATCTTTTAAAATCTTATAAAATGTCTTCGACTATTTGTAGTCTGAAGAATGGCAACTTAGTACCCTTGTTTTTTTGAAAGAAATCACTTGAGATAACTTCCAGGACACTTTAGTGTCTTAAATAATTTGTCACTTTGGACTATGTTAACAGACATCCGAAGCTCATAGCTCAAACTCTATTTTGCTTTGGCCACCTTCGGCTCTTTTTTGCAAATTCTGTCGAACCAATGGTTCGGAGTTTGCAATGGTCTCTTTGGACTCTTTTTACGGATGTCTACCAGCCAATGGCTTGGACTCCGTATATTTTGGCCACCTTCGGCTCTTTTTACGGAAGTCTACCAGCCAATGGCTTGGACTCCGCATGTTTTGGCCACCTTCGGCTCTTTTTACGGGAGTCTACCAGCCAATGGTTTGGACTCCGCATGTTTTGGCCACCTTCGGCTCTTTTTACGGAAGTCTACCAGCCAATGGCTTGGACTCCGCATGTTTTGGCCACCTTCGGCTCTTTTTACGGAAGTCTACCAGCCAATGGCTTGGACTCCGTATGATGTGGTTTTGGGCTCTTTTACGGATGCCTACAAGCCGGTGGCTTGGACTCCGGATTATGTCAGCCCCCACGTCGGAAGCTTCGAACCAATGGTTCGAAGTCCGAAAATACGATTCAGCTTCATGACACTTCCCTCTCGGTCAACCCCGCGGTTCCAGTGCATCCACTCGGAAGCTAGAAGTCTATGAGGGGAAGGCATTATCTGGACCATATGCTTTATTAATTCAGAAGATGATTACAAGTGACTTACAAGGAGCCCTTATGCGAAGTATCGCTTTAGGTGCTCCCGCATGCCAAGTATGTGCTAACTCTTCACCTTCTAAATTAGCTAATTTAAAAGAGCCAGGGCGTCCTGAACGAACAATTAGGTACGGACCTTCCCATTTATTTCCTAACTTCCCTGGCGCTATAATGCTTCATAGAACAAGATGACCCGGTCTTAGTTCATTGAGCTTAACCTTCGGGTCAAACCAAGCCTTCGTTTGCTGATGATACTTTGATAAATTTGCCACAGCTCGAAGTCTTGTTTCTTCTGATAAATCTAGCGAAGCTTGTCTTTCTTCTTCAATCTCCGGTTCGGTGCTGCGAAGTGATCCTCCTTTGAGCTCCGTTGGAGTCATAGCTTCATCTCCGAATAGTAGTCTGAATGGAGTAAAACCTGTGGACCTTGTTTGCGTGGTCCGAATGGACCACAAAATCTTCGGAAGCTCTTCGGTCCACAGTCCCTTTGCTAATCCTACTATCCTTCGATTTAGCCCTGACAAAATATTTCCATTGGCTCTTTCTACGGCTCCATTAGACTGAGGATGCCTCACTGCAGCAAAACATAACTGAATGCCTAGATCTTCGCAAAACTTCCTGAAAGATTCTGCATCGAACTGTGTTCCATTATCAACTGTGAGTTGTCTAGGCACTCCGAACCGGCAAATGATATTCTTCCAAAAGAATTTCTGTACATTGTTCGAAGTGATAGCTGTTAAGGGCTCTGCTTCTACCCACTTAGAAAAATACTCAATAGCTACCACTGCGAACTTCAGATTTCCCTTGGCTACCGGAAAGGGACCAATTAAATCTATACCCCATCTGGCCATAGGCCATACCGGAGCAATGACTTGAAGAGCTGTTGGTGGGCGATGACTTCGTCGACCCATCCACTGGCATCCTTGACAAGTGCGGACTAAGTTCTCCGCATCAGCTGTTATTGTAGGCCAGTAAAGCCCCTAGCGAAGTGTTTTTCCTGCCAAAGCTCGAGGGGCTAAATTGCTACCACAAAGGCCTTCATGAATTTCTCGAAGAATTTCTTGACCTTCGGCTTGAGATATACATCGGAGTAGAGGGGAACATACTCTGGCCTTGTATAAAATACCGTTGATTATTTGATAATTTCTAGCTCTAAGCTTCAATCTTGACAACTGTGGCTCTTCGGGCAAATTTGTTCCTCCCTGTAAAAGTTCCATGATTGAATTTTTCCAATCTGGACTAGGAATGCAAAGAATCTCTGCAGAGGGAATTTGTGGCACCGAAGGTGTACTGAGCTCCTCATAGAAAGCTTCCTCTGGTACATCCACAGCTCCGGCTGCAGCTTTTGCTAAGATGTCCGCTTGCACATTTTCTGCTCTTGGTATACTCCGAATGGAAATACCCTTGAAGTGTGCTTCGATCTTACGGATTTCTTCTAAGTACTTTGCAAGCTGTGGATGCCGAACCTGGAAACTTTTGTCTACGTGCCCTGCTACTATCTGAGAATCTGTCTTTATAATAATTCTTGTAGCCCCTAGAGCACGTGCTTTTCAGAGTCCCAATAAAATCCCTTCATACTCCGCTATATTATTGGTAGACTTAAAGTTGAGTCTTGCGGAGTACATTGCTCTTTGCCCTGAAGGCGAAATTAATACTGCTCCAATGCCTTCTCCGGATGCTTGGAAAGCCCCATCGGAATAAACAGTCCAAACTCCGTCACTTGACTTCTCCAGAACCAAATTTGCAGGTGGAGTCCATTCTGCTACAAAATCTGCTAAGACTTGCGATTTGATTGCTGTCCTTACCAGAAAAGATATGCCGAAGGGTGCTAGCTCAACTGCCCACTTCCCAATTCTTCCAGTGGAATCCTTACTTCGAAGCATATCTCCCAAAGGATACGAAGTTGGTACAATTACATTGTGTGCCAAAAAATAATGTCTTAATTTCCTCGAAGCCATTATCAGAGCATAAACGAACTTCTCGAGTTCGGAGTATCTTGTCTTCGCTCCTGATAATGCTTCAGATACAAAATAAACAGGATTTTGTACCAACTTCCCATTGAAATCCACTTCTCTGACAAGGACTGCACTGACAGCAGAACCTGTAGCTGCAAGGTAAAGGAGTAGGGTTTCGTCCGCAGTAGGCACCGTGAGTGTAGCAAGATTACTGAGATACTCTTTAATATCTTCGAAGCTTTTCTGACACTCCGGTGTCCATGCAAAATCTTTGGACCCTTTCAATGCTTTAAATATAGGCAAGCTTCTCTCCGCAGACCTTGATAAAAACCTGCTAAGTGCTGCCAGACGCCCAGTCAGCTTTTGCACTTGCTTTAAATTTTCCGGAGGAGCCATCTTTTGTAGCGCAGTTATTTGAGTAGGGCTAGCTTCAATCCCCCTGCTTGAAACTAAATACCCTAACAACTTTCCAGCCTTAGCTCCGAAGATACATTTTTCGGGGTTAAGACGGATCCCACATGCGCGAAGGCTATTGAATGTTTCTGCTAAGTCTAGGCTATGTTGGTGCTTTAAAGCACTCTTTATTACAATATCATCCATATAGGCCTCCACATTGCGACCTAATTGATGACCCAGAGCCTTATCAACTAACCTCGAAAAAGTAGCCCCAGCATTTCTTAAGCCAAAAGGCATTCTTACATAGCAAAAGAACCCCGAAGGAGTTACGAAGCTTGTCTTGATCTCATCTTCGCGCTTCAACCATATTTGATGATAACCAGAATACGCGTCAAGGAAGCTTAATAACTCCGAACCTGCGGTGGAGTCGACCAATTGATCAATTCGGGGCATGGGGTAGGGGTCACGAGGGCATGCTTTATTCAAGGATGTGAAATCAATGCACATGCGCCACTTTCCGGAAGACTTCTTTTTGACGAAGACTGGGTTGGCTAACCATCCTGTGTGATCCACTTCTCTAATAATCCCAGCCTTCAACAATTTTTCAACTTCGTCTTTTGCTAGAACAGATCTTTCTGCAGACATTTTTCGGAGTCCTTGCCGAACAGGCCGGGCCTTCGGGTTTACAAGCAAACTATGTTCAATGATATCCCGATCGACTCCGGTGATATCTTCATTAGACCAAGCGAAGACATCTAAATTTTCTTCCACCACCTTTTCCAAGGAGGTTGCAACTCCTGGAGGTAAATCTTTACCAAATTGAAATGTATATTCTTTACCATCTTTAACAATGACCTTCGCTGCAATCTCTCCTTCGGGACTTGGTCTCAGAAAGGATTTCGTTGAAGCTTCGGAAGGGGCTGAAAAATTTTCTTGATTATGTTACACATTGTTTACTTGTCTTGGATCAAGAGGGGGGCCATGACCATATTCCGCTCTTCGGGCGATAGCTTGATCTCCGAAGACAGTAAGAACTCCTGCTTGTGTGGGCATCTTCATGCACAAATAATTGTGATGTGCCACAGCTCCAAACTGGTTTAGCATGCCTCTTCTGAAGATGACGTTGTAAGCATACGGGGCATCTACAACATCGAAGATTACTTCTTCAGTTCGGGCCAACAAACCTTCTCCGAAGGTAACTTCCAGGCCTATTTGGCCAAGTGCATCAAGCGGAGGTCCTGCGAAGCCTTGCAAAGGACGAGCCGCTGGAAGGAGATGCTTTCTAGAGATGCACAATTGATCGAAGGCTTGAACAAAAATGATGTCTGCCGAACTACCTCCATCAATCAATACTCTTCGAACTTCAGTGCCCGCAATATCAGCAGTAATAACAAGTGGGTCTGCATGCGGGAATTTAATGTCAGCTGTGTCTTCCGCGGAAAAGGATATCGGTACATGAGACCACTCCGGCATAGCAGCTGTAGATGACGAAGTCCCAATGTGGCCCACTTCTCTGACGTAGTCTCTTCGCTGTCTTTTTGACATGCTTCCGAGGATACCTCCTCCGGAGATGGGGAGGACTACTCTTTTCCCTCGATCTTGCCCTTCCTCTTGCTTCGGAGGTGGCATAACATTGGCCACTGGAGGATGTCTTGCGGCTTCGAAGTTCTCTATCCGCGCCACAGCCTGGACCGGCTCCGGGCGCACTGCAGCTGGAACTCGGTCGGTAGTACCTCGACCCGAAGTTCTTTCTAAATACTCTCCTCTTAGAGTAAGTATAGCCTTGCAAGTATCAGTTGCATGGCTTCGATTTTCACCATGAATGCAGCAGAAAAGGGTCTGGCCTCTGCCAGCCATTTTCCCTGTCGGCCTCCAGCCGCTGACCTTGTTCCCCGAAGGCTGTGGAGCTCTCTGTGTAAACTTCTGCGGGGGTGCAATGTTCAAGACTTCAGAACGAGGGTGCTTTTGCCCCCTTCTCCGATCATGTTGAACTTCGAAGACTGGTTCTTGCGGCTGTGCCGAAGTTTTTACTTCTACTTTTACTTCTTGCAATATGGATGAAGTAGCTGCAGTTCTTCGAAGCCAACCCTCTTCCGACCTCGCATACTCCTCGAAGTATGACATCAGCTGAGAAACCGAGGATATGCTTTTCCGATGGAGCTTATCCAGGAGGCCTTGATGAGTGACACCTTCCCGAGCTGCATCAACTACCGAAGATGCAGACAGCCCTCGGATCTGCGACTTCGTATGAGCGAAGCGCTTGAAATATTGCCTCAATGTCTCTCCAGGGAGCTGCTTCACCTGAAAAAGGCTTCCCGTTGACATTGGAGGCACGAAGGTGCCTTGAAAATTGCTTACAAACTTCTTCTTCAGCTACCCCCATGAATTGATTGATCCTGGCTTGAAAGACCAGAACCACCTTAATGCCACTCCTTGAAGAGCTAAAGGGAAGCACTTTGCCATGGTATCTCGAACTCCTCCGCTAGCTTCAATTGCTAGGGCATAAGAACGGACAAACTCTCCGGGATCTTCATCTCCAGAATACTTACAGAGCTTCGAAGTCTTAAACTTCGGATCAAAGCGAACTTTCTGCAGCTCAGGATGTAGTGGAGATTCATTATCGAAGGAGGCGTTCTCCGGGGCTTCGGGATAAACGGGTTCGTCATCTTCGGGCACTTCTGGGATAGCTGGGATGGCTTGAGAGCGAAGCCTGTTCGCAGCTTCTTGCCGCCATCTTGCTACTTCAGCTTGAAGGTTGGCCATTTGAGTGGCCATATCTCCAAGATTGTCTTCATCTCCTCCGGAAGGATCTTCCGGGTCTTGAGAACTGAGAGGATCAGTTCGAAGTGGGATTGAAGGTGGAAGAGGGACTCCGGGTGGTCGAAGTATGGAAGGAGTTGGCGGAGGAACTCCGTATGGTCGCGGGATGGACACTCCTTCCGGAGTTTGAGGAGGAGGGAATGTCGAAGGCCCTCCGACCTCAACTGTGTCGGATGGTGTCTCTCCGGAGATCCGAGAGGACCTCCGAACAGGGTTACGAGGTGCGCTTCGCTTAGGAGGCATGATGTAAGAAGTTGGTAGAGAACGAAGTTTTTTGGACTAGGTTCCCCACGGACGGCGCCAACTGTTGGCGTAAAAGATTACGCTAACAGGTTTCTGTAGAAAAGAAACTAACAAACGAAGTGTTTGCGAAATGAACTGTTCTAAGCCTCCGAAAGGATAACAACTTAGAATAGTTCGAATGTGTGTATTGAATAACTTGTATTCGATTCCTATTACATGGTGAAATGGGGGGTATTTATTGGCCCAAATATTAAGGAAAAGACCTATTTACCCCTCTATTACAACCGACATAGTGGAAACTATTCGGTACCCTTGATAGGGCTAAAATGGTAAAAGACTAATCTAATAATATGAAAGATAAATCTTCCATCTTAGCTGGCAGTAAAGATCTCAAAAAGCCTTAGTTCGAAGATATACTCCGAACCAATGCCTATCTTCGTACTTCGAGCTTGACTCAGGGTATCTTCGAAGATGGACATCTGGAAACCTTCGAATCCATTATCTGCTTTTGTGCTGTTACGGCAATAACCCCGAAGATGGGATATTTTCCCCCAACAGTTTGCTTTGTCGCATTGCATTGTTCTGGACTGCGTACCATAGCACTTTGGTATGAGCTAGGACAATGTAGTGTATGCCAAGACCAAGTCTTAAGCTTCTGATGGTCCAGATCTGGCCTAGGCTTGACCTTGTCGGTCAGCATAAGGTTTGACATGCAAATAACCCCTGGCATAAATGAAAAAGAGAAAAGAAAAAGCCTGAAAATTGAAATGATAACAAGTTTGCTGAAACACTTTGTTTTGGACAATGCTTATCTTGGTAGATATCAGTTAGCTTCTAAATCTCATGCTTTACCTTGCTTGTTAACTGGAAAATATGGTGATGTTTTTGTTTGCAAAATTGAACATGCATGCTAATGACCTTCTTTAGATATCATTTGTTGCACTGATCATGCCATGTATCGTTAACAGTATGTATTTTGCTGTATCTATTAGATGTTGTAATTGCAGTCAATCATATCTGAGAAGCATGCTTTATTCACTCTACCTGCACTCCAGTTACATTCATTGCATATTTTGAGGGGGAGTTGCATTTCAGGGGGAGTCTGTGTCTCTTTTGAGTGCTTGATGAGTTCAATTGTCAACAAGGGGGAGAGATTTTGGGATAAGAGTTCGAGGAGGAGTTTTTGTCTCGCTTACTCTTTTGATATCCTTGTTGTTGTTTCTGAAATCGCACTCATTCTGAGCTTTTATCTTTGGTTAACCATAATGACCGCTTCTTGTTTTTGTTTGGCTTTTGGTCATTAGGGTTACACTTTTACTTTATTTTCTTCTTCTTTGTTTTCTTGTGCTTTGTTTTCGTGTTTCCACAGTTGTTTGCAGGAACTGAAGAGTTGAAGTGTTGACAATGCACTCATCAAGGGGGAGATTGAGGAGCCATGCTGAATAGCGTGGGCCTCATGGCTCCAGAAGTGATGAGTCATTGTCAACGATAGTCAAAGAGGAGAGAAGAAGAAAGGAGATCTGCTGTTTCATGGGCCGCGTGTGACTCAGGTACACGGGCAGCGAGCGACTGTCGGGCTGAGAGAGCTGCGAAGTCGGGCTGGCCCAATCCGGGTACATGGGCCAGAAGCAGTAGAAGACCCACTGGGCTGTTGACCAGGATTGACTCAGGTACACGGGCGGTGAGTGATTGCCGGGCTGAGAGAGCTGCGGAATCAGGCCGGCCCAATCCGGGTACCTAGTGCAAAGTCGGTGGAGGCTTTGTCAGTTTCAGCGCAAAACTGACAACCGTTGATTCTGTATCGGACTGTCCAGAAGAGAAGCCGTAGTCGCTATGAAAGCTTAGCTTCCGGATAAGTCATCTATATCTCTAGGCCCACAGTCAGTCAGTCGTGTCTGTAAAAATTCCTAAGGACAGTTTAGTCTTTTCCTTTATTCATGCGTCTGTAAAAAACCCTAAGGGGCTTGTGGAATATTCTAGGTCATTGGGCAGCCTATAAATAGGGCCCCAATTCGTAGGGTTGGACTACCCTTTTGCTGAAATCAATTCTTACTCTATTGGGTCATTTTTGTCTCCTGCTTTCTTCTCTTTCCCTCCTGTTTTTGTGCGTCGCCAGGAACTATTTTTGCGCCTTGCATTTTCTCAGTTCTACTTGTTCCAGAGATTCTATCTCTTGTTTGCGTTGAGGTGTGTGCATTGATTTCTCTGAATCAGAAGCTTCGTTTTTGATGTGCGCAACCATGTTGTTTCTGTGTTAAATGCTTCACGGTTGCTTCTGTTCTTCACGTGAGGAGTACTAGTTCATACTGGTTGCAAGTAGTACTACTACACTGTAGCAACAGTACACTAGTACTCTAGCCCTGCTTTTTACTGCGTTGCTTTTTGATCTAGTAGACAGGGTCAAGTGCCTTTTCTGGCTGTTCTCTGGCGAAGCCCCTTCTCTGTTCGAAGCCCCTCAGCTCCGTGAGGCAGGCTTCGATCTAATATCTTCGAGGGCCTCGCTTGAACTTCGACTTCACTTTTGCGTACCATGTTTCTAGCTTCGAAGTACGTTTTTGTGCGGTCAGCTTGACATACTTCGACCGTCTGTGCGTAGGTATACTCCGACAGGCTTCGAAGTTGACTTCGAAGCTAGTCTCTCTGATATACTTCGCTCGACATGTAGTTTCTGAGATATTTCTGCTGCCATCATTTTCAAGGGTCACAGCTTGTAAGTTCGAAGCTTGTCATTCAAAGTGTGTTTGTGATCCTTGATTTCTTGTGTGTCAACACCTGCAGACCTCGACTCGAAGCTGGCCTGTTGTTCGAAGGTCATACCTCGATATTGCTAGCTTCGAAGGTAACAGTGTGGACTTCGATTTGGTCTTTCCGCCGTGTGTCGGGCTTCGGCTCTCCTTCGGAGGTTGCTTTTCTGTGAGCTTCTTCGAACCTCTATTCGAAGTACAGGCTTCAAAGTACACTGTTCGAAGCAAGCCTCGAAACTGTCATTCTTTGCTTCGAAGCATACTTCGATCTCAGTTGCACTCGAACTAGGGTAGACAACAAACCTTCGACACTTTCATAACAACCTTCAACACTGATCTCCGAAGCAGGCTTCGACACTGACCTCCGAAGCAGGCTTCGACACAGCAAAGCAGGCTTCGACACAGCTGAGCAGGCTTCGCCAAGTTCCGAACAAGAGACAAATCTGAACAGTAACTTCTCATCTCACTTCATATATACTTAGATCATCCATTGAGAAGTTTGACCTGCCTTGTCTAGTATATCCTGTTTATCTGCCTAGTAGCACTGCTTTGGTGGTTCTCTGTTTAACATCAGTTGCTTCTAGGCTAGATACCTTTAGACTTAGGCAATCTGTTCATACTCTGCTGCTTAGTCTTTTGAGGTGCGTTGGGTGTTAGGAACAGGCCATATATTCGAAAGAATTTTTTAAGGCGCCCATTCACCCCCCCTCTGGTCGCTACTTTCGGTCCTACAGTGGGGACTTTCTTCCCCTTTTCCTTATTGGCACGATCGTCAAAGGAGAAGGTGAATCTGTTGATGGCATAGGCGAGCGACAGAGCGTGTAGATCTATGAAGGCCCGTCACATTGGGGCCATCAACATTAAGTTGGGCGACGACCCAAACAACGACGCGTGACGGCCTTCGCCCAGCGTGGGCTATCTAGATCTATGGAGGCCCAGCACATCAAGAGCCATCGATGGTAGCCAGGCAACTATTGGCGACACAGCCTAGCGGTGGGGTGATAGGGCAAGGCCACAAGGCCATGGGCACAGGAGATGCTTCGGTTTTAGGATAGCTTTCACATCGTACGTGGTGTGTGCAACGTACAACCTTGAATGGTTGTGGTTGGATGGCCCAGATCCACCTTCGTGATGATAGGGTCGAGTTCATGGTGGTTCCATAGATGTGTCACTGTTGGATCTGTGTGGGGTGGAATCGGTGGCACACTACCACAAAAACGTATATTAGTGACAGATCATAACGTATATTAGTGCCAGACATATTCCCCATCACCCTTATTGAGTCAATAACTCCATAGCATTAGTGACAAGTAAATACCCGTCATTAAAGAGTCCATCCATGTCCACACCACATCTGGCATGTCCTATTTTAGAGACAGGTAACCAATGTCACCCATCGCTAAAGGTCATCTTCAGTGATGGGGCGTACTTTACTCTCGTCACTATTGTGAATCTTTAGTGACGGGTTACCATGTTCACCCCTCACTAATGTTATGGTCTTATTTAAAAAATAATCTAAATCAAAGCTAGAATTTAGCAGGCAAATTTTTTAAAATTGCAAACAACACAAAATTTATCAAAAGAAATACAACACATAATTCATCACAGAATACCAGCATCATAGATTGCATTGCACAAACAAAGCATCCATAAAAATTGTATTCCATATATTTCACCAAATGTTTGCAAGTGTTACATGACAAATTGAAACATTAATCCTGGTCGTTATAACAGAAGGCACCATTCTTTATGAAGACTTGTTGCACAAGGAATACAACTAGTCGAGAACGGATCTTTCACAACTCAGTCTCGCTAAGACTGCCTTCAGGTAGGCTGAATTCTTGTAAATTGAGTTTTGAGATTAGTCGATGTTTACATACGTGAAAAGTAAACGAAACACAAGAACAAAGCATGTGATAATATCTTACATCATGTGATTTAAGATCCACTATCTTCAAGGCCAATGTCATATGGTGTGCAACATAAAACTCACATTGGTTTTCAAGAGATTGATTGTAGCATTGTTATAGAAATACATGATTAGTTTGGATAACCCATTAAATTTAAAAGGGTAAACATTTAGAGACTTACAGTCATTGCGGTTTTATGAACCAATTGTAGGCATTCTGTTGCTTTTGGTTTATTGAGAAGGGCAGCAGATTCGAAAGATTTGTAATGACGTTGAACAAGATTGAGTTAAACAAGAATATGTTAAAGGTTGAACTTGTAATAAAGTGAATAAAACCTTACTCATTGATTAAACTTTTGACTATCGAGAAGTCCCTCTCGGTGCACTCGTCATTTGGTCCCTTTGGTCTTGCCGAATCAATGTACCATACAATCTTCCACTTGGGGCAATGAGTAGTTGGACATAATGTCCATTCAAGTGGTGTATGCCCATTATATGTTGCTCTCTTGCGATGCATGTGGCGAGTAACTTATTGTTGATGCCAAGATATGGTAAAGCACAGGGCCCACCAAGTATGTCGTATGGTCAACGAAAATCAAAGAGAGTCTAGTCAAAGATGGTCAAAGAAGCCCGTCCGTTACAACATGGCCGGACATGAAGGAGCCGATGATAAGAAGATGAAGATTATCCAGAATCGGTTAGGATAGATTACTTGAATGACAATTCTTCAGACTATAAATATGTGTCCCTTAGTTAGGTCAACACACACAACTTTGTCAAACAACTGCTCAGTGCATCGCCACCCTTGTTTCCCAAGGTTTATTCCGGTGGGATTCGACACTAGGAGCTAGGCTGCATCGTTCCGATCTCTGGCGAAGAGGTGAGTCTCGCCACCCTCGATGATTGTATCGACTAAGTCAGTGTCCTCACAGATGCATCAATTTGATCTCTTGAGGCATCGACTGAAACGGTGCGATCGCCAATTTATCTCAGTGTATTAGTTAGGTCTAAGGCTGCATTAGTTTGATCTCTTAGATTGATGTGATTTAGGTGTGGTAGTCTCAGGATTCTCAGGATTCATCGGTTGAGTCTGACATCTCTTTCTATTGTATCTTCTTCATGATATATACCGTTCATCTAAATAAAGCGTGCCCAATACTTTGAAGTATTGTTAAGTTCATCGTGACTAGCTATTGTCTTGGTTAGGTCCAATCTTGTTATTGTAATGATTTTGATGATACAAATATGTTATCTGACATGTTTTATTTATTTCTATAAGAGTACAACCCGATAGGTTATCTTCAATTTAGCGTTATATTCTATCTGCTATCAGGGAATGCTCATCGGCCCATATGCATATATTTCCTATCTCATTGGCCGATGGCGCATTCGTCCCGATCGCTCTGCCTTGGTCATCGGCCTTGAGTTGATGCCAAAATTTGGTAAAGCTCAGGGCCCGCCAAGGATGTCATACGATCAACGAAAGTCAAAGAGAGTCCAGTAAAATTAAAGGTGATCAAAGAAGCCCGTTCATTACAACATGGCCGGACATGAAGGAGCTGATGATAAGAAGATGAAGATTATCTAGAATCAGTTAGGATAGATTACTTGGACGACAAGTCTTCGGACTATAAATATGTATCTCTTAGTTAGGTCAACACACACAACTAGGTCAAACAACTAGGCGCATCGCCACCCTTGGTTTCCCAAGGTTTATCTCGGTGGGATTCAACACTCGGAGCTGGGATGCATCGTTCCGATCTCTGGTGAACAGGTGAGTCCCGCCACCCCCGACGATTATATCGACTAAGTCGGTGTCCTCACGGCTGCATCAATTTGATCTCTTGAGGCATTGGTTTAAACAGTACGATCACTACTTTATCTCGGTGTATTGGATAGGTCTAAGGATGCATCAGTTTGCTCTCTTAGATTGATGTGATTTAGATGTGGTAGTCTGAGGCTTCATCGGTTGAGTCCGACATCTCTTTCTATTGTATTTTTTCATGTTGTATACCATTAATTTAAATAAAGCATGCCTCATACTTTGAAGTAATGTTAAGTTCATCGTGACTAGCTACTGTCTTGGTTAGGTCCAATCTTGTTATTGTGATTATTTTGATGATACAGATATGTTACCTGGCATGTTTAATTTTTTTGTCAAAGTATAAGCCGATAGGTTATCTTCAATTCAATGTTATATTCTATCCACTATCGGGGAATGCTCATCGGCCGATAGCACATTTGTCCCAATCGCTCTGCCTTGGTCATCGGCCTTATGGTCTTTTGGCATTATTCCCTCACGATTGATCTATCCTTACCGCAGTCATCAGCTAGGCAGCCGATCGACTTTGCTACTAATGATATTTTTTCTATTTCCTTATCAGTTGGAGAGTCAAACTGATTGGCATGCCTTGAACCCTTTTTCTAAGATTGTAGGACCTGCACTAGAGTTAAGCATATCTCCCACGCCATGCGTGTGTCAAAGTGTGACAAAAAAGACACCAACACTTATATAGGTAGTTGACGCATGACTTCCTATCGCTCACGATTGTTGACATTGCTAACATCTGTAGATCCAGATATTTGAATGTTTGCTTCTTGATTTCTTGCTGCATTAACTTGTACATATAAAAGAGTAGTTAATAACACATAATGATGTTCGACTTTAATAGAAAATACAGGTTAAGTAACTTACAATGTCTAGCACCGCAGCAAGCTGATGTCGAGAGCATCCAAGTTAAAAAGATCATATAGATCGTTGAAGCAAACCAAAAAATAGTCGTCACTGGTCTAGAAATTTTGTTTCTTGTATGTTACAATGACCGAACTTTTGTTTTCTTTGTAGACATTGAGGTATAATTGATGGAGGTCCATTAAGACTTGCCCTCCCCTTCTTAATTGATCTTGAGGTAGTAGGTTCTTGCCTTGTTCGTACCTAGCATTTACAAGAGTCCAGGATGACGCCACCTTAGGCTTCACCACTTTTTAAATATTTTTGGCACTAACCTTCTTTGTTTTTTTGTACAACCGTTGGCTTATTTGACGGTAGCACTATGATGGCATTTTCACCTTGCTCGATAAGTGCAGTGGCAACAAGCGTAACAACAATACGTAGAGTACTTGGAGGTTGAGCAATAGGTGGTTGAATCGCTAGAGGTTTAGCAGTAGAAGGTTGAGCACTAGCTTGGCTTGCAATAGTCTCGACATCGACCAAAATATCCACTTGTTTCCACTGTACCCTTGTGAGATGGGCAGCGCAAAGGGTGGTGATTTCGTCATACGGAGGAATAGGCAATGGGATGTCTTTCACGTTGGGGTGCACAAATTCAATAGACAACACGACAAATCCCTCATTTATCGGCAAGTTGTGTATCTCATGTTACATGGAAAGACCACACCCTTGTCACCTCAATCTAAACCGCTGTAGGCTTTTATGATAAGCTTGCACGTGGTTGGCTCAGTTAGCTGGTCAATGATGTCATTCAAATTACTACAAGTCAATCACTGCTCAACCTCTCTTGATGCACAACTTCTCTTTTCGGTATGAGCAGGGCTATCTACTCTAGCTTGGTTTGGAAGGACAATACCCTATCGAGCTAATCATCTCATGATATCTATGTATAAATCCTTATTTATCTTTGCAGAGAGCACCTCCACATCGATTCCCCCGGACCTTCTTTGCTTCTTGTACTTGTCAGCATTGTCCGAAAAACCATGCTTCCAACCTTATGAGCTAGAGATACCCAGGATGTGACCAGGGTGCTCTGGGTTGCTAAGAGCAGTTGTTTGCTCATCATGATCCCGCAAGGCAGTGAATGATCCTTCCGATGACTGCACCACCAGATCTTTAACCTTCTCAGCCACTGTCGTTGTCCCACTCGAAGTCCAAGCCATTTAACCACTCTCTGTCAGTCTCCCCCGGGCCCTTAGAAATGATTGTGCTCTACTGGAAAACTGTTGCTATAGATTTTCTTTGCCCTCACTGGCCATCTTTGTATCTTCGGCCGACCACCTATCTTTCGTCCCCACGTAATTAGTTGAACCAAGTTTGTGGGGTAGATTATTCTTAGATCGGATCTCTTTCTTGGTAGAGATTTCTGCCTTGAAATTAGCTGATCTCTTCATTTTGACAAATTGGTCCTAGTCCTCCTTTTTCAGGAATGGGTACTTTGCAAAGGGCTCAAGGTTTTTGGCAATGAACTCATTGACAAGGTTGCTTTTATAAGACCTCCAAAGCTTGGATATCATCTTCATGATAGTCGTTACTGCTGCTACATTTGAGGTCTTGGGAAAATCGAGGTAATTGTTGATCCCATCATTGTAGAGTGCAGTCTTCTGCTCTCAACTGGGATTATTGAACTTCCTCAGGATCAACGGGACCCTTTCCCATGCAATGAGTCCTGCAAGCTCCCTCAGGTGCTATAAGACCACTTTATCTTTTGGCAGGCCATTATTGTCAATCTCGTTAATGGTTTTCTTGTTTGTTGGCCACTTTGCTTGCGCCCTTAGCTTCTTGATTACTAGCTCGACCACATTGGTGGAGCTAGAAGACCCGATAGATAAATGGGTAGACATCTAAATATTAAGAGAATGGAGACTTATTGTTTCATTACAAAAAATGAACGAACGTACGACACTAGGCTTTGGGCACTAATAGGCAAGGATAGGTCCTAAATCCCATCCGGGGATATACGACCCACATAGCTGGACCATGTGGTCCCGTACAGTTCCAGAGAGAATTTATGGAACATATTGCACACACACATATATATATATATATTACATAACCAAATCAGTACGACTTCGAGATTTCAAGTTATGGCACATATTGCATATATATATTACATAACCCAAATCAGTAGAACTTGTACAAATCACCCATGTATCTCAGTATTTCAATACATGTACAACACTTGCATGTATATATACAATTTAAACTTTACACCTTATGTTTTCTCACTTTCTTAACGTACAATCCTTCAGAATGGTTGGAGCGTAGGTACGAAGTTTGCTCGTCTAGTTTAACCTATGACATAATTGAGGTGGCGAAAGGAGGTATATCATCAAACTGATTGTGCTCGTCCTTATCAACCATATTTTGAACAACCACAATTCATCTCTTTCTATCTAGGACAACATGAAGTTTCTTATTTATCATATCAGGCACATATAATACTTGAGCAACTTGTTTAGCGAGCATGAATGGTTCGTCTTTATAGTCGACCTGAGTTAGATTTATACTTGTGAATCTATACTTGTTGACCATAATGCCTTTTGTACCATTGACCCAACGGCATCGAAAGAGGTACCTTGAATGCTAGGTAGTCAATAAGTTCCCAAATCTCCTATGTCTGATCGTAATATGTGATCTTTACATTGTTGTTAGGCATCTATACAAATACCACAGTTCTAGTTTGTGCTCTTGCTATCTTGATCAACTGTGTATAATGTATAACCATTTATATGATAACCTCAATATATTGTAATAGTGTATATAGGGCCTATTGATGGATGCTTGGTCTATTCGATCACTAGGGTTTCGATCGTGCGATCTGATCCCAAAATCAGGTATTGAACCTTTTCATGTGTTGTTTTGAGATCCAAGATTCGGTATGAGATGGGTTCTCTGCATAGAGCATGTGATTGTGCTCAATGATGTATGGTGACACTTCGCTCGATTGTTGCAACACGAGGAAATGATCTTGGTCGTACGCCTTTCGATCTAGAGTAATTGTTTGCTTGTCCAAGATTCCTTCACTTGTTAGTCTATCCTCATGGAGAGAGTGAGACACACCAATTGGGTTATTCGGGTCTATGTACTCGACACGCCACACTACTACCTCCTCGCTAGAGTAACCTTGTGCGATGCAACCCTCGGGTGAAGAACGATTCCTAACATATTTCTTTAGAACACCCATGTATCTCTCATACGAGTACATCTGATATAAGAAAATAAGTCCAAGAAAGAGTATTTCTTGGATGGGATGTGAGGTCAGAGGTACCATAATATCAAAGAATGATGGAGGATAGTACATCTCAAGAGGTGAGAGAGTCAAGAATTGTTTTTTCTCTAGTTTTTCTAGCATTATATTGTTGGGTCGAGTACTTCCTGTCTAATTGCATTGAAGAAAAAACATACACTCATTATTTCCTCTCTTACCCCATCGGTAACATATTTCTTATTACGACAACAATCATTTGAGTTAGCATCACATAAAAATCATGAGTCTTCATTCCACCAACCATCTTAAGCTCCTTAAAGTTAAAAAGTTTGCTGATATTCAATGAGTAACCTGATGGAACTTTAATGCTATGTAAGAATCCACAAAACTCCTTCCTCTCCTTCCTATAAAAGATGATGCAAGATGGAGGCAAGAACTTTTCTCTATCTATTTGTTGTGAAGGTAGCTCCGATCATAAAAACATCTCCTCAAGATCCGCTCTATCATTCTCGTGATCTTTTGTTTTTCCTAGCATATTTAGAATTGTTCTAAGGAGGTTATCACACACGTTTTCTCTACATTCATTGTATTGATAGAATGACAAACATTGAGATATTTTCAATATTATTTAAGCTCCCACAAAATTGATTGCTTGTTCCACATTCCATCACAACTTGTGGAAGGTCATTTTCGCTTGCCGAGTATAACATTTATGTCCTTTACCTAGTCATATACATTTGTGCCTCTAAAATGCCTAGGAGGTCCTCCTTTCTCTACGGTGCCATCAAATTGTAGCTTTATTCTTCTGTATGGGTGTTTCATTGGAAGAAAATGTTGATGGCGCATGTATACCATTTTCTTAGAATGGTTTAACCACGTGCTTGATGTTTCCTCCAAGCATTGTGGGCACGATTCACCTTTCCTTTTGCTTTGACAAGACAAGTTACGATGAGCCAATATATCATTTATTATGACAAACAATATGGCATGTAGCTGGAAGTACTCTCGGATGTACTCGCCTCAAACCTCAACACCTACGTGCCATAGAATTTTTAGATCATCCACCAAGGATCTGAGATACAAGTCAATGTTGTTGCCAGGTTGTTTAGGACAAAAGATCAAAATCGACAACATGTTATATTTGTGCTTCTTACAAAGCCAAGGGGGAAGGTTGTATATAGACAATAACATCAGCCACGAGCGATGCATACTGCTTATGTTACCAAAAGGGTTCATACCATCGGTACTTATGGCAAATCTAATATTCCTGCAGTCATTAGCAAACCTTGGAAATGTGGCATTAATTATTCTCCATTGAGCAAAATCTACTAGGTGTCGTATCATCGAGTCGTTCTAACTCATTGGCATTTGCAAACATCCTCTTTAGACAAGAGATTACATGGAAATACTATACCACCTTCCTCGGAACGTTCCTTCTATTACACCCATTATCCAATTCATCATCGTCTTTTCTATTCTTGAATCTATATGTCCCACATGTTGGACATTTGTCAAGGTCTGCATACTCTCCATGAAATAGAACACAATCATTTATACATGTATGTATTTTCTCTATATCCAACCCTAGAGGACATATGATCTTTTTAGCACCATACACGGTGGTAGGAATCTTATTCTCTTCTAGCACCAGGTCCCTCAGTAAATTCAGTAATGCATTGAAACTCACATCGGACCATCCGTATATTTCCTTCATTTGTATCATTGTCAAGACAGTATATAATATCGTGTACTTTTCTTTGCAACTAGGATATATCGTTGTTTTTAAGTCTCATACAATTTTTTTGAACTGGGCAAACTCTCCTTTAGAATATGCAACTTGTTCCTCCGCATTACACACCATCTGATCAACATTGTCCACTATATCAATATACTTATCTTTTGGAATTCCTAAAATGTCATTGTCGCTCATGTAATTTGTATCACCGGCCCCACATTTATCTTTACTACCAATCTGATCTACTTAACCATCGTTTTCTCCTTCTCCACCATACTTGTTCCATATATGATATCCCTTCTTGAATCCATGTCTGAGCAAATGGTCGTACACATATTCTAAATTTGTAGACTTCTCATTCCTACAATCATAGCATGGGCACCACATTGCAGTCTTCCTACTAGCTTCCATGTCATCTCTAGCACTACTCATGAAAAACATTACAAGTATGATAATCAAGATACATCCAGCTTTGTGTTGTTGCAATCTATAAATAATAAAACAATCATCATATCTATCATATATGAGCACTAATAGGCAAGGATAGGTCCTAAATCCCATCCGGGAATGTGTGGCCCACGCGTAGCTGGACCACGTGGTCCCATACGGTTCTAGAGAGAATTTCAGTAACATCTTCTCATTGTTCTCCAAATACATGTCAAGACTTTAGGTCGATAGGGTTTTGTATCCGTAGAACAATAGGGAGACACCACTGAAACTCTTTCTAGAACCGTACGGGACTACGTAGTCTAGCTATGCGGACTGCACATCCCTAGACGGTCCAAAGTGCATGGACAATTCAAGAACGCCTTCCTATAAATATGACTACTTGTATGGAGATATTTATAATCCAACACTCCCAAACGGGATATGACATAATTGGTTGTGAAACGTCTCTAATTATTTCACATATTATTTCATACAAAAATATGATTTCAGATTAAAAAATATTAGAGAATTAAAAATATATACCTTTGATTGGGTGACGTTGATGCTATCTGTGGTGTGGGCCAGTCCATCGGAGCACGTAACGGTGTGGGTCGTCATCGATGCGGCGAGCAACCGTGCTGCAGATTGGTAGTTATAGCGAAGACGATGACAGTTGGGACTTGTGAGCAATAAGTGCGTGCACAGCTCAACACCTGTCTTTATATACTTATCATCAGTGGCGGTTATCCATATAAAGATGTCACTAAAGGTGGCGTTAGGGTTTCGGACGATGCGAGTATAACAATACTCTTTAGTGACGGGTGGTACTACCAACCGTCACTAATGTGGTGCCTCATATTTAGTGACGGGGTCTCAATATGGACCGTCACTATAGGGGACAACCTTTAGTGATGAGTCACTGTATGACCTGTCACTAATTGGGGTGCCCCTGCCAGCCCCGTCTGTAGTGACGGGTCATAATGCGACCCATCACTAATAATACAATATTACTGACGCGTGTGAAACAACCTATCGCTAAAAGTATATTACTGATGCACGTCTTTTACCTGTCACTAAAGTTGTGTCACTAAATACCATTTCTGTGGTAGTGGTGGCCAGTTCCTTTTTCAGTTGGCCATTTTTGGGTGGCTCGGTGGTTTGCAGCGTGGTTGGTGCATCCGGCAGTATCTTAGCAATGTGGTAGTCATCCCTTCAAGATTCATCTCCTCCCCTCCCTAGGATCTCCTTCCCTTCTTTGGCTGTTTTTTCTTCTTGGTCATGGGGTGCTCCTCGGGTATAACAGTTGATGATTTTGAGATTTGCGTTCTTAGCCTGTTATTGTTGTCATCGTGTGAGAGTGGTGCTAGTGGTGAGATGTTGGCCTAGTTGGGGATAGAAAGGGTGCAAGGTCCTATGCTCGTTCCGAGGTCTTGAGGTGGTGAAGCGCTGGTGTGGCAAGGCGCTTGCTACGTAGCTATGGAGAGTCTTCAAGGTATAGAGAGAGAAAGCTACAGTTGAAAACCTAGTCTAACATTGTTGGACCGATATTGATGACACTTTTGAGCACCATGTTCCTTCTTCGAGGTTATGTTGATTAGCCATCCTCTCATCCTAGCAAGACTATTCGATAAAAACCTTGACTATAAGGCACTTAGCCAAATAATGGCAGCATTATTTTGACATGGCGACCTCCTTGGAGATGTTGTCTTGTAGGTCTTGTTACTCGTTTTGCCACTCTCATTTAAGTGGAATAGTTGTCTTGGAGAGTGTTGCCGTATTTTATACTAGCGTTGGTCGATCGGTCTCGTCTAGTGGTGACTGACTTAATGCCCTTGTTGGAGTGTTTTTATCTTTCTCCTGATTACAACCTCCCATGTTATAATCTTGTAATTTTTTCGTCTATATTATTATTACAAATCTCCACACTGTCTTTGAGTTGTTAAAAAAATGAGAATATGAAAATCAGCTAAAAATAATGAAGAAATCATTCAACAATGTGTGTATATATAGGCAACTAGCCTAGTTCAACCTCGAGTGGATATTGAAGCTAGAGCTCACCCAAACCAACTGCAATGTCCTCTTCTTCTCCGACGACTCCTCGAAATCCAGTAGGTATATACTTCATTAGGCTCGATCGGGCCACTCTATTTTTTGCAAAAAAGTATATATCTCATTTTAGCAGAGCAAATAAACAACTATGAAAGTGTCATATGTTGTATGTTTTTTGAGATTTGTTCTAGCCAATTCACTATTTTTATAATTAAAATATATTTTCATCATTATATCATGTTTCCACTTCAACGCCACATCATCCAAAAGCATATATTTTGACTACAGTCAAAAATGAAAACTGAATGGTATAAAAGTTACACAGGTAATTTGTCCGCCCGGTATTGAAGTTTATGGATAAATTTTAGACTTTCCTGAAAATTCATGAATGTAAAGTAAACTTTACTTACCCTATTATTTGTTTTCTTTAACAACGAGAGAGCCAGACTTTTCATGAGATCATTGTAACGCCCAGATTTAATAAAAACGGGAATTTATTGAAATTCCATAGAAAATCAATAAATACAAGACGTTCATCACACGACTGCGTACAATACGCCAATCAATCATGGTTCGTAGACCATATTATTACAAAGGAGTTAAATAAAAGAGAAACTAATAAAATAAATCCTCTAGATGAACGCCTCCTTCTAGTCTCGTGCCTTGACTGGGTCGCTACTCCAGACCTTCATCCTCCTCGTAGTAGACGGCCTCTAGTGGTATAAGTCAACGGGGATGAGTACAAGCGTACTCAGCAAGCCACCGAATGCAATTATAATGCAAGGTAATAACAAGGTAGGTAGTGGCTTTCTTTTGCGGAAAAGTGTATTTGTAAAGCAATTAATGTAATCAAGTTATTAGTACAGAAAATTAAACATGAGTACATGCATCATCTTCTAACTCGAGGGGTACAGTCAACCCACCCTCGCTCAACAATCCTTACATGCCATGAACCAAACCATCATTCAATCAATAATAAACTAACTGCGAGAAGTCACACAACCCGCCCTTGACAGTGGGCACGACTTTTCGAAAAGATTATACTCTGATCAGAGGTGTACTACTGTACCCACAAGGCACTTGTTTCCCGCACACCTTAGTGTGTTAAATGACCAATGTCACGAGAAACTCATGCCAAAACCTTTAGCATGG
Organism: Zizania palustris; assembly: GCA_019279435.1. Classification (NCBI taxonomy): domain Eukaryota; kingdom Viridiplantae; phylum Streptophyta; class Magnoliopsida; order Poales; family Poaceae; genus Zizania; species Zizania palustris. The sequence continues at coordinate 18,280,278 of JAAALK010000290.1, forward strand.
AACACACCAATTCGATAACACCCTCTTATAGGTTTCATATGGTGCCCCAGTCACTTTGGGCCAACACCATACTCCCCCTTGAGCCTCGTCGGTACAAGTCACCCGCAGTTTGCCCCTTGACCCCTCCACTATGGTGCTTCAAGTTGGTACGATCCATACCTCCAGTTAGGACTTACCCACTAGACTTGTGGTTAGTACGAATTTGTTTTGCAACAGATCCCACAGATCGGTCCTTATAGTGCCCCGGGTGCGACCAACCAATGCCCTATCTTGCACCCGGAACCCACCATACTTATATCATAGCCAACTCCAACAGAATCCAGAGACAAGAATAACGGGGAAATCATATAGCAGAATCCAACTATCTACGACTCGTTCTTTTATCCTATAGCAGTTGTGTCGGTACATTGGACACTAGATAATATAATATTTAAAAGTGACAAGGAGTTTAGGCTCAATAAGCATGGATTGAGTTTGCACACAAGGACGGGTATCTAATAAATATAATGTAGGGCTTGAGATTAGACTAATGCAATATTTAATTCCTATGAGTTATAGCGGTAGTTATGAAAAACTAGGCTCAAATATGATCAACTTGGGGTTTGTGACTTGCCTTGCTCCGCAAACAGTGAAGGTGGAACCTCGGGGTAAAACTCCGGATCCTCGACGACGTCGTAGTCTTCTCGATACGGAAAAGTAAACACGAAATTCAATAAACAATCCAAAAATTACCAAGACAAACATACTTGTTTTTGTTGTATTAATTAAAGGAAATAAAATCTTAAATTCTAGGAAATTATTACCTAAGTACTTAAGAATAGTTTTTAAGGGCTTCTGAATTTTATAAATTGGATTAAGTATTTACCCTAAGGGGTTTTTTATTTTCCGATTTAAATGTGAATTAAAATGTACAAAACAAGCCTACTGTTTTTATTGTATTAAAATAGTGAAATGAAGTTAATATGTCCTCTGAAATTAATATATAAATTTTTAAGGTAATTTCAGAGAGTTCTGAGTTTTTATCACATGAAATAATCATTTATCCTAAAAGGATTTTGAATTATTATTTAATAAGAATAAAATCTGCAAAATAAGCATACTGTTTTTATTGCATAAATGTGTAGAGAATAAATAGACAAATTTTACAAAATTTGAATGGTCAAATTTGGAGTTAAATTGAGCAAGTTATGAATTTTTAAAGTTTGAACAATTTTATGGATTTTATTTAAACTGAAAAATAGTCTCTGGTCAACGGTGAACCGGGTTCACCGTGAACCATCGACCGCACGCGTGGACCTGGCCAATCTGGACCGTTGGATCTAGATCCCACGGCCAGACGCGAGGCGGGAGGGGTTAAGTGGCAACCGACGGCTCACAGCGCTCGATACCCTTTCGGCGCAGATCAACGGCCCGGATTAAATCCCGAGAGGATTTAATCTGCACCGTCGCACGAGATCGCTTGGCTACGGCTTCGTCCGGCACGCACGCGACACGGGGGAGACCGAGGTCTTCGTCCCCGACTCCGTCGATGCGACGGCGAGCACTCCCGGCGACGGCGAGGGCCTAATAACCTAGCTACCGGCTGAAATGGAACAAGGGGAGCATGGGGAACGCGATGGTACCGGAGATGACGACGGCGATGAGCTGACGGCGTCCGGCGTTGAAGAGGGGCAAAACTACTCCTTAGGTTCAACGACAGCAGTGGTCTCCGGCGGTCTTCACGGCCAACGAAGGCGAGGCCAGTGACGTATGATCGATGGCGGTTCCGAAGGCATCGACGGCGAGGGCGGCGGTGGTCTCCGGCATCGGCGAGGGATTGCTGGAGTCGAAGCAGAGAGCGGTGGGGGTTTGGCGTCGCAAAGCTTCAGCAGAGCGTGGCTAAGGCAAATTGCGGTGTGGCAGAGTGCGGTGGCCCGACGGCCTTAAATAGGAGGGGTCACCGGCGTCCAAACAGAAAGGAACCGAAGCCTTCCATTGGTCTCCGACGATCTTGCCATAAGATCGGATTCCTTGTCATCCTGGACGATAGCGTGTGGGAATTGGGGGAAAATGATCGCCGGTGAGAGGGCAACCCGATCCCGGGCTTGATTTGGTGTCACGCGGCGGCCGGCGGCGGATTTGGAAAGGTGGCCGACGAGTATGGAAGGGGGGATCCCCTTCCATCGGAGACAAAGCTCCTGACAGGTGGCCCCCACCTATCAGTGGCTAAGGGCGAGACCACCAGCACCGACAAGCGGGCCACGTCTGCCAGAGGCTGAGGGTTGTGCTGGTGCGGCTGCTAGTGCGCCAAGGCAGGTGTGGGCGCATGGGAGAGAGAGAGGGCACACGCCGACAGGTGGGCCCCACATGGTGGTGGCTCAGGCAGTGGGCTGGGCTGGCTAGGGTAGATTCGAGGTTTGTGGCCCAAAAGTAATTTAAATGTATTTTTCGATTAAAATAATTCCACATATTCAATTATTTGTTTAGTACTTGAATCTTTGTTGCTAAAAGTTTATAAAAATTCCTAAAAAATATTTCTTGGCCTCTAGATTTCACCATAAAATTATGAGGTTTGAATTTGAAGTATTTCCCGTTGTTTAGTTTTAATTGGGTTCTTTTAGCCTTTTCTTTAATTAAATAATTCCTTTCTAATTCATGAAAATTTATTTTCCTCATTTTATTTTTTTAATTTGGGATATTAGAATCCTATCCCCCTTACAAAGAATCTCGTCCTCGAGATTCGAAGCGAACTTCAGGAAACTTAAGGGATGGGGGTTCTACTGTTGCTCCGGAATCGGAGAAGGTGGTGCCTCAGAAACAGGCCGAGCGTCCTCCAGAACTAAGATGGTTGAGGCCACACTGAAAATGCCTTCTGACATACCTTGGGCTTCTTGAGCGGAGATGTGGTGAACTTGAGTACGTCCCACCAGGCTTGGAACGGAGGGTGGTGACTGCTTGGGGTATGGGCACATATTGGATAAGTGTCCTGTCTGGCGACAATTGAAGCATATTATCGGGTTATCGTTCATGTCCCTCTTGGCTCCGGTAGCTTGCACTGGAGTTCTTCTGGCTGGCGGTGCTTGGGGTGGGATGCCTAAACTTGGCCCTCCAAGGACATTCCGTGGCTCGACAGGGGTTGGGGCTTAAGGGGGAATCACTGAGCGGGGTTTCTGCGCCATTCCTTGGTGCTGACGGAAGGCGATCATCCTATTCTTTTTCAGGTCCACCTTGTTTTGTTTGGTCTCCTGAATGATTGCTTTATTCACCAATTTCTGAAAATTGGCAAAGTCCCCGGAGACCAACTGAAGTGAGAGTTCATCCTTCAGTCCCTGAGGAAACTTGGATTGGTGGGCTGCGTCTGTGCGCACTTCCTCTGGTGCATATCGGGCCAACCGGTTGAATTCATGCAGGTACTCCATAACGGTCCTGCTCCCTTGATGCAGGTCCCAGAACTCCTGCTGCTTCTGGGCGATGACGCCCTCTAGAACATGAGTGGCGCGAAAGGCGGCGGTGAACTCAGCCCATGAAATCTCATGGCCCTCGGGCTGAGTCTCGTGGAAATTATCCCACCACTCCGTGGTGGGTCCTTGGAGCTGGTGAGCGGCAAATGCCACTCGCTCCTGCTCGGAATAGGACAGAAGGTCTAGCTTCTTGCCAATTGTCCTTAACCAGTATCCCGCCTCCATCGGGTTGGTGGTGCTGGAGAATATTGGGGGCCGAATACGCAGAAACTCTGAGAGTTGAGAAACTGGTGCCGTTGCATGGACAGCTGGTCGGAGGGTAGGCTCGGGTTGTTGCTGTTAGAGACGGAACAACTGCGCCTGCTGTTCTTGCATCTAGTTTTGTTGTTGCTGCATTTGGGTAAACAAATGTGGCGATAAGTTGGTTTTGGTTCGCCATCATCTCAGCCAGTGTCGGATGATTGGTGACAGGGGCCTGCCATTGGCCGGTTGCTCCCCACTGAGGCAAATTGTCGGGGTTACTTTCATTGCGCGGGACATCCGATCCTTGGTTGTTGGCCATCCTGAAGTTGAGGGGTTTCTAAAAAGAAGATGCAAATTTTTAAGGGGAATTATTACTAACTTTATTTCTCAAAATAAAAGTTTCAACCTAGATGCTTACATCTTTATTCTAAATCTCTTATTAAATTCTCACTCATGCCTTATATCCGACATGAGCGACACTACAAGCATAACAAAAAAAATGAAACAATCAATCGCAAACTAGCGTCTAAAATAGCTCGGGGGAGGGCTCGATCATCGGCTCGGCGGGGAAGGTCGGTGCAGGGGTGGTGGAGCTGGAGGGCCCAGCGGAAGAGGCGATACACAAAATCCTCTTGGGCCTGGCTGAGGAGGTCCAAAGAGCCTTCCGCTTGTGCAGGGGAAGGGGAGCGACCTCCTCGAGATCCTTCTGTAGCTCCTCGATCTAGCGACGCAACTCCGCGATGTCGGCGACGCCCTGGCGCAGGATCTCATTCTGACACCTCAGCTCCTCTACCTCAGCGGCCAAGTGGCGCCCCTGCTGGACCTGGCGACGAAGCTCTCTGGTCTCACAGTTCAGGTTCTCTGATGAATGGCGGTAGTAATGAATGGTGTTGTGCTAGCTGTCGGCATCGAGTATAGCCTCCGTGTGAAGATCGTCCATCACCTCAAGTAGACGCATGGTGCGGGCGATGGCAGAGTTGCGCTGGGAGAAGGTGCTGACGTAGACGCTGCGATGACTCTCCGGGGTGCGCATGGGCATGAAGCGGTAGGCGGAGTCGAAGAGCTGGCCGTCGTAGATAGTCCGCAGCTCGGAGAGGGCCTGAAGAGCGGTGCGCTGGCTGGCTACCACGAAGGTAGGTCCTTCGACTCCATGGGTGAAGAAGACTGGCTGCGTGGTGGAGGGACGGATGATGACGGTGACCTCGCAATAGCCCTCGTTCGCATCGGGAAAGATCCCGTGGAATGCAGGCTCGTGCTCGAATCCGAGGAAGTCCATGAGCATGCAGAGCTGGTGAACGAAGCCGCGCTCATCACAAAGAGAACCTCTCATGGTGTGGATCGGCATCTACAAAAAGAGAGAATTTTTTTGTAAAAATTTTGGAAGGCGAGGTAGTAAGCAGTTTGTAAAAATACTGTTAATATAAATCCTAGGGTCAGGTCTGTTTGGCTTCCTACAATCAAGTCAGCTCTGATACCATCTTGTAACGCCCCGATTTAATAAAACTGGGAATTTATTGAAATTACATAGAAAATCAATAAATACAAAACGTTCATCACACGACTGCGTACAATACGCCAATCAATCATGGTTCGTAGACCATATTATTACAAAGGAGTTAAATAAAAGAGAAACTAATAAAATAAATCCTCTAGATGAACGCCTCCTTCTAGTCTCGTTCCTTGACTGGGTCACTACTCCAGACCTTCATCCTCCTCGTAGTAGACGGCCTCTGGTGGTATAAGTCAATGGGGGTGAGTACAATCGTACTCAGCAAGCCACCGAATGAAATTATAATGCAAGGTAATAACAAGGTAGGTAGTGGCTTACTTTTGCGGAAAAGCGTATTTGTAAAGCAATTAATGTAATCAGGTTATTAGTACAGAAAATTAAACATAAGTACATGCATCATCTTCTAACTCGAGGGGTACAGTCAGCCCACCCTCGCTCAACAATCCTTACATGCCATGAACCAAACCATCATTCAAACAATAATAAACTAACTGCGAGAAGTCACACAACCCACCCTTGACAGTGGGCACGACTTTTCGAAAAGATTATACTCTGATCAGAGGTGTACTACTGTACCCACAAGGCACTTGTTTACCGCACACCTCAGTGTGTTAAATGACCCATGTCACGAGAAACTCGTGCCAAAACCTTTAGCATGGAACACACCAATTCGATAACACCCTCTTATAGGTTTCATATGGTGCCCCAATCACTTTGGGCCAACACCATACTCCCCCTTGAGCCCGTGGTACAAGTCACCCGCAGGTTGCCCCTTGACCCCTCCACTATGGTGCTTCAAGTTGGTACGATCCATACCTCCAGTTAGGACTTACCCACTAGACTTGTGGTTAGTACGAATTTGTTTTGCAACAGATCCCACAGATCGGTCCTTATAGTGCCCCGGGTGCGACCAACCAATGCCCTATCTTGCACCCGGAACCCACCATACTTATATCATAGCCAACTCCAATAGAATCCAAAGACAAGAATAACGGGGAAATCATATAGCAGAATCCAACTATCTACGACTCGTTCTTTTATCCTATAGCAGTTGTGTCGGTACATTGGACACTAGCTAATATAATATTTAAAAGTGACAAGGAGTTTAGGCTCAATAAGCATGGCTTGGGTTTGCATACAAGGACGGGGATCTAATAAATATAATGTAGGACTTGAGATTAGACTAATGCAATATTTAATTCCTATGAGTTATAGTGGTAGTTATGAAAAACTGGGCTCAAATATGATCTACTTGGGGTTTGTGACTTGCCTTGCTCCACAAACGGTGAAGGTGGAACCTCAGGGTAAAACTCCGGATCCTCGACGACGTCGTAGTCTTCTCGATACGGAAAAGTAAACACGAATTTCAATAAACAATCCAAAAATCACCAAGACAAACATACATGTTTTTGTTGTATTAATTAAAGGAAATAAAATATTAAATTCTAGGAAATTATTACCTAAGTACTTAATAATAGTTTTTAAGGGCTTCTGAATTTTATAAATTGGATTAAGTATTTACCCTAAGGGTTTTTTATTTTCCCATTTAAATGTGAATTAAAATGTACAAAACAACCCTACTGTTTTATTGTATTAAAATAGTGAAATGAAGTTATTATGTCCTCTGAAATTAATATATAAATTTTTAAGGTAATTTCAGAGAGTTCTGAGTTTTTATCCCATGAAATAATCATTTATCCTAAAAGGATTTTTGAATTATTATTTAATAAGAATAAAGTGCAAAATAAGCATACTATTTTTATTGCATAAATGTGTAGAGAATAAATAGATAAATTTTACAAAATTTGAATGGTCAAATTTGGAGTTAAATTGAGCAAGTTATGAATTTTTAAAGTTTGAACAATTTTCTGGATTTTATTTAAACTGAAAAACAGTCTCTAGTCCACGGTGAACTAGGTTCACCGTGAACCATCAACCGCGCGCGTGGACCAGTCCAATCTGGACCGTTGGATCTAGATCCCACAGCTAGACGCGAGGCGGGAGGGGTTAACTGGCAACCGACGGCCCACATCTTTCGATACACTTTCGACGCAGATCAACGACCCGAATTAAATCCCGAGAGGATTTAATATGTGCCGTCCACACGAGATCGCATGGCCAGGGCTCTGTCCGGCACGCACGCGGCATGGGGGAGACCGAGGTCTTCGTCCCTGACTCCAGCGGCGCGACGACGAGCACTCCCGGTGACGGCGAGGGGCTAAGGACCTAGCTACCAGTTGAAATGGAACAAGGGGAGCATGGGGAATGCGATGGTACCGGAGATGACGACAGCGGTGAGTTGACGATGTCCGGCGATGAAGAGGGGCAAAACTGCTCCTCGGGTTTGATGACGGTGGTGGTCTCCAGCGGTCTTCACGGCCAACGAAGGCGAGGCCGGTGACGGGTGGTCGACGACGGTTCCGAAGGCGTCGACGGTGAGGGCGGCAGCGGTCTCCAGCATCGGCGAGGACTTGCTGGAGTCGAAGCAGAGAGCGGTGGGGGTTTGGCATCGCAAAGCTTCGACAGAGCGTGGCTAAGGCAAATTGCGGTGTGGCAGAGTGCGGTGGCCCGACGGCCTTAAATAGGAGGGGTCGCCGGCGTCCAAACGAAAAGGAACTGAAACCTTCCATTAGTCTGTGGCGATCTTGCCATAAGCTCGGATTCCTTGCCATCTAGGACGATATCGCGTGGGAATTGGGGGAAAATGATCGTCGATGAGAGGGCAACCCGATCCCGGGCTTGATTTGGTGTCACGCGACGGCCAGTGGCGGATTTGGAAAGGTGGCCGATGAGTATGGAAGGGGGGATCCCCTTCCATCGGAGACGAAGCTCCTGACAGGTGGCCCCCACCTGTCAGCGGCCGCGGGCGAGACCACCAGCACCGACAAGCAGGCCACGTCTGCCAGAGGCCGAGGGTTGTGCTGGTGCGGCTGCCAGTGGGCCAAGGCGGGTGCGGGCGCACGGGAGAGAGAGGGGGCGCGCGCCGATAGGCGGGCCCCACATGGTGGTGGCTTAGGCAGTGGGCTGGGCTGGCTAGGGTAGATTCGAGGTTTGCGGCCCAAAAGCAAATTAAATGTATTTTTCGATTAAAATAATTTCAGATATTCAATTATTTGTTTAGTGCTTGAATCTTTGTTGCTAAAATTTTATAAAAATTCCTAAAAATATTTCTTGTCCTCTAGATTTCACCATAAAATTATCAGGTTTGAATTTGAATTATTTCCCCTTGTTTAGCTTTAATTGGGTTCTTTTAGACTTTTCTTTAATTAAATAATTCCTTTCTAATTTCTGAAAATTTATTTTCCTCATTTTATTTATTTTTTAAAATTTGGGATGTTACAAACATCCATATCCATATTAGTAGTACTCTCGTCTAAAAGTACATTTAACTTGAACAATGCCGTTTTGGTAGTGCCTAAAACTTCGTAAATCTATACAAAATAACCACGAACAGTTCTCAAAATCAAAAGATACGGATCATCCGTTCTCCCCGGCCGGCGGCGGCTCGATAAGAACATAAAGTTTAATTTCCACATCAACCTATTAGAAACAAATTGAAGACCCTACCGGCGGCCGGAATGTCGGCTAGCTGGTCCATAATCGAAATTCAGAAATTCTCCAGATCTCTCTCATCATTCTCATGATCACCAGCTACCACCTGCCTGCTGCCATGTAATGTAGGCCCGTGTGCTGGTAGTACCAACAGCAGCTAGCAAAGCGTACACGCGACAAATGCGTGCCAACAGCTGCCAAGTTGCTCACATAAACTAAACTAAACTAAACTAAACTAAACTAAGCACACCAGTTTTAACGTACGCGCCATGGCGGGGAGCAGGCCGTCGACATATGCATGCAGCTCGCTCTCGCCAGCTAGCCCAGCCAATTAACCTGCAGCCATTCGATTCGATCTCGGGGAAGACATGCGCGCAGCACGCACGCACGCACGCATGCAACAATATGCAAAGTGCAGTACTGCAGCGACGACGTCGCAACAAACGCTAGATGCTGATGAGAACTCCAGCACATATCGATCGATCGAGATCACCTCGCCAAGCCGGCACATACAGCCATGTGATGATCTAGATAGCATGTAGCTAGCCAGCCGCTTGCGTGCATGCGTGTGTTTTGTGTGGACCACGTACTGGGCCGGGCCGATCGATTGATTCAATTCGATCTCTGTCTCTGCTGCGTTAGTTTTCTTGCTCCCGCTGTTGGTTGGATGGAGTAATATAGAATATAAGAAAGCTTGTACTTGCAGCTGTATATATATATATATATATGCTATCCTACACCACGGGTGTAGAATAGCTATTTTACCGAGAAATCTACTACTAAGAAAAAAATAGTACTCAATTGTTATTCTACTGAAAAAAACTATTACTGACAGTAGTCGGTGTAGAATAGTTATTCTACACACGTGGTGTAGAATAGCGCTCCCGTATATATGTGTGTGTATATATATATACATATATACATATATATATACATATATATATATACATATATATATACATATATATATATACATATATATATACATATATATATATACATATATATATACATGCAGCATATATAATGCATGGTTTGGTATACGTACGTCTGTATATGAGCGTTTTGGAGGGGGAGATATTAGATAGCATATGTTAAGTGATGGTCGATGCTTGATTGATTAGGCTGGCTAATTAATTATATGGGTCCGTACGTAGCTTAAACTCGGATTATGTTCCATCGCCTACCGTTTTATAACGAGTTGTGACAAAGAAACTTATTGTCAAGAGAGTTCATCCTGATCCACACGATGCATCTTCGGTGGCATATATGATCTGGATGATGTAGAACAAGCAACCACCGACGACGCAAGTTGAGGATATATATTTTTCGTCATTGTAATGTGGGTAGTTTGAGTTGGGTCGTACTTGTCCACTTCGAATGAATTGTTAGTATATACTAGCTAGAGTACGTGTTTGTATTGTATCAGTTGCTGCACAACCAATAATATATACACGGGAGAAGTAGCCAGATATTAAGTTATATGTACCAATTTAACCTAAAAATTTAAGTAGCTCTGATATGATACCGTGTGCATATGTGCTCCGTATATATTTCACGTACAGATACTTTGTATTCACGTGTATTAACAAACGTGGCTTAACACAGTTATAACAATCAACCAAACGCTTGACTAACAAGCTATTTCACAGCTAACATTCAGCATCACAGACCTAATTAAACACTTAATTAGGACAGAACCAAATGCCCTACCACTAAAAATATTGGCCACCAAAATTTTTAGTCAACTGTAGTGACATCATATATACCATTTCAATCTTAACTATACCCACTACCGAAAATAAAGGATTTGCCAAGTGCATTCCCTCAAACACTCGATAAACAAAAGTTTGCCGAGTGTAGACTATAAAAAATGTTTGCCGAGTGCAAAGAGCGTTGGCACTCAGCAAAGCTCATTTAAAAAAAATAAAAAAACTTTGCCGAGTGTCTATTTACATGGCACTCGGCAAAGACTCTTTAAAAAAAGTAAAAAACATTTGTCGAGTGCCTCCCAATTTGGTACTCGGAAAATGTCTTTTAAGCTATACTTAGAACATATCTGGGTACACTAGTTATTGCGTCTAGACCAGCCACTGCGCCCGCCCCCCACCCCATCCGACAACGCCGCCTCGACCACACGCCACCAGCCGTCGGCAACCGGCTCCTGCTCACCTCAGCCACTGGCTCTCTCGCCGTGCCCTTTCCCGTCGCTCCCCGCGGCTCGCCCCGGCCTCCGATCACCACTCCCCCTCGTCTCCCATGTCGCCGCACGGCACCGGCCGCCGGCCGTCGTCCACCGGTTCCCCCTCGCCTCGGCCCATCCCCATCTCGGCTCGTCGTCTCCATCTCGCCGGCGCCCCTACAAGGTTAATTAAAATGCTTAGTTTTCCATATTTTTTTAATTTGTTTAGTTTGGTGTATTGATCTTTACAATTTTAGTTTGTTTAGTTTAGTGTCTCACATTTTATAATTAGTCCATCTTATAACTAATATTTTTGTTAATTTTTAGATAGACCTAGTTTGACCGGTGCTTTCCTACCGGCATCACCGTCCCCATCTCATCTCTGTCATCCTCATCTCGTCTAGACCCCTACCGATAACCTTAGACCATAGGATTAATATTTTGGTTGAACAAGATTGATTAATATGCTCTGTGACATATTTTTTCATTCATGTTCGGTAGATTAATATAAATAAATTCTTATACATGTTTTATGTACAATTTTAATGCTATAATTGATATATATCTTTATATCTTTATGCTTGCGTTGATTAATATATGTGTATGTGGATGTCGGCCATCGTGTTGTGCTATTTGTGGCCATTGTGCCTTGTTTTTTGCAGGTTTTGTTAGTTTTGCTATGTATTAGAGAGAAGATGTTGTCAATTTTTTTATATTTTCTAATTATTGTCACGTAACCTAGGCGTCTCCCGTTCGGAAGAGTTACGGTTTGGAATATGCATGTCTTTGTATATCTGTGGCCATAACTGTTTCGAACTGTCCACGTTTCTTGGACAGCTAGAGGATATGTAGATTAAGCTCATTTCCATGCTCTGTTCCAATCTGATCCAGGGTTTCGGCAGCACCTCTCCGTTGTTCTTCGAACACACATCCTCTTAGCATGTTGTCGAGACGTGCGTTTGGAGAACAGCGGGAAGGTGATGCCAAAACCTTGGGACGTCGGATTGGAACGGAGCATGAAAATGAGCTCAATCTACGCATCCTTTGGTGGAATTAGGACCTATCCTTACCTATTAAACATTTAGATGCATTAATCAGGTGAGAGCTCGGAGCTTGATCTCCAGTCCGGGTATACGCCCTCGCCAAGACACATTATTGGGTCGAATTAGCGAGCTCTAGGTTAGTTTAGTTTCATTATTCATCAAACCTTTCTAATTTTTTATTTTGTAATGCTAATGACTTTGCATTAATGGTTTGTAGGTCCGACTGGATGAACAAGAAATACAATGGGCTGAGTGGCAGGCCTAGATGTAGGCTCAGGTGCAGGGCCAGATGCAGATGTTTTTGCGTAGATGGGTGGGTCTTTTTCAAGTCAGAAGTGCTATCCTCAGTCACCACAGGCACCCTTACCTGCACTTCCTCAATCTCAACCATCTCCGTAGACTCCACAGAGCGACAATGTGAGTTTCTAATTCACATTTATCGTTATTGTTATATACAGTTGTGCTAACTATATTATTTTTTCGCGGGTTCAATCATCAGTATCAGGATCGAACACACAGCCATCTCCGCACACTACAATGTGAATTCTGAGCGTTGAAGTGAACTAATTATGTGAAGTGAACTGTTAATGTGAACTGTGATTTGAAATGTGAATTGTAAGAAATTTGTGATGAAATATGGACTTGTGATTTGAAATGTGAGTTGCGAATGAAATTTGTGATGAAATGTGATTTTTGTGAGAAATTTGAATGTATAAATGTTTGAGAATGTATAAATGTTTTGGGAATGCATTAAATTTGTGAAAAAAAGTAAATAACCTATTTGTCTAGTGTATCACTCGGCAAAAAGCCCTAAAACGTACAGAAACACGTCACGTGGCACAGTTCTGTGTGTTCTGGGGGTCTTTGCCGAGTGTCCTACGTGGCACTCGGTGAAGCCACGAGGCCACGTGTGCGCACGCTTCCTGCATGGCTTCGCCGAGTGCCCCGTAGGGCACTCGACAAAGTGTGTTCTAGGGTCTTTGCGGAGTGTCCTACGTGACACTCAGCGAAGCCACGAGGCCACGTGTGCGCACACTTCCTGCATGGCACGTGGCCTCGTGGCTTCGCCGAGTGCCACGTGGGACACTCAGCAAAGGGCCATCACCGCCCTCCAAGTCGTTAGACGATTAATGTTTCCTATTGCCGTGTCGGGCACTCGGTGAAGCCGATGAGACACTCGGCGAAGCCGACGAGATACTCGGCGAAAGCTTTGCCAAGTGTCCGATATAAAACACTCGACGAAGCACCTCTCTACCGAGAATCCAGTCGTCATGTAGGGTCCGCCAAATATGGCACTCGGTGAAGCCTTCGCCTAGTGAAAAAAATCTTCACCGAATGCCGCACTCTGCGAAATTAAGTATTCCCGTAACCAAAATTTGATAATGCCAAAAAATTGGCACTTTCGAAATTTGATAGAGCACAAAACCGATCAGGCCCTCGATTAACTGTTACTACTATGCAAACTGGGTCATCGAAATATATATCTATCGTGCCTTCAATGACACCCAGATCATGGTTTTCCTTTCCGGTAAAATATATGATGAAAAGCTCACACCAGCTAGAATCCAAGATGCTGAACGAGACATTAAAGCATGGAGATCACACACAGGCCTGTGTATCTGGGTTGATTGGGCCCGGCCGGCCACTCGCCCCAGTGTCGCAGTGCACTGTGCATGCAGCCATGCAGGAGCCAGCCGGCCGGCCGGCCTATCTGCATACATAGTAACATACTTTGGGGCCCGATCTAAACATCAATCGAGTCTGGTCTCGTGCCCAGCCAAGATTAGCCCCATTGATTTCGTTGCCGGGACTTTGGACTCCATCGGTGTACGCTCTGGACCACGCCGTGTTTTGTCTGTTTTTCCCGGACAAATCAGATTTTACGAGCCGTACTGGCCGGATGTATTCTGAACTGATGCATGCAGCATTGCTTGTAAGCTGCATCGCGAACGAGCGTCTCGTGATGACCAATATATAGTATGGCAAACTTTACTGTTTACATCCCTCGTTACCAGTTCTAACCACATGTATAGTTAGATTTTTACCGCAGATGTGTATTCCTAGTTAGTGCTGTAACCGGGAGTTTGTCGATTTGATCTCTTATTTAAAAAAACATTGTTACAGTCAGCGGTAACTTAGTTGAAACGATTTCAGTTCGAGTTTTACGAGCAAAACCTCTCCGAGTTTCACATCCTTGAACGCATGCATGCTACTACTCGTGGGGAATTAATGGCCTATCTCTCTTCACAATCCCATGTTTGTTTGCACTCCCTCTGGCCAGATGATGCCAACACCCTGAAAGATCTGCAGGCAGCATGTAAGACCATCACAAAGATCTGCCAGAGTTAATGCTGCCATGGCATCCCAATGAAAAAAAAAAGGCCTTCAGCTGAGTGACACAGCAGTCACTTGTGACTTGGGAGCCAGAGAGAAGAAGAGAAGTCAATAATAATCCAATTCCAGATGGTCCCTGCAAAATTGCAAATGCCAAAATGCAATGCAGGCTCTGAGCCAAGAAGGCCACTGCAACGAGGCCTTCTGTCCCTCACAGCGTGAACAAATGACACTGCCTAGGAGTGAAGCGAAGCGAAGCAGAGGAGGCAGGCCGGGCTGCTGCTGCTGCTGCTGATGATGATAGCATATGGGTGGCTGGGCCAAAGACAAAGCTGGGGGATGCAGGCTTATTTTCTCTGAGCCCTAGAGCAGAGACTGCAAACGGAGTAAATGCAAGGGCCTATCGCCGTCCAGTTTTGGGCCCCTTCTTCCACAGCCCTGCCAAGGTTTTCCTTCTGCGATCGGAGGCACGCAACCAGACAACGACAAGGGCAGTCCGCAGTCCAAGTGTTGACTCGACCAAGACAGCTCATGTGAATACGCAGAAAACGCATAGGTTTATCTACAATAAGTTTAACTGGAGGAGAAAACAAGAAAGTTTCCTGGGTTCTAAACGAAGGCTTCACAATGGAGGAATCATGCAATGGGCAGCATAGGAGCAAGTGATAGATTTATTGGTACGAGTTTTTGAGGTAGCTTATGCTATAAAGAAGGTTAGTTGAACCCTTTCAAATTGGATCCTGACGAAAATTTAAGGAGGCTAACTGGATTACATATGAGTATGATATATATCTACTCGTATATAAATTATCAGCTAATTTGAATAAATATTATACGTAAAGTCAGAGGGAATCATGACAAAATTAGGGTTAGTCACTAGTTACGTACGTTGCACTCTTACCGGAAATGAAATATCAAATTTTTACATGAACAACACCCATTGGCTATTGCATATCCAGACTTTCTTGATACCCTTCTCCTCAATGCATCAAGGGTATATATATATGGTATTGTTTTTCTTGAGCTCAACCATATCTCATATCTGGTCTCTAAATCAGAAGTTTACCAGAAACATAACGCGAGTGCACACACGAAGATGATAGTATAAGTGAGGTAGCTAACCTGAATGACAGGTTACAACCGAATAAGACATGCCATGAGCAAGTTCAACTTGTCATTGTCAAGGATCTCTAGAGAATTGACCGGATTTCACTCTCGCGCTTGAAACCTTCAAGCGGAGCCGCCGCCAGCCAAGTTCATTTCATTATTGTTCATCGTTCTTTGTTAAAGGAAAAGATGATTTATATACAGGCATACAACACCGCATCGCTAACACTAGCATACATATATGCCAACTTCTCTCTGGTTGTGTGGGATCAGAATGACGACTAGAGAGAGTGAATAAGCGTCTCGACGAATTCTCGTGAATGAGATGGCCTGTTCAAATCACCCAACGTGCCTCTAAATGAATAAGTGGAAGCGGATGTAATAACACAATAAACTCTCCTATACAACAGGTGTTATCACCCTCCTGTCTGATATAATGTGAATCGACAGATCGAAAGGTCACAAGCATCCAAAAATGATCTAGCCTTCAGCACATTGATGTCCCAATTGAATAGACACGGTATCAAGCTGCTACTAAAAACTGCCAACAACAAATTAAATATACAATCAGACGAGAAGATGAGTAGTAAGCAATTTCAAAACAAAATATGAAATGCTAAAGCGTACTGTTAGCAAGTTGAATCAACACCTTTAGAAAAATCTGCTAGAAATGTTTGAATAGTTCAACAGAAGCAGTACATCAATCAAAGTACTTGAGAAGTGCAGCATGCAATTGATTGTGCCCGTGGCTGTTGACTGTAAATCTAGGCGATAAAGTGAATAACGAACAGTGCAATTTCGGCTTCTAATGACTTGTCGCAGAATCACCCATGACCCAACGGCTGAAGTAAAATCAATGGTCGGCTCTGGTGAACTGAGGCAAAAACAGCACTATGCTCGGTGGTGTGAAAACAAGAAGCAAAGAGAAATCAAAGGATAGAAGCAGAGAATAAAACCGATGGCCAAATAGTAGATCCTAAAAGAAAATCAGAATATTACCGATTCACGGCACCGGAGGCTCTATACTGAAGAATATGAAGAATAAACAAAAGAAGAGAAACAAACCTTCTAGAAATATTTTTAGCACACTTGATGAGGCAAAAATTATATGTAGTCATGGTCAAAAAATTTTGCGAATTTCAAACATGAAACCCTTGAAACTTGGACAACAAAAGTTATGTAGAACTCAGATCCAAAAACAGCATCAAAATAGTTCAAAACTCAGCTCTAAAAGTGAATCACACAAGGATGAACAGTACCTGCGCTGGAAGCCCCTCAATGTGTTGTTCTGTGCTTGATCCGACACAAACAGATGATGAACAGTAAGCACGAAATTAATAACAACAAAAAAGCTAGAACAAAATAGAACTTGTGGTTGGTAGCCCCCAAAATGTTCAGCTGAAAGAGTCACCTAAACCCTAGGCCTTTGGGTCCTTTATATAGGGAAGTCCATTAAAGAAATCTCCAAAATGCCATTAGGTTAAAAGTTCTAGTTATTTACCTAATTGCCATAATGAATTTTCAGAATTAAAAATTCTGAAAAATCCATTAATGCAAACTCTTAATTTTTTACATCATTGACCCTATTCTTTTAATATTTTTTCGGAATTAAGAATTCCGAAAAATACTAAAAGATTACATTTAATCTAGACGACAAAACAGAAAAAATAAACTCCTAATTACTGGAATTAAAAACATTTTCTAATGCGACGGTTTTCAGCAAAAACCGACAAAGCCTCCTCGATCGCCGACATGTGATGTCAATTCGTGAACTCGACCGCCAGCAAGTCTCTCCCGCTCTCAATCCCCTCGAGCCACCTGATCACTTGCATTGGCCTCCCTTTCACTGACTTGACCATCATGTTGTCTCGAACATTCGTCCGTCTATGTCTTGCTCCATCTACTCATGCACTCCTGAGATCATCTCCAATTTCACCCGGCATCCTTGATCCTCTAGCATCAAGCTCCCCGCTTGACCCTTGATCACCCGCCATTGACAGTTGGTTAGCATCTCCACCCTGCACACATGATACAAGCCAAAACACAAAACACGACGCAAACCGATCCCCTCGGCATCCACTCCCCATATCCACACATAGATCCCATCGATGTAATCAAGCCATCATTCACTCTACTCCAGATCGCTCAACCTTGTCAATCACTCATCATACAGACAAAAATCATAGTGCGAGCTCACTTGGTTTCACAATCTCTCCCTTCATGAGTGCATTGACAACTCCAAACAGAAACATGATAAAAGTTTCAAGTTAAGCACACAAGTGACCATAAAAACTCAGAAAAGAGTAGAAACATGTCACTTGATAAAAGATCTCCCCCTTTGGCAAAAGAACTCATGCATAGCAAAGCATCTTTGTTGGCAAAATCATCAATGCATCATGAAAGCCATTACTCTCCCTTAACCAAGCAATCATCCAAAAGCATCATGTAAACCATTTCTTCCCATTTGGCAATACAAGCATCAAGATGATAAAAAGATGCAAACAGGAGTGAGAGGATAAAGTATAGATGCAAGCTTCTGAAACATGAGCAATTCTAATTACAGTACAAATAAGCATTTGCCTTAAATATTGTCTAAAAGTACTAAATGAAACACTCAGATGAATACTATCTAAACAAAAGCATGAGAAAGCATTTTCAAATTTTAGCAAATAAAAGCATCACCACTCAGACTAACACGCTAGACATGGCAAGACATGAAATGCAAAAGCTAATCAAATACTAACCAGGTAAGCATATCCCACTACAAGGAGCTTCAGCAAACTTGATATGCAATTGATTCAAGTTTTTTGATTTTTATTTATTTTTCATTTTAGTGCCAGGGGTTATTTGCATGTCAACCTTATGCTAACCGATCAAGCTAAGCCTAGGTTGAAACCATCAGAAGCTTAAAGCAATGGTCTCGGCATTCACTTCAATGTCCCAGTTCATACCAAAGTGCTATGGTAAGTTGTCCATAACAAAGTAGTGTGACAAAGTAAACCCACCTAGATCTTTTCAATTTTAGCACAAAATAACATGAATATTAATCATTCTCATTTCATTTTCATTCATTTTTCATTCATTTTTTAATTTTCAGCACAATATTTTTGATAAAATCAAGTTGCGTATTACCGTCCAAGTGAAAAGGACCTAGCTACCAGGTATGTAAAAGATAGCAAAAGCACTCAACCTATTCATGCTAGTTTCTAGACTAAGCAGTGATCATTTTCAAGTTTTCACAAACAAAAGCCATGCTCATAATAGATATTAGATGTATTCAAGCAAAATATAATCAACAATATTAAAGACAATACTTTAAAGGCATAATAAATCATGTACTTGTAAAAGCAATTAATCATATAACTGAAGCTCATGCAGTGCTACACAACTCCCCCTCAAAACATGCTAGAAGATCTCGAATGCTCAGTGTTGGGGGTGAGTAAAAAACTGTTTATGAATCTAGCATTGTAAAACTCGAGAACCAGATAAAGTAGTAGACTGATCAGGCACAGGGTATGAGTCATGATAAAAAGTGTGTGGTCTGCGTCCAAAGCGCAATACTGGAAAATGATGAGG
This sequence comes from Zizania palustris, assembly GCA_019279435.1. Lineage (NCBI taxonomy): Eukaryota > Viridiplantae > Streptophyta > Magnoliopsida > Poales > Poaceae > Zizania > Zizania palustris. The sequence continues at coordinate 18,299,265 of JAAALK010000290.1, forward strand.
TCTCCTAAACTGTCAAGAATCAAAGCCTCTTATACGCGGTCTAGCACCATATGAAGCATGGTGTACACCACGACGAGCAAAATCTCTCATGGGACCATGGGGAGCCTCAAAATTAGGATAAGAGTGAAAAGCAGACTCATTTATACCAAAAGATGGGTAATGCATATCCTGAAAGCTCATCACAAAAGCATGTCGTTCATCCTTGATATGATGAAAGCAAAACCCAACCAAATGACCCACCCGATGACAATAGGAGCAGTGATACACTCTCTTGGGTGTGTGAGCATGAGTCTCAGGCGCAAATCTCACAGTTTTCTTGCGTTTTTGTTGAGGAGTTTCCTATGGTGGATGAAGGGCTTTCTTTGTAAGTTGTGTAGGATTCTCGGCTTTTTGAGTGGTGTCTAACTGGACTCTTTCCTTCTCAAGGGTAGTGGGTGGAGTGAACACAGTTTCGCTCAGAGTGTTTGGAGTTGTTCTCTCATAGCCCAACCCTATCAGCACACAATTTTGTTTTAGCCAAAAGCAAATCCATCCTACCCTTTCCTTCAGTGCATTTTTCAACCACGGAGAGAAGATAATCATTTTCACATTTTAGTTTTTCAACTTGCTCTCTAGCAAAATTGAGTTGGTCCTTAAGGGTGATGTAGGTGGGACACGCCGACTATATATCCTTAGAACACTCAGCACTCTCCAATCTAGCCTTAAGTTCATCAACATGCTTATCTCTCAAATTAATGCTTTAAACAAGTAAAGGACAGTTCATGCATTCGTTGATGATAGCAGGACTAGACTCCACCTCCAAAAGCTGCTTTTCAGTAATTTCAAGTTTTTCAACAGTTTAAGCATGTGTAAAATGCAGGTGATCAAGTTCATTCATAACAACAATAAGACAAGACTCACATTCAGCATTATCAGACTTAGATTTTAAAATTGCAAGTTTAGTGGAAATAGTTTCAAGTCCGAATTTTAGTTCTTTTCGTTCTTTAGCAGCAAGTTTAAGTAATCTATCCTGAGAACAGACATCATCATGCAATTCATCATTTTGAACAAGAAGTTGATCACGAGATAGATATACCTCAGAAGTGTCGAGCTCGTCGTTGTTAAGGTTGCCATCGACCATGAAGCAAAAGCCGGTGAGATCCATTGTCTTCTCCTTCTTCTCCTTCTTGGGAGGTTCCTTCTAGTCTGATCTTGGCTCCTCGCTTGATGTACCGTCGATGTCACTAAGGGCGGCCACAAAAGCTCTGGCTACTCTTTTAGCCACTTTTCCGCGCTTCCCTTTGAAGTAAGGTTTCTTGTTCCACTTCTAGTGCTTGTGCTCATTTTCATTTTTCATTTTAATTTAGGGCAATTCGCTTTTATGTGAGAAAGATATCCATATTCAAAACATCCATGCGACCCTCCTCTCCTTTGGTCCCGTCTATCATTGTAGTAGCGGGTGAACTTCTTGACAATGAGAGCTAGCTCCTCATCATCTAGAGTGTCCACTTGTTCTTTTGTGACAGAGAAAAGGGGGATAAGTCAAAACCACCAGAATAAGCACAAACTATAGAACCACTAGAAAAGTTACCTCCAGATGAGGTACCACTGCCAAAACCAGAAACCAAAGCAATAGAAGGCAACAAAGAGTTTCCAAATCCTGGATGAGACGCCTTGGCAATCTCAGTGGACTTGAGCTTACTAAAGAGTTCATCGCAAGTCAAGGTATAAAAGCTCATCGACTCTTCAATACTAGAGATCTTTACCTCTCTTATGCTACGATCAAGAGCATAGAGAAGTTTGATAGCTCTATCATGGTCCGAATAAGCTAAAGTCCTAGTGGAGCGCAGGTTGCTCACAATCCCATCAAATCGAGCAAACATGGCATCTATAGATTTCTCGGGGCCTTGCACAAACATTTGATATTCTTGATTATATGTGCTTTGCCGCCTAGCCTTAATCTAAGTAGTGCCCTCATGGAAAGTTTTCAAAGTGGTCCAAATTTCACGCGCAGTTTGAAGATGTTGGACCCTATCAAACTCTTTTCGACTCAGACTCATGAATATTATATTTCGTGCCTTGCTGTTACAATCATACTGTTCCTTTTGAGCCTTAGTGGTGCGAGTTTCAGGGATCACATATTGGAAATCAACAATGTCCCAAATTGCACTTCCTTGGCTTAGTAGGTAAGCCTCCATGCACACCTTCCAATAAGCAAAATCGCAACCATCGAATATCGGAATCTTTGTGTGTTCTTTCCATGTCGCCAAAAAGGATCACAAACCAGTTATGGTCAACTGGTGATCTAACCAGCTCTGATACCAATTGTGGGATTGGAATGGTGACTAGAGGGGGTGAATAGGTGCCTCGACAAATTCTCGTGAATAAGATGGCCTGTTCAAATCACCCAATGCACCTCTAAATGAATAAGCGGAAGCGGATGTAATAACACAACAAACTCTCCGATACAACAGGTGCTATCACTCTCCTATCTGATATAATGTGAATCGACAGATCGAGAGATCACAAGCATCTAAAAATGATCTAGCCTTCAACACATTGATGTCCCAATTGAATAGACACGATATCAATCTACTATTAAAAATTGTCAACAACAAATTAAATATGCAATCAGACGAGCAGATGAGTAGTAAGCAATTTCAAAACAAAATATGAAATGCTAAAGCATACCGTTGGCAAGTTGAATCAGCACCTTTAGGAAAATCTGCTAGAAATGTTTGAATAGTTCAACAGAAGCAGTACATCAATCAAAGTACTTGAGAAGTGCAACATGCAATTGATTATGCCCGTGGCTATAGACTGTAAATCTATGCGATAAAGTGAATAACGAACAGTGCAATTTCTGTTGCTAATGACTTGTCGCATAATCACCCATGAGCCAACCACATTTTCCTTAGAGCCTACTTAGGTAAGACGTCATATGAGTTGCGTTTTGGTAGACAGCCCAAGGTGAGTCACTTGCGAGCTTTTGGATGCAAGTGCTTTGTGCTCAAGAAGGGAGGGCATTTGGACAAGTTTGAGTCTCGTTGTTGGGATGAAGTCTTTCTAGGTTATGCTTTGCATTCACGAGGCTTTCGTGTTTGGAACCTAGACTCCCAGATGCTTGTTGAGACGTGTGAGGTTTCTTTTGATGAGTCTTTTCCCTCACCGACTCCTTCTTTTGAGCATTCTGGAGATGATGAGCTTGGAGAGTCCATCTTCGAGGAAAATGATGACCCTCCTGCTGTTGATGAGGGTGGGCCCTCTGCACCACCTACAGACCCCACACCTTCTGAGACTTCGACTGAGGATGAGGACGGACCTCTAATTACTCCTTCTACTTCGATCGAGCCTCCTCAGTCGAGTCCAGAGGTGCCAGGTGCTGACTCTGGTGAGATGACTTCTCAGCCGAGTCCAGAGGAGCCAGTTGCTGACTCTGGTGAGGTGACTTCAGATCACCTAGGATCCCGAGCATTTCAGTGTGATCACCCTTCAGAGCTCATCATAGGTGATCTTACGGAGAGATCTTTACGTTCCTTAGCTGGTTCACTTGCTATGTTTGTTGAGTCTGCTTTTGTTGCTAGTTTTGAGCCCCGAGACGTTTCTCATGCTTTTTCTGATTCAAATTGGATAAACGCCATGCAAGAAGAGCTTGAAAATTTTGTTCGCAATCGGGTTTGGACACTAGTTGAGCTGCCAACTAGATGCAACACCATAGGCACCAAGTGGGTGTTTAAGAACAAACAAGGAGAAGATGGTGTTGTGGTGCGCAACAAAGCTCGATTAGTGGCACAAGGCTTTTGTCAAAAAGAAGGTATTGACTTTGAAGAGACCTTCACCCCTGTTGCTCGCCTTGAGTCCATTCGTATTCTTTTGGCCTTTGCTATTTCTAAAGGTTTTAAGCTTCATCAGATGGATGTCAAGAATGCTTTTCTAAACGGGTATATAGAGGAGGAGGTCTATGTTAAGCAACCCCCCGGTTTTAAGAACCCTAAATTTCCACAACATGTTTACAAGTTGCAGAAGGCTTTATATGGTCTCATGGGAGAACTCAAGTACTTTTTAGGGCACCAGATCAAGCAGACCAAGGACGACATTTTCATCCACCAGGGTAAGTATACACGGGACATGCTAAAGAAATTTGATTTTGGTAGAGAGCTAAAGCCACAGATGACCCCAATGGGCACATCTGGAGGTCTGGACAAGGACGAGGACGACATCAAGGTAAATGAGAGAGAGTTTCGAGGGATGATCGGTTCGCTACTATACTTGACTGCGACGAGACCGGACATTCAGTTTACCGTGGGTGTGTGTGCGCGTTTTCAGTCTTCGCCACGCGCATCTCATCGGCAAGCTATGAAGCGTATTTTCAGGTATCTTACTTATGCTCCTGATTTAGGTCTATATTATTCTGCATCATCGTCTCTTGATTTAGCTGGTTTTTCGGACGCTGATTTTGGTGGGTGCCGGCTGGATCGCAAGTATACTTCTGGTACTTGCCAGCTTCTTGGTTCTTCACTTGTTTCTTGGTCCTCTAGAAAACAATCTGGAGTTGCGCTTTCTACTACTGAGGCTGAGTATGTAACTGCTGCTAGCTGCTGTTCTTAGTTAGTTTGGATGATTTCTACTTTACAGGATTTTGGGTTATTCTTTCCTTCGCGAGTTCCTTTGTTTTGTGATAGCACTAGTGCAATTAGTGTAGGAAAAAACCCATGTCTTCATTCAAAAACCAAACATATTGATGTGTGCTTTCACTTTCTGAGGGATCAATATGAGAAAGGAGTCAGACATCTTATTCATGTTGATACCCATCAGCAGTTGGCTGATATTTTTACTAAACCCCTAAATCAGTCTACTTTTGAGCGTTTACGAGGGGATTTGGGAGTTGTGTATTCTTTCTAGGATACTTTGAGTCAGTTTTTACTGTCTTTTTATTTTTTTTAGTCTTTTTGTGTGCGTTCATATCATGCATAATCATCAATCACATTTTTGAGCTTGCTTCTGTTATATGATTAATCTGCTTTACTTTCTCTAGCTAGTATATGTTTTTGATTACCTGTCGATGATCATGTTTTGTTTCAGTTCACATGATATATATGATATTTGTCATATGCATGACTTTTAGGCTTTTAAAATTGAAAAATGATCACCATTGCTTCTGGTAACTAGCATGTGTAGGCTGAATGCTTTTGCTATCTTTTACATGCCTTGTAGCTAGATCCTCACTTAGATGCAGATATGCAACTTGGACATCTTTATGCTTTAAATATGAAAAATGTGCTATAAAAATGATAAAAATTCAGAAAAATGAAAAATTTACACATTTTTATGATTATTAGAAAAGATCCAGGTGGGTTTGGTTTGTCGCATTGCATTGTTCTGGACTGCTTACCATAGCACTTTGGTATGAACTAGGACGGTGTAATGTATGCCAAGACCAATGTCTTAAGCTTCTGATGGTCCAGTTCTGGCCTAGGCTTGACTTGGTCGGTTAGCATAAGGTTTGACACGCAAATAACCCCTAGCAGAAATGAAAAAATAAAAAGGAAAAAGAATCAGTCTGAAAAAATTAAAAAGATGACAAGTTTGCTGAAGCACTTTGTTTTGGACAATGCTTATCTTGGTAGATATCAGTTAGCTTTTGCATTTCATGCTTTACCTTGCTTGTCAACTAGAAAATGTGGTGATGCTTTTGTTTGCAAAAATCGAAAAATGCGTGCTAATGACTCTCTTTAGATATCATCTGTTGCACTGATCATATCATGTATCTTAGACAGTATATATTTTGCTATACATGTTAGATGTTGTAATTGCAGTTAACCATATCTAAGAAGCATGCTTTTCACACTCCACCTGTACCCCATTTGCATTCACGGCATATTTTGAGGGAGAGCTGCATTTCAGGGGGAGTTTGTGTTTATGTCTCTTTAGATTGCATTTAGTCTCACTTGATGAGTCCAATTTTCAACAAGGGGGAGAAATTTTGGATATATTTTTGGCTTTCTCTGGGATTTATTTCAGGGGGAGTTTATTCTTGTTGGTAATTCTGAGATTTGCACTTGTTTTTGAGGCTTTATTTTTGGTTAACCATAATGACCATTTTTCTTGCTTCTGTTTGGCTTTTGGTCATTAGGGTTAAACTTTTAGTTTATCTCTTCTATTTTCTTTTGTTTTTGTTTTCCTGTTTCCACATGTTTTGCAGATTCTGGAGATGAGCTGAAAAGGGTGTTGACAATACACTCATCAAGGGGGAGATTGATAAACCATTTTGAAGAATATGGTTTTGATATTCCACATGTGATGAGTGATTGTCAACGGAAGTCAAAGGAAGGGAGAGATGAAGACCTGCCGAGTCTGAGGCGCATGTGACTCAGGTACACAGGCAGTGAGCGACGGCCGGGCAGAGGAGCCACGGAGTCGGGCTGGCCCAATCCGGGTACATGGCTAGGAGCGGCAGATGATCCACTGGTCTGTTGACTGGGTTTGACTCAGGTACACGGGCGGCGAGCGATTGCCGGGCTGAGGAAGCCGCGGGGTTGGGTCGGCCCAATCCGGGTACCCGGTGCGAAGACGGTGGACTCTTTGTCAGTTTCGGCGCAAAACTGACAATCTATGATTAATTCGTTTTTAGGATATTAATATTTAGTTTTTAAGTTTAGAATATTTTTATTTGAGTCAGGTGATTTTTCTAAGAATATTTTAGTAATTTTCAGAATTTATTTTAGAGTCAATTTAATTTACCTTAGGGGTAAATTAGTATTTTCATGTATTAGGATTTGCCTATAAATAGGCCCCTATCCCCCTGGTTGAAGCCTATCCATAACCTTCTATTCTAGCCTTTTCGAATCTCGGGACGAGATTCTTGTTAAGGGGGTTAGAATTGTAACGCCCTGAATTTTATCAGGCATTAAAAATAGAATAAAGTAATTAATAAATGAATTTCAAGAAAAGGATTCAGTATAAATCGATAAATAAGAAATCTAAAATACAAGCTTAAATTTTCATTTAAAAATAAATCGCAGCTACTGTATTTTTTTCCCAAAAATCTCCTAGCCTTAAATTGCATCCCAAAAATTTTTCGGAATTTTTGACGCAAAGGAATTAAATATAATCAATATCATTTCATCATAAAACTTTAACACTAATTAATAAAATATATTTCAACAAGAATTTTTGTGTGAATAAAATATATGATAAATCATTTCAATTAAAAATAATATAAAACCAAATAAAATTCGGCTAGAGAAATTTCAAGTAAATTTCCCCCACCTCAAATATATTTAGGTTTTTATTAAGAATTTTTGTAACTAGAATAGTAATCCATAATATTTCAATGATAACTTTAATAAAAAAAGTAATTAAATCACTCTCTTTCCAATATAATTTGAATCATAATTTCTGACTATTAATATCTTTTCCCAATCAAAAATCTCGAGGAATCAACGTTCTATTTTCGGTCGCGAAATTAAAATCCCATTTTAACTTCGTGTTTAAATCCCATTAAAAATCACTTTAAAAATTATTTTTATATTCCCAAAAATGAATTAAAAACCTTGGTTTGGTGTTCATGTTCGGAATTTATAATTTCGACTTGAATACAAAATTTATTAATTTTCCAAACCGGCGTTTATTCGCGCGTTATTTCTTTAAAATCTAAGATTTCGAAATTTATTTTAAATTTCAAACTTTCCAAAAACTTTTTAATTTTTCTTAAAAATCCAAATTTGAATTCTCAGAAAAAAAAATTTCCTCCTTTCCTTTTCTTTCCTTTTTTCCTTTTCTCTTTCCTTCTTTTCCCTTTCCCTTTCCCTTCTGTCCCTTGCTTTCTTTTTCCTGCGCACCTCCCATCTTGGCTGCACGCAGCCACCTCCACTCCCTCCTTCCATTTCTCCATTCCTCTTCCTTTTTTTCCTCTTTCCTTCTTCTCACTCTATTTTCCTTCCTTTCTCTTTCCATTTCTCTCTCTTTCTATTTCTCCCTCCTCCTTCCATTTCTCCATTCCCCTTCCTTTTTTCCTCTTTCCTTCTTCTCCCTCTATTTTCCTTCCTTTCTCTTTCCATTTATCTCTCTTTCTATTTCTCCCTCCTCTTTCCATTTCTCACTCCTCTTTCCATTTCTCCCATAGCCCTTCTCCCCCCTATAAAAACCATGTCTAATTATCGGATCATAATTGTTTCTATTCCGCTATGTCATCTTGTTCATCGATACGTTTCAACTATTAATTAATAGTGATCCTAAAACATCATTATCAAAACCCGATGATCCCGCTTTGATTATAATATATATAATGGGTTATTCTCCTATCGTCCCTTAATCCTTGATAATCTATTTAATCTAATTTATTCGTTATTTTTTTACTAGATCCTTTATCGTCAAATTAATCTCGATTTATTAGGTCAAAATCTCATTTCAACTACGTATTTAAATTCCGTTAAAAATCCCTTTTAGATTAATTTTATATCGTGAATTTCTGAAAATGAATTAAAAAGAGATAAATAAATAAATACCATGATAAATGATTCAAAATTTGAGTGGAGGAATTTATGCAAAATAATATTTTAGGAATAGAAAATACAAATGAGATTCGGAAATTATTTTAAGTTAGATAAAATAAAATTTTAAATAAATAAACTGAGTTTAACCCTACTGTGGTTGGAATAATGGATAATTAAAAATCACAAGAAAGAATTCAAATTTTAGTTTGGAATTTTTTTTAAAAATTACTTTAAGTCAAGAATATGCCTTACAAACTTTCTTTGAATTTTTAGGATTTTTATAACTAATGTAGTAATTACAAACATCTATTCACATATTAGTGAAATAAAATAAGGGAATTTAACTTCACCGCTCTTCCGTTTTACTGTCTTGTCCAACATTTTTTTTCGCCGCTCATCTGTGCGTGACGCGTGGCCAGCGCGCCTGTTCCCGCGCGGGCCCCACCCTGTGGTGCATGCAGCCGCACCGCTGCATGTGCTGCGTCCATCCTGCACTCTGGTGCGTGGTAGACCTGGTCTACCGTAGACCATAACATTTTCCAGTCCAGAAATAATTCCATAATTCATTTTAAACTTCAAAAATTCATATCTCCTTCATTTATACTCCAAATTTCACCATTCAAATTTTGTAAAATCTATCTCTTTATTCTATACACTTTTATGTAGTAAAAACAATATATCTATTTGGCACAAAATATTCTTATTAAATAATCAAGAAAAGTCCCCTTTAGGATTTAATTAATACTTCATTAAATACTTCATAAAAACCCTTAAAAAATCATTTATTAATTTCAGAGGACCTAATTACTCCATTTCACTATTTTTAATACAATAAAAATAGAATGTTTATTTTGCCCATTCCATTCTATTAAATAATATTGCAAAAGCCTTTTAGGATAAGTAATTAATTATTATAATAAAAACTCAACACTTTATAAATATATCATAAAGACTTATATGATAACTTCAGAAGACATAATAACTTCTTCTCACTATTTTAGTCCAACCAACATGGTAGGGTTACTTTGTACACTTTTGTTTACCATTAAATAGGAAAGTAAAGACCCGTGAGAGTAAAATGCTTAAGACAATTTATAAAATTCAGGAATCTCTTTAAAAACCAATCTTAAATATTTAGGAAATAATTTCTTATAATTTAAGACTCTATCGCCTTTACTTAATCCAACAACAACTTGTATGCTTGTATGAATGATTTCTTTTGGATTGTTTATTGAATGTCGTGTTTATTTTCTGTATCGAGAAGATTACGACGCCGTCGAAGATCCCAAGTTTTACCCCGAGATTCCACCTTCACCATTTGCGGATCAAGGCAAGTCATCGACCACCTCTGTTGAAACAGTTGATCATCATTGAGCCCATGTTTTAATAAATTATCGCTATAACCCATAGGTAAATATTACATTAGTCAAATATCAAAGCCTTACAATTATACTTATTAGATCCCCGTCCTTGTGTGCAAACCCAAGCCATGCTTATTGAGCCTTAACTCCTTGTCACTCTACTATAAAATTATTAGCTAGTGCCCAATGTACCGGCACAACTGCTATAGGATAAAAAGAATGAGTCGTAGATAGCTGGTTTCTGTATATGAATATCCCCGTTATTCTCGTCTCTGGACTCTGTTGGAGTTGGCTAAGTTATAAGTATGGTGGGTTCCGTGTGCAAGCTCGGGTATTTGTATGTCGCACCCGGGGCACTATAAGGACCGGTCTGCGGGATCTGTTGCAAAGCACTTCTGTACCAACCACAAGTCTAATGGGTAAGTCCTAACTGGAAGTGTGGAACACTCCGGCTCTCGGCACCATAGTGGAGGGGGCAAGGGGCTAGCCCTCAGGGCGCCTTGTACCGACGATGGCTCAAGGGGGGTATGGTGGAAACTCGATATGGCGAGACACGATACGAAACCCATAAGAGGGTGCTGTTAAGTCGGGGAAGACCATATGGAAGGTTTTGGCACGAGTTCCCGTGAAATGGGTCATCTCGTTACACTTCGGTGTAAGTGATGAGTGCGTGCCTTGTGGGTACAGTGGTACATCTCTGATCAGAGTAATTTAATTTTTTCGAAAAGCCAAGCCCACGGTCAAGGGTGGGTTGTGTGACTACTCGCAGTTAGTTTACAATTGTTTGAATGATTGAGTTATTCATGGCATGTAAGAACTGTTGTGTGAGGAGGTAAAACGTACTCCTCGAGTTAGAAGATGATGATGCATACACATGTTTACATTTCAGTACTAATAACTTGCTCACATTTAACTGCTTTACAATTATGCTTTTCCGCAAAATTAGCCACTATACCCCTTGTTATTATCTTGTATGATATTTGCATTCGGTGGCTTGCTGAGTACAACTGTACTCACCCCGTTGACTTACACCATCAGAGCGCGTCTATACGAGGAGGATGAAGGTATGGAGTAGCGACCCAGTCAAGGCGAGACTGGAAGGAGGCGTTCATCTAAGACCCTTTGATTTATTAGTTTCTCTTCATATTTATTCACTTTTGTACTAATACGGTCTACGAACCGTGAATGATTTGCTCGTATTGTACGTGGTCGCATGATGAACGTCTTGTTTTTATTGATTTTCTATGAAATTTCAATAAAAGTCCTGATTTATTAAATCGGGGCGTGACTGCGGCGGGACCCACGGGCTGTGACTCGGCGGCAGAATAGAGCTGGCGGTGCAAGCTCTGGGCGGCAGCTTTTCAACGTGAAGGGCCCCACGGCGATAGCTGGGCGCAAGCACGCGCGCGACTGCTCGACGATAGAATCACGGCCGGCTGCAGCTAGCGGGCCCCACGGCGCTTCAATCACAGGTTTTTTTTGTTTTTTCTCGTTCTCCGCCACACGCAGCAGCACGGGAAGCCACAACCGACGGCTTGAGAAGTCATACAAGTTAGTTTTTTTAATCTACTATTTTCAGCGTTTTAATTAAATCAATTTTTTATTTTTGATTAGATTATATCTGATTAAGTATCTCGTAATAATTTTATCTGTTAGTTTTTATTGTATTAGAATAAAAATTAATCTCGCAGTTAATTTTTTTAATTTGTGGAATTTCTATTACTTATCTCGTATTAATTATTTAATTATTTTTAATCTGTCCATATGAAAAGGAAAAATTTATTAGTCGCAGTTACATTTTTATTCTAGCTTTCACCTGCAATAATTTCGGTTTAATGCTGAATTAATTTTTCATGATCCATGTTTTATTCATTTTATCAGTATTTTATCTCTAGACTGAAAGATTAATATTTCGAGTTTTATCTAGGTATTTTTATTTACTGCAATAATTTTTATTCTACTTTATCTTTAATATCTTTTCAATTAAGACACCGGTCTTTTTAGGCTAGACAACTTTAGTTCCTATAATTTGATTTGCTACTTTTATTTGTTTTGTCGGGTGCGTTGGGTGTTGAGATTAGATCTTAGTTTAGCAAGAAATTTTTAGGCGCCCATTCATCCCCTCTGGTCGCTACTTTGAGTATTACAACTATACCCTAGGTTGAGCAGTGTGGTCTGCGGGTCACCAGCAGCGGCGACTCCACGAGTAGCACCCACGCGGACACATCACCCAGCACCACCACAGCCTCCGCCACAGCGAGACAAAGCGGTGGAGTAGAACTTATATATGCTGGTAGAAAGATTACGGTGATCAGGAAACCAAGAGACTGCTCATGTACCACAATTTAAATAATAGGGATGAAAATTTAGGGAATCTGCTGGTTGATTAATTTTTAGGATGAAATAGAGTTTAAGATAATTCCTATATAAGATTTAGGAAATTAAATTTAAGAGATTTTGGAGATGCTCTAATCTCCGCCCGTCCGTCCGCCTGCCCCATCCGGCCACCCCTGCGCTGCCTCCTCACGTCGTCTGAGCCAGATCCAGAACCGTGCGTCGGCCAGCGCCCACCCCCGTGCCCCGGCCCCTCTATTGCTCCATCGGCAGTCGGCTGACGGTGGCGACCAGGCGCGCAGCGCGAGCGCGTCCCACGGCCCGATCGCTCCGCCCATTCGTTGTCTGCTCCATCAGGCCATCCTCCTCCGCCCCTCGGAAATTGAATGTTTGAGGAAGGTGAGGGGAACCGACCTAACGGAAATTGAATGTTTGATTCGATTCAATTCCAAGTTAAGGCTGCGCTCTGGAAGACGACTCAATGGCCTGGCTCCGCACCGCCGCGAGCCTCGCCCGCCATGCCCTGTGCTGCCGCGCCATCCTTTCTTGCGCCTCGCCGCCCGTTACTTCCATTCTGCACCGCGGGTCTGTAGGCCCTCCACCCCCGCGGCATCCCGCTCTCAAGGCTCACCAACAGCTTCCTCGACGACATCAGCGGCTTCTACCTCAAGGAGCTCCAGCGCGCCTGGGAGGCCGACCCCTCCTCCATCAACAAGTCCTGGGACAACTTCTGCTGCAAATTCCTCGACGAGGCTGCCCTTTCTACCGGTCTCTCCAGCCAGACCATCCAGGAGAGCATGCAGCTTCTCCTCGTTGTCAATAACCAAGTTGCCTTCACTATGAACACAAGAGCTGGCAGGTCATCACCGTATTGTACGAATGTTGCCAAAGCATTGAATGCTCATATATTCCATGTTGACGGTGAAGATCATGGGGCAGTTATACGTGTATGTGAGTTTGCAATTGAATGGCGTCAGACTTTCCATTCTGATATGGTAGTCGAACTGATTTGCTACCGATGATTTGGACATTACGAAATCGAAGCCCTCCTTCACACAACCAAAGATGTATCAGGTGATGTTATTTGCTTATGGGTAGTTTATCATTTTCCCTTAAGTTGCTGCATGCACATTATTTTTAACCTTTGCCAGTTTGCCTTATTATTACTTCAGTGCCTTCATCTTAAATTACCATCCATATCATGGTTACTCATGTTTTCCAAATAAATTGCCCTTGATGAAACTTTTTATGTGGCAGGTTATTAAGAACCACCCTAGCTCGTTAAAGCTTTATGAAGAGAAACTGCTAGGAACATGTGAAGTCTCAAAAGAAGACATTCAGAGGATCCATGAGAAAGTGAACATAATCCTGAATGAAGAGTTTGCAAAAAGCAAAGATTAGTAGCGTTTTCTGCAATGATCCAGAGTAGTGAAGGAATAGATTGGGCCATTGTTAAAGCCCTTGCCTTTGCAACACTCATCGTTGAAGGCAACCATGTTAGGCTTAGTGGACAAGATGTACAAAGAGCAACTTTAAGCCATTTGACCATGTTGTGATGAATCAAAACAAGGAGCTGTTTACTGTTAGCAACAGAGCCAACAGTTAATTACAGGTAATATCGAGAGGGCAAGAGCTTACTAGACAAGCATGATATATTGTGGAAGAAGATGCTTCTCATTATAGAATAAGCATATGATGACTTTTTAGCTATGAGACAACTTTAGATGTTTGCTAGAAGTGGATATAATATTTGTGCTTAAGATACTTCTAGCTGACATGTTTGTTAGATAACTATGATTATGTAAATTTTGTGGTAACTTTTAGATATATTTCTACAATAAAGTTATAACCGAATTATGATGAATGTTATTTTATCATGTTTTAAGTTATTTATATCATTTATATGATATATTTTTTAATATTGTAAATTTTACTGTTGCAATGCACGGGTACCCAGCTAGTTGGAACAAAAGACAGTATCAGACTTTATTGGCATAGAATGTATTTACAGCCATGCTGAGCAGAAAACAAAAGACATGAGGACAAAGTTCAGAAAGAAAGAAAGGGCTGTATATCTGCACGAGTTCTATACATTGTCTCTAATCATAGCACGGGACTTGAGTAGTTCAATATCAAAGGTTATGAGAGGAGCGGACGGTTCTGAGCTGGCGAGAGCGTCACCGTAGTCTTCTACAAGGGGGACGGTGGGACGGCGTGGCCGCCGCTGGCCGGTGGTCAACAACTGTCTAAGAGGACGAAGAGCTCTTGCTTGTTCCCGCAGAGTTGGTAGCATCTGCTTTCCTGAGGTAACCTAAACCTGCCTTCTCTAGCTCCCGCCTTGTCATCTTATGGCCGGTAGTGGTCCTCGTTTCTCGCTGCTGGAGCTTGCACGCGACTCTGCCCTTGCGGATTTAGTGGCAAACTGGAACTTTGCCAATGGGTGGGAGTTTCAGCAGCTAGTGTTTTCGCGTTTTGGTTCGTCAGTCCATCACCCGGCTTCCTCGTCAGAGGGTTCTTTCCTGCTCCTGGCTGTGTTTCATCGCTTTACCTTTAGGCTCTCAGAAGCATCGGTCAGCATGGCTTTGCATGCGTGCCTTGGAGGATCTCCAGCAAGCTTTCACGTCCGGTTCATTAAAGAAAGGCATTTTAGGGTTTCTGTGGCATCAAAGGATATAGGCTTGTTTATCAGTCATCGCAAGCGTTTCTTAACGCCACAGTTTGAGGTGTTCTTCCATTTGTGGTGCGATGGAGGTGCGGACTGGCGCTTGGAAAGGACTAGATGGGATCTTGAAGAAGCTGCTAGTTGGACGGTGCCTCATTACACCAGGCGTTCGTTGCCCCCATTGCCCCACAGAGGCCTGCTGCACAGCTGCCCTCCGCGATCTACGCGGCGTGAGCGAGTATCCTTTTCCCAATAACCGACGATCTTCAAGTTCTATTCCGAGGACCCGGTGCATAGCATTGAGGCTGGCTCACGCTGCAACGCGCGAGATTCAAACTCAGAGACTGCTCACAACGTTCAAATCCCAAAAACCTCTCTCTCCCCTGGGCTTCGTTCCTGGTTGGCACAATTAAAGTTCCATTTCGCAGAGCAAAATCTCCGGTCATAAAAATCTTGAGCCAGAGAAAGGCCGTTGTCCCTCATACCTCGGTTCTAGGACCATTCCCTAATTTAGCCATGGTTGTAGAGACTTCTGCTGCAAGGCAATCTAGCAAGGTAACTAGACGTTCACTGACGCAGCGTCACACGCAACAGCCCCAATCAAATCACATTATATCGGCAAAAATAGCCTTTCGCAGGCTACACAACGCATTGTCACCTCCATTGTCCATTGCCTAGGGCACAGGATCTAGACCTACAATCAATAGACCCGCCGGTCACCTCAACGCGACTTTGCGCCATCCACAGAATACAGCATGAACCTTGCAGGGGGCGACAGTTTCCTTGCCTCAGACTTCGTTGGGTGCCGAAAGTAGTATCTCCGCCTCAGGACCCAGCACCCACCTCCACTGCCATCATCCCGTTCAACTCCGGTCACTCCTTCGACCACCCTTGTCGTCATTCTGCTTTGGCTCCACAGTACTGCCCAATGGCTAACTTTCCGATGGATCCACTGGTCTACGTCCCTAAAGGGGGAATCGTGCTGGACGGCGGAGGAGAGCTTAGAAAGAGGCGCAATGTAGTTTCACTCTCAGGTCAGCACGTCCGAAAGAACGAAGACCTGGCCATAGCAAACTGTGACGACAACTTCACCGCCTTGGAGCGCCACGAGTTCCTAATGCTCATTCATCACCACCTTACGCAAGTGCTTAGACTACAAGTCTTAAGATATGGAGTTTACCCTTTCGGAGTAGGTTTTTTCAAGATGGAAGGTATTTCTCAATGTGATAGCCTAGTCAGCACGGGACCTCATTGGATTGGAGAATGCCTTGTAACTTTTGCCAAACATGATGAGGGACAAAATTTTAGAAACTCTCCAACAACTAGGGTGGTCTGGGTCATGTTTCTAGCCTTCCCATTAGATTTCAAAGAAATGTGTTATCTTGAGAAAATTGAGGCATCCTTTGGAAAGCTCCTGTATTGGAACTCAGAAGATACAAGTCTCTATAGGATTCTGCTGAAAGTGCTAGTCGATCAAACTATAGATATACCTAGAAGCATAACGGTTAAGTCTTGTCACTCTATGGACGGGGAGGCCAGATCCTGGGCCTTCCCGGTTTACATCATTAACAGTGAGCTGGCAGATGGTTTCCCGGGAGATGAGGACAATCTCTGGTAACAACTCTAGTGTCATTGCATTGGCACAAGCAACTCAGAAGAATCTACAGGCTGTTGTGCCAAGGGCAATATCACCACCAAACCTCCCACGACCGCTGATTAAATTGGTCTATAGTCGTCGTCAGCGCAATGTTGTGAATGATAACCAGATATTGGACAATGCACCCTAGGCAATCGTGTCAGTAAGTTTCTCTGACTCTGGCTTGAGAAGAAGTGCTCACATTAGAGCTCGTTTACAAGGCTTTAAAGCGCCACACGTTTACTGCAAAGAAGCTAATTTTCTTTCACAGGGCTCGACAAAAAAGCAGATAAAGGAAAAGGGATTCTTTTGCCGGATATGCCTTCTGTTCAGAATTTTCTTCAAGCCAGCGCAGATGGTAAGTTCTATGTAGAACTCACAATTGATCAGATCAGACACACTACAACCCACTATTGTGGCCTTATTGCAGATCGGGTGGGCATGGACAAACTGATGGCAGAAGCTCAGGCTAACAATTAGCTGGTACCAGCCGAAGCCAATGTGGAGGGTGATGAAGAAGATGATAGCTAAACAATAGTTCAGTCCTAGTGGGGAAAGGGGTTTAGGATTTTGGGGTGACTTTTGTAATTCTGTCAACCTACTTAATCGTGACAGGACAAGTTGTGCTAAGTTGATGAGGACTGCTTTTGTCAAACTTGTAAGCAAG
Organism: Zizania palustris; assembly: GCA_019279435.1. Lineage (NCBI taxonomy): Eukaryota > Viridiplantae > Streptophyta > Magnoliopsida > Poales > Poaceae > Zizania > Zizania palustris. The sequence goes on from JAAALK010000290.1 coordinate 18,316,399, forward strand.
TTCTTATTAAGGGTCAAAGGAATACTTTGCTTTTAATGGCCGCTGGTTTTTCGAGATGTTTGGCTCTTGTCACTTGGTAACAGGAGTTTTGGCTTTAATTAGATGTTTAGATGGGTCACAAAATCAAATGCAGTATACTTAACTGGAATATTAGGGGGCTCAATGCGATAAGAAAACGACCTGCGGTAAAGTAAATTCTATTGAATAAGGCATACTCTATCTATTTCTTGCAAGAAACAAAGCTCTCATCGGTGGATAACTCCGTGGTTAGAAGTTTGGCGCCAAAAAGATTTAGTAAGTTTGTGTTTTCACCATCGATTGGTGCGTCCGGAGGGATCTTAATAGGTTGGGTTGGATCGTGTCTCAAAGGACAAGTTATCTCTTGCAACACATACCACCTGACAATCGAAATCCACTCAACCTCAGACAGCCACTCCTGGTACCTAACCACGATATATGGTCCGTGTCGGGAGCCTGAACGAGATATGTTTTTTAGCTGGTTGGAACATTTAGATTTTACACAACAAAAGAACTAGATGCTTGTAGGTGATTTTAATTTATATAGGTTCTCTCACAACAGAAATAGGGACAGGCAACAACAGTCAACGCAATCACAACGCTTCAATGATTGGATCAATGGCAATGCTCTGATGGAAATACCTCTTAGTGGAAAACGCTATACATGGAGCAACATGCAGCAAGACCCACTTCTTGTGCAACTGGACTGGTGTTTCACATCACCTCATTGGGTAACAACCTTTCCAAGTACCTCCTTCATAGGACTGGATAGATTCATTTCAGATCATATACCTTGTCTAATTGAAATTAATACAAAAAATCCAGAGATCACACATCTTCAGGTTTGAAAACTTCTGGATTAATAGGCCGGGCTTTCTAGAAGTTGTGCACCATACTTGGTCGCGATCCACTAATAGTATTGACAAGGCGGAAAATATTTCAATCAAAATCAAAGAACTACAGAAGAATCTTAAAAGATGGAGCTTGCAGTTGGGAAGATTAGACAATATGATCAATTCTTGCCACATTATCATTTCAGCGTTAGATACTTTTGAAGAATACAGGCAACTCAACATCTGTGAGTACAACTTCAGAATCATTCTACGTGATCACGTTGAACAATTGCTACAGAGTAAACAAACATACTGGAAACAAAGGTATACGGTTCGTTGGACGCGCCTGGGTGATGAAAACACAAAATTTTTCCATGCAGCAGCAACTGATAGGATGAGGCATAACACGATCTCAGCTTTAACAAACGATGAGGGGGCAGTCGTGCGATCACATCAGGGGAAAGCTTCTATTTTGCTTGATGCATTCCTGGATAGAGTGGGACGGTCGGAAAATGCTCCAGAGATTTATCAAGCCCCCATTGTGTTTTGTCAAGTGCACAACTTGAGAAATTTAATTGAGCCCTTCACAAGAAATGAGATTGATGCAGTTTTAAAGGAAATGCCCCCTGATAAGGGACCTGGTCCGGATGGGTTCAACAATAAATTCTACATAGCATCCTGGGACATTGTAAAGCATGATTTTTATGAGATCCTATCAGCGTTCCATGCAGGAAGGGTGGATCTACGTCCACTAAACAATTCATTCATTACGTTGGTACCAAAAAATGTCACTCCAGAAACAGCAAATGATTTCAGACCTATATCGTTAGTACAATTCGTAGTCAAGCTAATCACAAAAATTCTCGCAAATAGACTACAACCATTCATGAAACAGGGTATCCATGAGAACCAATATGGGTTTATTAAAGTGAGATCTATTCAAGATTGCCTAGCATGGGTGTATGAATTCAACCACCGTTGTCACCAATCAAAAAAGTCGGTGGCATTGTTTAAGCTCGATTTCGAGAAGGCATTTGATAAGGTTGAGCACACATCCATCCTCTTTATGCTGAACAAAATGGGTTTCCCTATGATATGGATCAATTGGATTAAATCATTACTACAATCGGCAAGCACGACAATATTACTAAACGACTCACCGGGGAAGTATTTTGAATGTAAAAGGGGTGTTAGGCAAGGAGATCCACTCTCACCTTTGCTGTTTGTGATTGTGGGGGAACTGCTCCAATTAATAATTAACTCGGCCAATGCTCAGGGCATAATTACAACGCCAGACTACCATGTACAAAATGACTTCTGATAGTGCAATACGCAGATGACACGATCATTTTCCTCAAAACCACACCAAAGAATGTCTTCAACCTTAAAGGACTTTTGAACTCCTACTCAGACTTCACAGGACTCAAGATAAACTTTGAAAAATCATGTCTGTTACCTATAAACATCGAATCAGGACAAGTAGAGCTGCTAGCAAAAACCTTTGGATGTGTGATTGAGAAGTTCCCTATAACTTATCTGGGCCTACCCTTGGGAAATAGACTACCACGGTATCAAGACTTCGTAAAGATCACAAATAGAATGGAGAAAAGGTTGGCTGCCACCTCTTATTGGTTATCCTTGACAGGGAAACTGCAGATAGTTAATTCGGTCCTAAGTGCCTTAGCAACGTACTCAATGTATATGTTCCATACGCCGGTAAAGGTTTCCCAAAGAATTGACATAGCCAGAAGACGCTGCCTTTGGCGTGGACATAATGCTGATTCATCGAGTCGGTCACTCATTAGCTGGGCCAAAGTTTGCAGACCAAAAGATAAAGGTGGACTTGGAGTGATAAACATCAGAGCTCATAACAATGCACTACTAACTAAGCATCTAGATAAATTCTACAACAAGCAAGACGTCCCTTGGGTAAATCTTGTCTGGCAAAACTACTGCAGAACGGGTGCAGTACCCCATTTGAATGGTAGAAGAGGCTCCGCTTGGTGGAAAGGGGTCCTAAATCTTTCCTCTCTTTTCCTAGCAATTGCTAGACCCAGAGCAGGGCTGGGGTCAACCATCTCATTGTGGTACAATGGTGGGGCAGGGGGGCCGCTTAACCAAGTTTTTCAAAGACTATACACATTTGCCAGACAGAAGAATTGCTCGATCCAAAGGTGCCTAAATCAGATCAATCTATCCCAGCTCTTATTTTTGCCGATGTCTTCGGAGGCAGAATTGGAATTCACTCAGCTTTAGTGGCTTCTCGGCTTGGTAAGGCAGAACCAAGGGAATTTAGACTCGTGGCAATACATTTGGGGGGACAAACCCTACGCTGCAAAGGACCTGTACGCTAGCACCTTCAGGAACCTGATGGTGCACTCGGTATTCAAGTGGCTATGGGCCTGTCGCTGTGCAAACAAACTCAGGGTTTTCTTTTGGCTACTCCTACAGGACAGATTGAATACAAAAGATATCCTGAGAAGGAAAAACATTCTACAGCCGGGAGAAGATGGTTTTTGAGTACTATGTGGGGATCGGCAACTTGAAACATCCCAACACCTTTTTGTGAACTGTAACTTTGGAAAACAATGCTGGGGGAAGATAGGTCTCATTTGTCCTCAGGGTGATGACTTACAAAATCAAATACACACAATCAGGTCCGTTCACAACAAACGAATCATCATGGAGATCATTGTCATTGGTGCTTGGTCGATTTGGATTCATCGAAATGACAAAATTTTTCGACATAAACCAGCATCAGTTACAAACTGGTGCAACCAGTTCAAAAACGTGGTGGCGCAACAAAGTCATAGATACAAGCCGGCAATTAAGACAGAAATCTTAGCCTGGCTAGCAACCATATACCAACGGTCTAAAGGTGCTCCTACATACTCTTCAGTTTTCACTTTTCCGATTTAGGGGTGTCCCCACTTGGATAGTTAGTTGTTTGTTGTCTTTCTTGTCTTGGTAGGGTTAATTGGTCGCTCTGAAACGATCGTTCTCTAAGCTTAGCTCTTACGAGATTGTAAAGTAATTTTACTGGTTGGTTCAATACATAACCTCAATAGGAGCCTCTCCTGCTGGTTATTCTCAAAAAAAATCATAGCGTGGTTCCAGCAAATATACTAGCACGGTTCCAGCAAATATACTGGCTTCAATGAAGCAGTGCACTACAAGTTTGAGAGTTTCAGAACGAAATAAATACATTATATCAGCCTAGAAGCCTGCCACATGCCCCAGGCCAGCAAATGAAATTGATGCAATGAAGTGCTGATGCAGCTGTCATTGAAATTGACTGGGCTTGAAATTGCTTCTCCGTAGTCCGTAGTACATGCAATTTTAGTCACCTCGCATAATAGGGTTCATGGGTAGGTTCTCAGGTTCCCCCGTAGGATAGCCGGCCGGTACTTGTTTCTATCTCAAAACTATCGGTTGCTGCAAATGGTCCACTGAGAAGGCTCTCTGTCGCCGTCTCTACATCAATTCTTGCCCAGGGATGAAGCGAGAGCTTCCTCAGCTTGCATTGTCAAGCTCGCCGGAGATCTCTTTCATCGACGGCCTATTGTTGCCACACATATCAAGACATTGCTTGGCTAGGTCGGCAAGTCCCCTAATTAGTTCCATACTCTCTTGGCCCTTTATATGGCTCACCAATACTGCATCGAGATTGTTCTCCTTCATGGCAATCAGGAAAATTGACGACAAGCTTCTTTGTGTCTCAGACCCTTCGAGCTTCAATGGCAGCTGGCCAGTGAGAATCTCCAGAATAACAACACCGAAGCTGTACACATCACTCTTATCAGTCAACTGGCATGTTTGCATGTATTCAGGATCGAGGTAGCCACAAGTTCCTTGAACCATTGTCACAAACTGCTCTTTGTCGGATGGAGCTAGTATGGATGCTCCGAAGTCTGAAACTTTGGCTATGTAGTTCTCATCGAGAAGGATGTTGGCAGTTTTCACGTCACCATGGAAAATTGGGGGAGATGCATATGAATGTAGGAAGTGAAGCCCTTCGGCTGCTTCATGAGCAATCCTCAAAAGGGTGCTGAAAGAGATTTGTAGCCCTTGGTTCTTGCCATGGATAAGCTCAAACAATGTTCCATTTGGGATGAACTCGTAGACTAGCATCGGAACTTCAACCTCAAGGCAACAACCAAGGAGTTTTACAATGTTCTTGTGATTGATCTGGGATAGGATGAGCATTTCTTGACCAAATTCCTTTTTTTGCCTTTCATCTATCAGTGCACATCTCTTAATTGCGACTGGGACGTTGTCCTTGACTATCCCTTTATATACCGTTCCATGGCCTCCTTTTCCAATTATTCTGCTCTTGTCGAAATTGTTTGTCGCATGTCTAAGTTCAGCTTCTGTAAATACTGTCAAATTGTTGGTGACCCTTGAATTGATCACCGTGACAAATTATTTTGACCCCTGTGGGTGACTCTTTTGAGGTGTCAATAACTAGTGATATATTTTGAAGGGTCAACAAAATTTTTATGTCTCTTTATCTTTTGAGTCCTTTGTGACCCTTTTTAAGGAGTTACCTAACTAGTTCATAACCTTTAAAAGAGTCTCCATATGCAAACAAAAGGATATCTAAACTGATGTTTTCTTGTAGGATGAGAACTCTGGTTCTTCATGCCCCTAAGTAATCGGAGATTTTTGGTGAAAACATGACATGTGAGCTTATCATACTTAATCACGAAAACAACACCACAAAAAGAAGGGAGCTAATTGAAACCTGACAAATGATATGGAACCTCAGAAATAGGCATACCAATAGAAATTTTTCCATGAAGGAATAAACTGGCAATTAGGGATGAAAATGGAGCGAAAAGTTTTTGTCTGTTCTGGGAAAAAAGGAAAACGGAAAATCCTAGAGCAGAAATGAAAACATAATGTTTTAAGAGGAAATGGAAACGAAAACGGAACAACGATTTCCGCATAACAAAAATAGAAAGTTTTCATTTTCATAGTTTTTTACTACATTATATAGAATATTAGCTTTTACTTTTTCACATTATATAAAATTTAAACTATATTCTATTCATAAAATATTAAACAAATTAATTTAAATTAATATATAATTACTTGCTACAAATAAATAATATATATTCATTACAACTAAAATAAAACTTGTTTTTACTTTACTATATGTATTTATCATTTATTAATATGTGTGTAAATTGAATCTATTTATTTGTTTATCGTACTTTTTCCATATATAAAGGTTTTTTTATAATTCCGATAGATATTCGGTTTCGTATTCGTATCCGCTCCTTATTCGGTCTGTATTCGTTTCCGATGGTATCCGTTTTTGTATCCGTTTCTGAAATATCCGTATTCGTTTTCGTTTCCATGAAAAAAATACGGAAATAGATATGGTAGCACTCATTTTCGTCTATTTTCGCTCCGTTTTCATCCCCACTGGCAATAAGGTGCACACCAAAATAGTCACTGGTATACTAAAAGACATTGCTCCTATGACGGAAAATAATGGTGAGCAAGATGATGAAGCGCCAGAATGTGCAACCCATGATGAAATAACTAGAAATTATAGAAGTTTGAATGAATTATATGATATAGTAACTGCCAATTATCTACACTTATTGTTTATTATTGTCACGATCATAAATCTTGACCTTGAGCATGTATCTCTCGTTGAATGAATTAAAAGATCATTTTGAGAAGATTGTAAGACGACAACTAAATTGTCTGATAAAAAAGTAAAATAGTAATAGATAAAGCATGGATTGTTGTATAAAGTTTCTACTCAATTAGTAGGAGTTGATTGTGAAATCTATTCTCTAAGTATGGACTGGATTACCTTTAGAAATATAATCTCAATGGCAATAAACTAGCAGTTTAAATCAAAATCAACTAGAAGTTGAATGAATCAACATGAAGTTGAAAATTGACTTGAAGTCAAACTATGTTGAGTAATGAATTGATTGATGTTGTTATTTACATGGGAGCTTGGATCGGATATTTGTATGAAGGTACACGAAGTATCATGTTTTGAACCAAGATATAAAGAATATAAAGTCTTAGTTGTATATAGTATATTTCTCTGAAAAAATATTGCATGAACAATAAAGATCCCTGAATGGATTATGAATATGGTCTGAATAAAATATGAAATTGAGGAAGCGAACTCATTTTTTGAGTTTGAAATGAAATACTTGGATAGAACCAAATTATGTTTAAGCTTGTAATTTAAGTATGCGACTAATAGAATACTTGTACATCAGTCCACTCACACTCACAAAGTGTTGAAGAGATTTGGCTTGGAAAAATCATTTTCTTCTAAACCCTCATGGAAAGAAGGTCACTGCATGTAGACCATAAATCCATAAAGATCTAGAGAAGAGCGAGAAATATTAGTACCAGAATTCTCATACTTAAGTAAGTACACTAATGTATTTTCCCTACTGCACTAGACTGGACATTACATTTGCTGTAAACCTACTTACATGTTAATGCTCCCACTATTATCCATGAAGATAATATAGCTTATGTTGTACAAATAAAGTTATGATATGTGAAGAGCAATTTGATGAAGCTCATAAACCCTAAGTTCTTCTACGCTCATGAATTGCATAAGAATGAAATAAATGTTATGCACATCAAGTTATGTGAAAATCTCACTGATTATTCACTAAGTTTCTCTTAAAACATCTAGCTTTGAAAGATGTGCTCGTTAGACTTAAAGATTTGTATATTTCAGGAGGAAAAACTTCACATAACACCGATAAGAAGAATTAAATCTTAGTTAAGGAGACTAAGTACCCGATCTTAAAGATCATATGAAATATTTGGATGAATTCTACTCTTTTTTCCTTGAAGTTTCTCATATTAAGATTTTTAATTAGGCAATTCGTGCAACTAAGACGCGCGTTAGTACTCTTTCTTTCGATTGTTTTCATTATTTTTTGGGGGAGTTTTGATAAGGCATATGTAATGTTATGAAATCGATTCGATTAATAACGTGAAAATCAGACTTCGATTAGGCATGTTTATCCTCATGGATCTCTGGCTACAGAATAGTTTCATAACAAAAACACGAGAACTCATGTCTATATATAGCTCAGGATCCTGGAGGGCCGAGGCAGCATCCCTACGATAGCTGATCCAGTCTTTGTTACTCTCGTCATTCGTACAAATCAATTAGATTACCGCAAAATCGGAGCGATTTCAACGAACAACCTATATACCTTCTGATGCAGAAAGTCTAATACCCGACGGTCAGCGGCGGAGCCAGCAGGTAGGCTCCATCAGGCTGGAGCCTACCCTGCAATTTTGCCAAAAAAATTATATATATATATATATGTATACATGTATATATATGTATGTATATGTATAAGAATATATGTATGTATATATATATGTATATACCATTTTATAGCGGGATAGATAAGTAGCTATGACAATATTGATTATTTATGGAGAAGATAATCAGAGACAATAACTAATTGTAGAGAAAGAAAACTAGCCTAAGGCGGTACACATAGTTACCATGGAGATCAAATCCACATAAGAAAATTTACGGCACCTTTATAACAAATCATAGAAGAGTATATCATAGACTACCATGTTTTTTTAAGAGAACTTATTTAAAAGGACTAAAAATATAATAGAATTATATAAACACATACTACATTTTCAGCGGTATGTAGTGGCGTAGTACAATTCATTGGCTCTTGGGAAGATATGGGAGAAGAGGAATATAATTTGTTAGTTAGAAAAATATGTTATTGGATTAACTATTAAATTTTGGGGCTAGATTTTAACTCAATTAAAACACACACATACATACTCAAAAATTTGCAAGAAATTGCTCCTATAGCCCCTAAGTACACACATACAGGATGAGTTAGTCCATACTGATCAAATTCGATAAAATATATGTTAGCAGATTCACTGGATGTCTTGGCCCATCTTCTATCCTCATTCATCAACTTAGAACTGGTATCAAGCGACACTATGATGAGCGACTAGTGCGAGAAACTAGATGGGTGGATAAGTGAGCACGGACTGCCACGTCGGCTCGCTATGTCCGATTAACTTTGTTGCTCCATCTCTATATTCTCCGTCTCTGCACAACACAAGGACTAGCTGCTTACAACGAACATAATAAGATGTTGTTTGTCATACCGACTTGTCGTTCCCGTTGACTTATATCTTATTGGTGTATCTTACTATCAAATTAAATCATATGTTTTTATTTGATTATGTATATATTATATTTAACATATATTAATATATATAATTTAATTACACTTAGATTTGATTTAGCCCACCCTTTATATTTTTTCTGGATTCGCCACTGCCGACGGTCCTGGATAGGCTGGACTCGTTTAGAGCGGAGAGGCCTTTGCCTGCAGCCCCGACGATATTTAATTATTTGTCATTTTTAACATGTGAGTGACAACAAAATTGTCACTTCAAGTCACTGACACGTGAATTCATCTGAGTCATTAGTGTCAAATAATTAAATTATCGGCAGCCCCGCTTAAGCAAAACAATCTCAAAGAAAGCTCCGGCGTCTCGCAGTCTATCCCAATCCAATGGCTCGCGCTCTCTCGCGCCTCTTCCCCGTCTTCCTATGGCGCTCTCTCCCATCTCCCCTTCTCCTCCGCCGCCGCGTCCAAAACCCTAGACCCAGAACCCTAACCACGCGCGCGGAGCCCCTCGCCTCCCGCCACTCCCTCGTCCTTCCCGGCGATGAGCGCTCGCCCTACCCCTCTCCCCGCGCGGTCCAGCCGCCGCCGGACTACGGAGGGGGCGGTTCGGGGACGATAGCTGCCATCGTCACCTCCCTCGGCGGTGGACCCGCGGCAGTGGGGGTCGTGCGGCTCTCCGGCTCCGACGCGGTCGCTGTCGCCGGCCGCGTGTTCTGTCCGGCCAGGAGGGAGCCGATGCCGTGGCGGCCGCGCAGCCACTTCGTGGAGTACGGGGTCGCGGTGGACGGCGACGGTAACGTCATCGACGAGGTACTGCAGCGACTCGGCTCTGACTTTTGGTTGATTGTGTTCATTGCATGCGCGTGCTAATCTTGCGATTTCTGAAGGTTCTAGTGGTGCCTATGCTGGCTCCAAGATCATACACGCGGGAAGATGTGGTAGAGCTCCAGTGCCATGGGAATGACCTTTGCTTGCGTCGTGTGCTCAGGGCCTGTTTGGAAGCGGGTGCTAGGCTTGCTGACCCAGGTCAATTCTTACTTATTCATTATATGTTGATTTCCGTTTTACCATGCACATTTATAACTTTTTATCCACATTTACAACCAGGACTGTAGTTCAACTAGTCAAGCTAACATTGTCAAGTTAGCTATGGTCTTACATATTTTTTAGCTCGAGGCCCAAATGATGCCATCATGCCAGGATTTATGTTGTGATGTATGTTTTTCAACAAACTTCTGCTCATCACCAAATTTGTGTCTTTTCCAGGTGAGTTTACTCTTCGTGCATTTTTGAATGGGAGATTGGATTTGGCCCAAGCTGAAAATGTGTCAAGGCTCATTTTAGCCAAGTCTGCAGCTGCGGCAGACTCGGCGTTGGCTGGCATACAGGTATGTCACAAGCTTATGTTGCAGCCAACTTTTTTATAGACGAAAAAATATACAGCTGAGGCATACTTAGAAAGGTTTTGAGATACTGCTTATGTAATATGTACTTCGAAATAGGGCGTAGCTGAAACTGTTATTTTTTCTATAAAGTTTAACCATTTACACCAGGGAACTTCAGTACAGTTCCTGAAGCCCAGCTTTATGAAGAAGCTAAATGCTCACACAACATGATCTGAATCGTACATATGTAGGGAGGCTTTTCTGTGCTTGTAAAATCATTGAGATCAAGGTGCTTAGACTTGCTCACTGAAATTGAGGCCCGTCTAGACTTTGAAGATGAATTGCCTCCCTTAGATCTGACAATGCTGGTAAGCAGAATTAATGGTATGAGACAAGAAGTTCAGGATGCTTTGGAGACTGCTAATTATGATAAGCTGTTACAATCTGGTCTACAGGTATTTTCTTTGTATTATTATCTAAGGTTTTAAGTACAAGAGCATAATGAATATTAAAAGAAAATGATTTTTGTAATTCATTGTAGGTAGCGATAATTGGCCGCCCTAATGTTGGCAAGTCAAGCCTCCTGAATGCTTGGAGTAAGGTATGTGCTTAGATATCCTTTCATGTATCTGTTTTTCATACTGGACCAGAATATGTTTTTGGATATTTTTATGTTAGCAAACTTAGCATGCTTGTTAATCTTGTATTGTTTCCTACCTTTATGACTTTTTGTTAGAACCGAAATGAACTGACATATTTAGCATTTTTTTGTGAATTATGCCCTAATGCTATCGAGTTTCATATCGACATAGAATTGTTTTGTGTAACATCATGGGCCTAAAACTCACTTAAAGCCCATGTGGGCCTAAAACTCCACATGTAAGACAGGTATACTCATTATTAACAAGTTACTTGGTCTTTTATCCTCTCTTTAGTCCAACATGCACTTTTTTGTCAGTATCTTGGCCCTGTTTAGGAGGGCTCCAGATCTAAACTCCATCGTTGAGCATGATGGAGTCCTCCCAAACACCCCTGCTCCATTCCATGGAGCGGCCAACTATGGAGTTGGTCCTCCACTCCTCCCGCATTACAAATTCGTGGAGCAGGGAAAGAGGTGCTCCACAGGCATCTGTTTTGGATCTCCTTGTGGAGTTGGGCGGTAATTACCCGCCCACCACTGGGATAACACCCCTCACAGCCACAGCCCGTCCCCTCAGTTGTCCTGCCATCCACACCTCACTGGGGTAACGTAGGCACTGCCACTGCTGCTGCCCTGTACCGCACCACCCCTGCCCTGTAACACACCTCTTGCTGTTGTCACGTGCCGCCACCACTGCTACTGCCCTGTTCTGTGCCACCATTTCCCTGTACTGCACCACCCCTGCCCTGTACCGCGCTTCCTGTCATCACAGTCGACCCACCGCTGCCACTGACCCATCATTATCATCACCAACCCATCACTATAACTGAGCCACCGCTGACCCATAGCTGTTGACCCACCTTCACCACCATGTTGGCCTCCACCCGTCAGCCATCTTGAGTCAACTTCGCCTCCACCTGTGTCATCTATCGTACAGGTGAGATCATGAGATAAGTAGGGAAAGTTGGGGAAAGACTTACTGGTTTCATTTGGTCCTTCAATTCAGCTCATTGGTATCATTCGGTCTCCTGTATTAGCTGTTCTCTCTACGGACGGATTGCTTCAGGAGTTGAGAACACTGAATACACCTTCGGAAACTTCCTGTAGGCATTTGGAAGGGTCCTAGATCTAGTTTGATTTGGGGAGATAAGCAAGGAATTTTGGGTGAAAGATACACATATGCTTTCTTGGGTGGCGGGGAGTCATGGGTTGAAACCATGACAGGATAAACACCGTCGGGAGGATAGTCGGGCAGCGGCAACTGCTAGGAATGAGAGATAGATTTAGGTTAGGGAGAGGAACATTGGGGAGAGATTAGATTAATTCTTTCTAGCTTGTCCCTTAATAGAGATACAACATATTCTTATATTGATGGAACTGACTTGACCCTCATATAAGGACTTGATCTAATCTTATGATCTTATCTTTTTAGGACTACATATGATCTAATCCAATCTTACCCCGTGCCCACGGGTATTGGGTCAGGCCCAGCCAATGGGAATAGTACTGGAGCAAAAATTAGAGACTTGTCATTTTTTTCTGCATCTCACCATTGGGACGCCATTGCGCATGTGTGTGTAGCATTCGTCATATCATCGTGGTATCTGTGTGGCACCATATGGTGCCCGCGACCGCGAGTAATGTGGAAAACACCATAGAGGGGGTTAGGGTAGTCGAAGAAGATGGAAGTGAAGAGAGATGATTTTGGAAAATGTTGATATAGAACAAATGAACAATCAATGGATGCTACTGAAGATGGTTGATAGAGCATGGATGCTTCTATCGATTTCAATGAGTTTCCACTGGATGACTTTTGATAGAGGAGAGAATGAGAGATTTGAAAGTTAAAACTTAAAACTGTGGGAGATGAGATAGTTCTGTATTTTGTTACATTTGCATCGCTACTTTGATTTTATAATATCCTAGACTATAACTTTGGGCTGAATTTACAATTTTACATATCCTAGTGTTTTCGGCTATCCACCATGCCAACGTGTCTATGGCATCGTCCCATCACATGCCATAGGCATTGTAAAGGTGTAAAGGTGGTGTTTTGCTATGCTTAGACACACTGCGATGACAACTATGGTTGATTATTTAACAATAATGATTGTATTTTATATTTTGATGTACCATATACTTATGTCAAACTACCTCTGTTCCAAAATATAAGGCATCCCTGTTTTCAAGTCAACATTTGTAAATTTTCATTAATAATTAAGCTAAAACCATGTAGATTTAGTGTTATGCATCATCCATGTCATATAGTTAGATTGTTATTTGAAAGTATTTTCATATGTTATCTTAATAGCCATTGCTATATAATGAAATTAACTAATGTTCAAAATTATATGTGGAAGGCCATGTAAAAAAACTATATGTTTTATATTTTGGAATTGAGGTAGTATTTACTAGGATTTCTCTTGTATTGCACCCATAATAGTTGATATTGGAGTTTAAATGTTTAGCTTGCAGAGTGAAAGAGCTATCGTTACTGAAATAGCTGGAACTACTAGGGATGTAGTAGAAGCAAATGTCTCAATTCATGGAATCCCCATTATTCTTCTAGATACTGCTGGTATAAGAGAAACGGATGACATTGTGGAAAAAATTGGTGAGATATTGTTCTCGGAAATCAGGATATATATTGAATGTTTCATAGCAAGTAAGATAAAGGTTTAGCTAGCCTTGACCTGTCTTTAATTGTGCCCTTACATAGGCGTAAAACGATCAGAAGCTGCTGCCCTGGGAGCTGATCTGATTATCATGACAATAAGTGCGGTTGATGGGTGGACTGAAGATGACACTAAACTTATTGAGCATGTGTTGATTAATAAGGTACATTCAGTTTCATTTCCTCACCAGTTTTTGTGATGATCGTGGAGAAAAATATCCCTGCCTTGTTGTTCAGTGTGCGAACTGTGGTAGAAGTTTTTCCTGCCTTGTTCAATAGTGCTGGCTGGGATAGAAATGTTTCCTGCCTTTTCCAGTAGTTCTAACTGTGATGTAATTAGTATTTGAGGTCCTTTATCTTGTCCTTTGAGAATAATACATAGTGACTATTATATTTTGTTCCTTTTTGGATACCAGAAAACATTAGGTTCTGCAGTGCCAATGGTTCTTGCAATCAACAAGGTAGATTGTGCACCATTTATTTCAGGAGCACAGTTTGAACAATTCAGTGGACTTTTCAGAAAACATGTCCAAACATGTGCCGTCACTGGTAAAGGCATTTCTGAGTTGGAGAAAGCTGTAATGGAGGTGAGAGGTCTTGAACCTGTACCTTCAGGGGGACGGCGTTGGACTGTAAATCAGGTAACTCAATATGCTAAATCTCAGAAGCAAAGTAGTTCAGCCCTTGAAAATTCCAAATGTTACAACTAATCTTTTGTACTGCTTCTGAACTCCATTTTATACGCAGAGGCAACTTGAACAGCTACTAAGGACCCAACAAGCTTTTACTAGGGTAGAGTCATCCATTAGTGAGCAGTTGCCAATGGACTTCTGGACTATAGACTTGAGGGAAGCTGCATTGGCTCTTGCAACAATCAGCGGGGAGGACATCTCTGAAGAAGTTCTGAGCAGCATATTCAGCAAATTTTGCATTGGTAAGTGATTGGCATGCACGGTAAACTCCATATTATTGTTGATCCTCCTCGTGGATTGTTGAGAGATTTTGTGGTGAAGCTTGTTTCTCATCTGGAACATACTGGCACATATAAATGTTATGAAGCTCAGTTGACTGAAGTTTGAGACAGAACAGGACATCGGGACCTACTGACCATCTTAGTTACTCGAATGTATCGAACAATGAGCTCAAATATTCCGTTCGAGGTTATTACTTTATTTATCACCTTTCGCCAGAGTACCTGTGCTGTACCTGCAAACATTTTTGCATAATTGTAACCTAGGTGTTTATCGACAGTTAACTCTATAATGGAAAAGTCATTAGTACTGCTTCGATCATGCTTATGATTGTCTTGAACGAATGGTTCAATGTATAGAGATGCATGGTACTTATAACTATGGATGAAAACAGTACGAAAACAGCTTCAGGCATGTCCGCAACCATATTTTTCTTGGAAACGAAATTATAAGGGTTTTTTTAGATATATGCCATTACAATTACCGTGCTTTGGAACTTTGCCACTACAATTCATCTATTTAGATATATAACTTTGCCACTACAATTCATCTATTTAGATATATGTCATTTCGAAATTGCAGCTCTCACAAAATTGAATGACATATTTCAGATTTCTCTAAAATTGTAATGGCATATTTCGGAATTATCTAAATTTAGAAATGGTATAGTTCGGAGTTCTCTGAATTTATAATGGCATGAATATAAATACGTGAATTGTAATGGTATTTCTTCAAAGTCGCAAAATTATAATGGCATGGATCCAAATTTTCCAAATTATAAATGGTAGTCGAAAACTATGTTAAGAGGCACCGAGCAATAAAATCACCTATTTAAGTGAGCATGCTAATAGCGATGTCTGTTGTAATGAATGTAAACATGGCCCATAGGTCTTGGGTATTAGGAAACGGTAATTTTATCTGACAATATAAACGGTAATTAGTGTAAGAATACGGTAAACCAAGAAAACGACCTGTAGAACCATTTGTTTTGTTGTTTCCGTTTCTGGTTCTAGTAGTTACTATTTCGTTTCGGAGTAGTTTATTCGGTAGAAAATTAGGAACGGCAGCCGGTCCGTCGGAATTTTCGTCAACGTTTTCATATTTCATCAATGGCTAATAGTTCGGTTGCCCATCTACATAGAGGCAATTTCACTAAGGCCATCTCCAATGCTTAGTGCTAATATAGATGCTTAGGATGAGAACAAAGTTAAGCATCTATCTTAAGAGTCTTATGCCTCAATGCAAAAATATATAGTAGTGCTATATATATTGGTTAATTTATTACTACAACTACTTGATTAGCTATGTATTTCTTTAACTACTTTGATAAGCACCCACTAAGAGCCGGTGCTAAAGTAAGCAGCAGCTCTTAGCGCTAAGCATCTATGATGGCAAAAAAAATCCGGTTTTTTTCTCTAAGCACCATTGCAAGCTTCCCATTGAAGGTGCTCTGGTTCAGACGCTAAAAAACGCTGATATGTTACACATACGGTGTGTTAGTCAAAACTCGGGGGTTAAAAAGCTTCATTGGTTTAAACAATTAATTAGCTTAGCAACCAACTGTAGTCTGTTGGCCCAGTTACAAGGAAGCAGAAAAGCATCACATTCGTCTCTGGCCTTTCGCTGTAGGTATAGGGGATAGTTCAGTCTTCCGGCCTAATTATCTGTCTAGAAAACAAATGTCCCCAATCTTCAGAAACCGACCTTAGCTCAGTTGGTAGAGCGGAGGACTGTAGTCGTAACAGCTGTATCCTTAGGTCGCTGGTTCGAATCCGGCAGGTCGGATCTTATTTTTTTTGTTTGCCAATTTTATCTCTCACTTTCTACTTTCTTTTGGGCCCGCAATCTCTGACTAATTGTGTTGCAACACCCTACATATCGGAAACTAATTCACCTCCACAATTCAGTATGCTTGTGGTATACAGTACAGGGAGGGCAAAGCGACATCGTATCGTGTGCCTCTACCCGGCTGCAAACGTCGTGTGCAGAAATAGTAAAGCACCATCAGCTACAGGCGAGAGGCTGGCCAGGAAAAAAAAGAACGGTGAATCCGACATTGTTGCCGGCGGAGTGCAGCCGTCGGCTTCAGCTAATTACTGTAACTTTCAAACACCAGAAATCTTCTGTCTGCGTGCGTGCTCCCATCGCATGGCTTGGTCCGTGTGGGATGTGGCACGTGGTAGTGACCGGCTATCGGCAGGATTAACCAAACTCGACTAGCGGTAACCTTAGATCGATGGTTAATTTAGAGGGCAAATATTTTGTGCAATCATTTATATTAGTACAATCGTATAATCAAACGATCTGGTGCATCTAATCAAGCGATTTGGTGCATCCAGCTAAAACCTAGTACTTTTTTTTTTACTTTTAACCCTTTTTATATATAATCGTTGAATTTAGATTGGATGTTCTGAATGATTTGATTGTACGTTTGCACCAAATGAGCGATCGGTCTATCTTCTTTTCCTGCCATGGCGCTGATAATTACTGTAACTTTCGACATTGGAGCATGCAGAGGGCAAAGCAATAGTAACATCAATTTACATCGTGTTGATGTTGAATAGAATGTCTTCAACAATAATTGCCCCAACGATTTTTCCTCTACAGCCTTTTGGATGGAAAATTGTTAGCGTCCTCATTTAATGAGATGGGATGATCGCCTTCTCTTATTGGTAGATAGATTTTTTAAAAATTTATTTAAATTTAGTGGATAGGAACTAAATGGATTAAAAACATGAATATGATTTTTTTGTTAATTTTTGTGTATTATTTTAGTCATTTGCAGTTCAAATTTTACTTATTTCAATTTAAATCTTACAAACACAATTAATAAATTAAAAATAATAAACTTACCCAGAAAAATACTGAATTTTTACATGGAATAAGCAATGTTGTATTTTGATTATAAAAAATTCAAGTTCAAATAAATATTTAACCGGCGATTTGATTTCAACCATAATGCATTCCTTCTCTAAATCCTAATTCTTTCATAGAAAATCTACGATTTCTTAACATCCTACGTGATAATATTTTAAAATATTTTTAAATTTTTATCACACCATTTACATATCATCTCATAACACCATTACAAATTTCATATTTTTTATACTTCATTTGGTTTTTTTAAGAATTAAAAAATTAGTAAGGTCCACATTGTAGATCTAGTGTCGTAATCTAGATTTTTTTTCAATTTTTCTTTAAATTTAGTGGATAGGAACTAAACGGTTTGAAAAACATGAATATAGTTTTTTTATATAAATTTCACTAAATTATTTCAGGCACTTGCAGTTCAAATTTCACATATTTTAATTTAAATCCTAGAAACATAATTAATAAATTAAAAATAACAAACTTACCTAGAAAAATACCAAATTTTTACATGGAATAATCTATATTGTATTTTGATTGTAAAAAAGTTTCATTTCAAAAAACTATTTAACCATCGATTTACTTTCAATCATAACCTAATCCTTCTATAAACCCTAATTTCTTTCGAGATAATCTCGAGTTTCTTAACATCTATGTGATAACTTTATTAATTGTTTTAAAATTTGTTAACAAAATATCTATGTATCATATTATAATAACATGAAAAGTCTCATGTTTTTAGACTTTATTTGTTTTTTAGAATTAAAAAAATCATTAAACTCCGCATTGTTGATCGAGTGTTGCAACCTAGATTTTTTTTCAAATTTTCTTTAAATTTTGTGGATGGAACTATATAGATTTAAAAATATGAATACAATTTTCTATAAATTTTGGTATATTATTTCAGGCACTTGTAGTTCAAATTTCACATATTTCGATTTAAATCCTAGTAACATAATTAATGATTTAAAAATAGAAAATATACTTAGAAAAATACAAAAAAATATACATGGAATAAGATATGTTTTATTTTGATTATAAAAAAGTTTCAAGATCAAAAAAAAAATTTAATCATCAGTTTACTTTTAACCACAACCTATTCCTTCTTCAAACCCTAATTCCTTCCACGAGAATTTTGTTTTAACATCCTATGTGATAATTTTCTTTAAATATTTTTAAATTTTTATCATAATATCTATGTATCATATCATAATAACATGACAAGTATCATGTTTTTAGAATTTATTTTTTTTTAGAATTGAAAAACCATTAAGCTCCACATTATTGATCGAATATCGTAACATAGATTTTTAAAAATTTCTTTAAATTTAGAGGATAAAAACTAAAAATGGACTCAAAACATTAATATGTTTTTTCTATAAAATTTGGTGCATTATTTTAGGTTCTTGCCGTTCAAAATTCACATATTTGAATTTAAATCCTAGAAAAACAATTAATGAATTAAAAATAGTAAATGGATCTTGAAAATACAAAAAAAATGACATAGAGTAATTTATATTATATATTGAGTGTATAAAAATTTTCAAGCTCAAGAAAAGTTGCAAATATCTTACTGCCTTGTATTGCTAGAAAACTCCCACTAACTTAAGTATTTCGTAATTATATAAAAAATAAATAAACCACACATATTAACATTGACTAGCTTAAGTATTCCATAATTACATAAATAATAAATAAAACACATATATTAATATAGTGATGATATGTCATCTTGAGTCCCTAAAAATTTAATTTGTGTGAAATCCTAAAACAGATAGGGATGTATCCATTTTTCATATCACATTCAGTAGAAATTTAGATATATGTTTCCATATCCATATTTATCAAACAAATTCAGATATTTCTGTTTATCGTCTATATTTGTTGGGGGAAAATATTCCATCCTCAGGGTTATTGCCGTAACAGCACAAAGGCAGATAATGGATTCGAAGGTTTCCAGATGTCCATCTTCGAAGATGTCCTGAGTCAAGTTCGAAGTATGAAGATGGGCCTTGGTTCGGAGTATATCTTCGAACTAAGGCTCTTTGAGATCTTTTCTGCCAGCTAAGATGGAAGATTTATCTTTTATTTTATTAGATCAGTCTTTTACCATTTTAGCCCTATCAAGAGTACCGAATAGTATCCACTATGTCGGTTGTAATAGAGGGGTAAATAGGTCTTTTCCTTAATATTTGGGCCTATAAATACCCCCCATTTCACCCTGTAATAGGGACCGAATACAAGTTATTCAATACACACATTCGAACTATTCTAAGTTGTTATCCTTTCGGAGGCTTAGAACAGTTCACTTCACAAACACTTCGTTTGTCAGTTTCTAATCTACAGAAACCTGTTAGCGTAATCTTTTACGCCAACAGTTGGCGCCGTCCGTGGGGAACCTAGTCCAAAAAACTTCGTTCTCTACCAATTTCTTACATCATGCCTCCTAAGCGGAGTACACCTCGTAACCCTGTTCGGAGGTCCTCTCGGATCTCCGGAGAGGCACCATCCGACATGGTTGAGGTCGGAGGGCCTTCGACATTCCCTCCACCTCAAACTCCGGAAGGAGTTTCCATCCCTCGAACATACGGAGTTCCTCCACCAACTCCTTCTATACTTCGACCACCCGGAGTCCCTCTTCCACCTTCAATCCCACTTCGAACTGATCCCCTTGGTTCTCAAGACCCGGAAGACCCTTCCGGAGGAGATGAAGACAATCTTGGAGATATGGCCACTCAAATGGCCAGCCTCCAAGCTGAAGTAGCAAGATGGCGGCAAGAAGCCGCGAACAGGCTTCGCTCTCAAGCCGTCCCAACTATTCCAGAAGTGCCCGAATGAGGAGCCATGCTGAATAGCGTGGGCCTCATGGCTCCAGAAGTGATGAGTCATTGTCAACGATAGTCAAAGAGGACTGAAGAAGAAGAAGAGATCTGCTGTTTCATGGGCCGCGTGTGACTCAGGTACACGGGCAGCGAGCGACTGTCGGGCAGAGGAGGTTGCGAAGTCGGGCTGGCCCAATCCGGGTGCATGGGCCAGAAGCAGTAGAAGACCCACTGGGCTGTTGACTAGGACTGACTCAGGTACACGGGCGGTGAGCGACTGCCGGGCTGAGAGAGCTGCGGAGTCGGGCCGGCCCAATCCGGGTACCTGGTGCAAAGCTAGTGGAGGCTTTGTCAGTTTCGGCATAAAACTGACAACCGTTGATTCTGTATCCGACTGTCCAGAAGAGAAGCCGTAGTCGCTACGAAAACTTAGCTTCCGGATATGTCATCTGTAACTCTAGGCCCACAGTCAGTCAGTTGTGTCTGTAAAAATTCCTAAGGGCAGTAGAGTCTTTTTCTTTATTTTTGAGTCTGTAAAAACCCTAAGGGGCTGGTAGAATATTCCTAGTGTTGGGCTGCCTATAAATAGCACCCCAATCCCTAGGGTTTGGACTACCCTTTTGTGCTGAAATCAAATCCATCTTTTGGGTCACTTTGTCTCCTGTTTTCTCTCTCCTGTGTGCGCCGCCAGGACCTGTTCCTCCCTGTTCGTGAGTTATTTTGGCTCTAATCTCTTGGATGCATTTAAGTCTTGGTCCCTGGTGAATTTATTGGTTGCATTTTGTTCGGTTTGGGGAGTTATTGCGTTGGCTACGGGCTGCTGTGTTTATTTCATGAGGAGAAGCTTCTTCTGTTTCTTCTGTTCTTCACAAACTGAGTACTAGTTCTTGCTGTTGCAAGTAGTACTACTTCTCTGTAGCTACAGTAGTCTGTGCAGCTTTTTCACCTTCCCTGCACTGCTTTTTGATCAAAGCTGACAGGGTCAAGAACCTTTTCTGGCTGTTTCTGGCGAAGCTACCTTCTCTGTTCGAAGCCCCCTCAGCTCCGTGAGGCAGACTTCGATTTAACATCTTCAAAGGCTTCGCTCAATCTGCGAACTTCGGTTTTTGTGTCTGAGTTGCTAACTTCGAAGTTCTTCCTGTATGGACAGCATCGCATACTTCGAACAAGCATACTCCATATCTATCTGTTCGAAGTGCACACTTCATTAGGCTTCGAAGTTGGTTTCGAAGTTTGTCTTTTCTGATAGACTTCGCTTGGATTCCTTTGTGGCGTGTCAGCCTTCGTTTCTCCTTCCGAAGCTTTCCCTGTTCGAAGATAGAGTGTAGGCTTCGGACTTGATTTTCTGTCACGTGACATACTTCGCTTCCTTGTTCGAAGGTTGTCCTTTTGTGTGTTGTGTTCGAAGTTTTCTGTTCGAAGGTTTTGCTTCGAAGCCTTCGGTTCAAAGTTGTGTTCGAAGTTCTGTCTTCGAAGTGCTCACTTCGAAGCAGGCTCCGACTTTGTCACTTTGTTCCGAAGCACTTGGTTCGAAGCCTTGTCTTCGAAGTACATACTTCGAACCAAGCTCCGGCACTGTTTTTACTTCGCTCCGAAGTACACTTCGCTTCTTACCACTTCGAACTAGGCTAGACAGTGACACCTTCGGCATTTCGGACTGTCTCCGACACCAACCTCCGAAGCAGACCTCGACGTGCGAAGGGGGCTTCGCCAAGTCCTGATCAGGAGACAACGTTTGTCAGTAACTTCTCTTTTCATTTTACATATGCTTATATCATTTTATTGAGAAGTTTAGGCCTATTACAACTTGTTCATCTGCCTAGTTGCACCACTCTAGTTTTACTCTATTTAATCATCAGTTGCTTCTAGGTTATAAAACTTTAGACTTAGGCCTTCTGGTTATTTTCTGCTGCATAGTTTTTGAGGTGCGTTGGGTATTGGGAACAGGCCATTGATTCGAAAGAATTTTTAAAGGCGCCCATTCACCCCCCCTCTGGTCGCTACTTTCGGTCCTACAAGTGGTATCAGAGCAAGGTTAGGGTTTTTCCATACCTTAACCGGTTCTAAACCCCAGTAGTGACTATGACGTCTCCTGGCAAGGTCCCGTCCTTGGAAGCCTATGGCTATAATTATTGGAAGACTCGCATGCGAGCCTATCTCATGAGCTAGGGTTCGGACATATGGGACATTTGCGTTCACAGCACGTTTGTCATTCTGGCAGTTACTGAGCAAGGTACTGCTGGTATCATTGCTCAGCATCTGAGCAACAGTAAGGCTGTGAACATTTTATTTTCTGGTTTAGGTCCCACTGAATTTGAGCGAGTGAGTCATCTCTCCACTGCGAGAGAGATCTGGGCTACCCTCAAGGCACACCATGAGGGAACAGCACAGGTCAAGGCTCGGCTCTATCAGACCACCGGCGTGAATATGAAAATTTCACACAGAAGCCGGGTGAATCTGTTGAGGCTTTGTTTGGTCGCTTTCAGTCGATCATTAACAAACTTCGGGACAACAAGGCTGAGGGTGCTCAGTTAGTCTCAGATCATGAGCAGGCGCTCAAGGTTCTTCATACCTTGGACCCAAAGATCTGGGAGATCAAGGTATCATCTATCGTTGAGAGTACTTCATACGATACCTTGACCATTTCTGAGCTATTTAGCAAGCTAAAGGCCACTGAGGTAGATATCCAGTTGAGATCAAATCTCACTGGCTCTGGATCAAAATCCCTGGCCCTTGCTACACCTTCTGTTGATCCCTCTGCTGTGAGCTGTGCTGGGTTCTCTTTGATGTCTATCACTGAGGACCAGCTTGATTTGTTGGGAGATGATGATTTGTGTCTCTTTAACAACCGGGTGCGTCGTGTCTATGATAAAAGAATGTTCAAAAGACACGGCACAAAAACCGGATGTTTTGAATGTGGTGATCCAGGACACTTCATCGCCGACTGCCCCAAGCGCAGTGGATACAAGAAGGGCACCGGCAGCAGCTTCCACGACTCCGGCAAGCATGAGAGCCCCTCCTTCAACAAGGGTAAGCCGAAGACTCGGTTCTTCAAGAAGGCCCTGAAGGACTACCGGCGAGAGAACAAGAAGCGCGATAAGGCCTTCTTCGCCGAGATGGAGAAGAGCTACTCCAAGAGATCCACGTCTTCTTCCTCTTCATCGAGCTCAAGCGATGAGGAGATTTCCATCAAGAAGGGGAAGGACAAGGACGATCCGGCGGGCCTCTGCTTCATGGCTTTCGGAGACAAGCCGAAGAGCCGCTCACACCAGCGCCGAAGATCCCGCAAGAGCTTCTGCTCCATGGCTCTTGGGGATAGAGAAGAAAATAGCTCCTCCGACGACTCCGACGACGACGATAGCAAGGTATCATCTTATGAGCGCGAAATTGTTGATTTACTTGAGAGCAATCGTCAGGAGTTGAAGTACCGGGAGAAACTGCTTAGGGGAGCTAAGAAAAGGATAGACGAGTTAGAAAGTGAGCTTGCCGTGGCCAACGGTAGAATTGAGAGTCTATCCTCTTCCCCTTGCTTGGGTGATAGCAGTGAGTGCCCGAAGTGTGAGGTGCTTCTGTGTGACCTGACGACTCTGAAGTCCAGGTACACTGAAAGGGTTGATGAGAGGGACGCTTTGGCCACTGAGCTTGAAAGCGCTCAGTTGGAGCTGAAAGATGATCAAGCCACTGTCGTCGCACCCTGTGTTGATTGCCCATCTCATCTAGCTACCTTAGCTGAGCTGAAATCCAAGGGCAATGAGCATTTGGGTGATTTAGAGAGGTTGAAAGCTGAGCTTGCCCATACTAGGCTAGAGCTTGAGACATTATCAGTTCCACCCATTGTCTGTGAGAACTGCCTGTCTCTTAGAATGGAGTTGATTAAGCTAAAAGCCAGAAAGTCTGTCCAAGTAGAGAGTGAGTGTGAGACCTGCTTGTCTCAGGTGGAGGTTCTAGCTTCTTTGAGAGAGGAGCTAGCTGATTCTCAGAATGAGAACTTTTACCTTCGGTCTATCCTGAGTTGGATCAGTGCCAGAGAGCCACAGCTTGGCATGATGATCCAGCAGTTCAAGAGGCAGGATGGGTTTGGGGTAGGTTACACCTACACCAAGGCTGACTTTGAGAATGCCATCAGCCGGGCAGTGGAGTGGAGTAAAATGACTCCAGAGCAGAGATATCCCAAGACTCACTCCACTGAGTCTTCCCAGGCTTGTCAGCCCAAGGATGGAGTGATTCATGAGCCACCTAAAGCTCCACCCAAGAAACCTATCTGGGTTCCAAAGCCCAAAAATCTCCACACTTCTCTTGACTCTCTTCCTGGACCCTCTCAGCCCAAGAAGACAACACCAATCACCACTAAGCCCAAGAATCCCAAGCCTCAACCACATCCCAAGAAGCCTACCTATCATTGTGAGTATTGTCAGAGAGACGGGCATCTTGCAGAGTTTTGCTTCAGGAGGAAGCGGGTTGAGAGAGCAGAGAGGGCTCGTAGTGATCAGGAGCAGTTCTACCAGCAGGGTGGTAGACTTCGTGTTCCTCGGCGCGGGGAGAGGCTGGAGGCCAGGCCGCGTCGTGTAGGTGGTGGTAGAGGAGACGGTTTTCGTGCCCGTGCTCCAGGTGGTGGTGTTCGTTCCGGCAGAGTTCCAGACCGAGTTGGCTACGGTTCTGGACCTCGTGGCCGTAGAGTTAGGCAAAACCGAGGACCGCACTTTGAGCCGCGTTTTGGTCCAAACTCTTTTGATGGTTTTCGCTTTCCATCTTTTGAGCAGATGGCTCGACACTGGTTTAGCTCTTTTGCTAAACCTGGTGCCGGACCATTTGCTCCCACTTACAGACACTGATTGTGCAGGACCGGGGACTGGAGGATGTTTGGATCATGGACTCAGGATGCTCTCGCCACATGACGGGACATCGCAGATGGTTCTCCAGTCTCACTCCCCCGAGCTCCAAAGAGTACATCACATTCGGGAACAGCGGTCAAGGGAAAGTAAGTGGCATAGGCTCAATCAGCATTTCAGACCATTTCTCTTTAAAGAATGTTGCTTTGGTTAAGAATTTGAACTTTAATTTAATCTCTGTTTCGCAACTTCTTGAGGATGGTTTGGAAGTGCGTTTTAAGAAGGGCAATTCTTCTGTGGTTGATTCTAGAGGGTCTTTGGTTTGTCAGATTTTACCTTTTGGTAAAGTTTTTCGAATTGATTTCTCTAGTTCTTTTGGCCCTTCTCGCTGTTTGATTGCTGGATCTTCTTCTGAGCTCTGGAAGTGGCATAGGAGATTAGGTCATTTGAGTTTTGATCTGCTAGTCAGGTTAAGCTCTATGGACCTCATCCGAGGATTGCCCAAGCTTAAGATGGAGAAGGATCTAGTTTGTCATCCCTGTCGTCATGGGAAAATGGTTGCCGCTTCTCACTCACCTGTGACTCAGGTGATGACTTCGTATCCGGGAGAGCTTTTACATTTGGACACTGTAGGTCCAGCTCGGGTACGCTCGGTCGGTGGGAAGTGGTATGCACTTGTGATTGTTGACGACTTTTCTCGATTCTCGTGGGTTTTCTTTTTGGAGTCTAAGGATGAAACTTTTCAATTTGTCCATGACCTGATTTTGAAGCTGAAGAATGAGAACAATGGTCGGATGCGAGCAATTCGCTCTGACAACGGCTCTGAGTTCAAGAACTCTCAGTTCGTCAGCTTCTGTGGTGATCAGGGTCTGGACCATCAGTTTTCCTCTCCTTACACTCCCCCACAGAACGGCGTTGTGGAACGAAAGAACCGCACGCTGGTTGAGATGGCCAGGACGATGCTCGATGAGCATAGGACTCCTAGGCGTTTTTGGGCTGAAGCCATGAACACGGCTTGCTATCTGGCCAACCACATTTTTCTTCGAGCTTACATTGGTAAGACATCATATGAGTTGCGGTTTGGCAGACAGCCCAAGGTGAGCCACTTGCGAGCGTTTGGCTGCAAGTGCTTTGTGCTCAAGAAGGGAGGGCATTTGGACAAGTTTGAGTCTCGTTGCTGGGATGGTGTTTTTCTTGGTTATGCTTTGCATTCTCGAGGCTTCCGTGTTTGGAACCTCGAATCCCAGCTGCTTGTCGAGACTTGTGAGGTTTCATTTGATGAGTCCTTGCCTTCTTTGACTCCTTCTTTTGAGCTTTCTGGTGATGATGAGCTCGGAGAGTCCATCTTCGAGGAAGATGAGGATACTCCAGCTGCTGTTGAGGGCGGGCCTTCTGCATCCCCCGCAGAGCCCACACCTTCTATGACTTCGACTGATGATGAGGGCGGACCTCTGATCACTTTTTCCACTTCGATCGAGCCCCCTCAGTCGAGTCCAGGGGTGCCAGCTGCTGACTCCGGTGAGGTGACTTCAGATCACCAGGGAACCCGAGCAGTTCAGCGTGACCATCCCTCAGAGCTCATCATAGGTGATTTGACTGAGAGGACTTTGCGTTCTTCTGCCTCTCTCGCTGTGTTTGCTGAATCAGCATTTGTTGCATCTTTTGAGCCTAGAGACATTTCTCATGCTCTTTCTGATTCTAATTGGATTAATGCTATGCAAGAAGAGCTTGAGAATTTTGTCCGCAATCGGGTTTGGACACTAGTTGAGCCGCCACCAGGATGCAACCCCATAGGCACCAAGTGGGTATTCAAGAACAAACAAGGTGAAGATGGGGTTGTGGTGCGCAACAAGGCTCGATTAGTTGCTCAGGGTTATTGCCAGAAGGAAGGTATTGACTTTGAAGAAACCTTCGCTCCTGTTGCCCGTCTTGAGTCCATTCGTATCCTTCTAGCTTTTGCCGTTTCAAAGGGTTTTAAGCTTTTTCAAATGGATGTTAAGAGTGCTTTTCTGAACGGGTACATAGAAGAGGAGGTTTATGTTAGGCAACCCCCCGGTTTTGAGAACCCTAAGTTTCCTCGACATGTTTTTAAATTGCATAAAGCTTTATACGGGTTGAAGCAAGCCCCTAGGGCTTGGTATGACCGGTTAAAGCAATTTTTGTTGGGGAAGGGCTTTGTGATGGGTTCTGTGGACAAAACTCTTTTCTTGCTCAGAGATGCTTCAGATTTTTTAGTTGCTCAGATTTACGTGGACGATATTATCTTTGGTGGTACTACTGATTCTCTTGTGTCCAAGTTTCTGAGCAGATGCACAGTGAATTTGAGATGAGCCTCATGGGTGAGCTTAAGTACTTTTTAGGGCTCCAGATCAAGCAGACCAAGGACGGCACCTTCATCCACCAAGGTAAGTATACTCGTGACATGCTTAAGAAATTTGACTTTGGTGGTGAATTGAAGCCGCAGATGACCCCGATGGGTACTTCTGGGGGTCTGGACAAGGACGAGAGCGGTGTCAAGGTCAATGAGAGAGAGTTTCGAGGGATGATCGGTTCTCTGTTATACTTAACGGCAACAAGACCGGACATACAGTTCGCCGTGTGACTCTGCGCGCGTTTTCAGTCTTCACCACGCGCGTCTCACTGGCAGGCTGTCAAGCGCATTTTTAGGTATCTCACCTATGCGCCTGATCTTGGTCTTTATTATTCAGCATCATCATCTCTTGATTTATCTGGCTTTTCGGACGCTGACTTGGTGGGTGCCGGTTGGATCGCAAGTCGACTTCCGGTACTTGCCAGTTTCTTGGTTCTTCCCTTGTATCTTGGTCTTCTCGAAAGCAATCTGGAGTTGCTCTTTCGACCACAGAGGCTGAGTACGTAGCTGCTGCTAGCTGCTGCTCACAGATGGTTTGGATGATTTCCACTCTACGAGACTTTGTGTTGTTCTTTCCTACCAGGGTTCCATTGTTTTGCGACAGCACTAGTGCTATTAGTGTAGGGAAAAACCCGTGTCTTCATTCAAAAACCAAACATATTGATGTGCGCTTTCACTTCCTGCGGGATCAATATGAGAAAGGTGTCATTGACCTTGTTCATGTTGATACCCATCATCAGTTGGCTGATATTTTCACCAAACCCCTAGATCAGTCTTCTTTTGAGCGTTTACGAGGGGATTTGGTGTTGTGTATCCTTTCTAGGATATTTTGC